>CM060681.1:109566000-110003500 GCA_030686995.1 Artemisia argyi | reverse complement strand
AAGAAGTCAAGGAAGAACATGTTGAAGCATCAGTTTGAGAACTTTACTGCTGAAAGTGGAGAGAAGATCATTGGCACCTACAACAGGCTCAATCAACTTGTCAGTCATCTAAAGCTTGTTGGATATGTGGTTCCACAAGAAGATGTGAATCTCAAGTTTCTCAGAAGTCTTGCACCTGAATGGAGTATGCACACTGTTGTTTGGAAGAATAAGCCTGACTTTGAAACCATGAAGTTGGAAAGCCTCTATAACAATTTAAGAGTGTATGAACCAGAATTATCTACTTCTTCTGCTTTTGGTTCACAAAATCTTGCCTTTGTATCTTCAAAGTCAAAGGGATCTAAAGAATCTCACTCTGCTGCTTATGGAGTGTCTACTGCTGATGGATCTGCTGCTAGTTCTCATGATAATAACTCCACCAGTGATATGGCTTTATGTGCATTCTTGGCTGATCTAACATCAAGTATAAGGTCACAGGCACTTAATCAAGATCTGGATCACCTTGATCAAGATGATCTTGAAGAGATGGATCTTAAATGGCAAATGGCCATGTTGACCTTGAGGGCTAGAAAATTTTGGAAGAGAACTGGAAAAGAGATCAAGTACAGACCTAAAGAAAATGTTGGCTTTGACAAGTCAAAGATAGAGTGTTACAACTGTAACAGGAAAGGTCACTTTGCCAGAGAATGTAGAGCTCCAAAGAAGAATGGTGATGCATCAAAGAAGACTGAAGAGACAAAGAATACTACTACTGCATTGGTGTCTTGTGATAGATTGGGAGAGTATGATTGGAGTGATTTGGCTGATGAAGAACCAAATTATTCCTTGGTGGCTCAAGTCAAGCCTGAAGTGCATAACTTTGCACTTATGGCTTATTCATCATCATCTTCTGGATCTGACTCTGAGGTATCTAATGATTCTGATTTATCTGTGTGTTCTTTTAAGTCTTGTGCTGACACTGTAGAAGAACTTAAGTCTAGGAATGAGAGTCTAAATAGAGAAATTGAAAACCTAAAACTTGATAACTTAGGTTACAAAGTAGGTATTCAAAATGTTGAAAGAAGACTTGAGTACTTAAAAGAGTGTGAGATGGAATATGTAGATAGAATTAACCAACAAGATGTTGAGATTTTTAAGAAAAACAGTGAAATTGAGTTTCTTAAAAATAAATTAGAAGAAGCAGAAAAAGATAGAGATGCAGCTCTTGCTGAAAAAGAAAAACATATAGTAAGAGTAAACAAACAGCAATATGCTTCTGATTTGGTTAATAAATCTATTGAGAGTACAATAATGAGGAAAGGAAGTGGAATAGGTTACAATGAGGTTGCTCCTCCTGTTAAAAGTGCCTATGCTCCACCAGGAAAAGAATTGTCCTTCATTAATGAGCTGAACATAGAAAAACCAGTAGGTGAGTCTAGTACAAGTGTCTTAGAAACACCTAAGGTAGAGGGTAGAAAATTTCCTGATGCTCCCATTATTGAAGATTGGTACTCAGATAGTGATGAGGAACAAGAACAGGTTGAACTAGAAAATAGTGTAGTAAAGAAAGAAATTTCTGCTAAAATTGAAAAAGTTGAACCTAAAATTGAACAAGTGAAGTTTGTGAAACCTGTGCTAGGTCAAGGTATCTCTAGGAGAATGGTTGAGTATAAAGAGGTTTCTAGAGAAAGAATGAATGGTTTCAATAATAAGCCTAGGGGTAATCAGAGAAACTTTAATAACCTAGTTTCTAACAAATTAGGTAGTGAGTTTCAATTAAGGAAAAAGGCTTGTTATAAGTGTGGTAGCTTTGAACATTTGATTAATAGCTGTCCTGACTACAAGAAACCTGTCTGGAATCAATATACTAGGGTGAATCACAAATATGTGAATCACCTCATTGAAAAGGCTAAAGAGGGTTGAAAGTGCTCAGGTTATGAATGAAGAAATGGATTCAGGGGAGGTTCCAGTGATTGGAGACATGGATGTTGAAAGTCCTCAGGATGTTGAAAATTTTGTGGTTGCTGATCAATCAGGGAATGAGGTTGTAATGGAAAAAGTGATTGCTACTCATGAAGAGGTGGTGGAAAAACTCAAGACTTTGGAGCCTGAGCAATTAGTGAAGGCAACAGGGTTGATGGGTGAAGCTTTAAAGACTTTGGGGGATTCAATGGTGAAAGAGCTTGAAAATGCTGCTATTGCTGACAAGACTAATGACTCTACTGCTGTTCATGATTCTGCTGCTAAGGATCCTGCTGATTCTGCTGCTAGTGGAAAAGTGACTTCTGCTGATGCACAAGACTCTGCTGCAGGGTCTAGTGATAATGCTACTGCTGAAGCAATGGTTTTGTTAAGTAAGAAGACTTCAGAAGTTCCATGTGAATCATCCTCCAAACATACATCACTATCTACACCATCACTACCACAACAACCTACAATAACAACCACATCATCAACACCAAGTTTACCTTTAAAAGGAGTTGTATTCAGAGAACCTGCTGCTCAACCAAAGAAGATAGTATCATCATCTACTGACAAAGGAAAGGGAAAGCAAGTTGCAGAACCTCAATGGATGTATAAGGGGTTTGACTACTCTGTACTACCTTTTCATCTGTGGCCTAAGGAACTACAACTTAAATATGATTCAGCTGCTGCTTTGAAAGAACAAGAGATGATTGATCAAGAAGAACTGCTGCTGGCTCAGAAAGAAAAGGAAAAGATTGAAAAGGAGACAGAAGATTTAAGGAGGTATGAGGAATGGGTGGATGAGAAGATAAGAATAGAGGCTGATATTGAACTCAACAAGATGATCAAGATTGAGGATAATGAAGATTCAACTTTTGATGTGAGATCTTGGGTAAGTAAGTTCACAGCTAAGAAAAAGAAAGAAGAAAAAGGTACTTAGAGGTCCAACTCCATTACAAAAGAGAAAAGAGTATGAAAGATATCTGAAGAATATGAAAGGATGGAAATTGGTGCAGTTAAAACCTAAGTCTGATCAAGAGGTTTATGACTTGTATCAAGTGGCTAAAAGACAAATAGATACTTTTTATCCAATGGGTTGTGCTGAAGACTTGGAACATATTGCTCAGATGAATAAGAAGTTGGTACCTGAAAAAGTAGCTGAAGTAGAGCATGTTCAAGAAGCAGATGTTGTTAAGCAGCCTGATGATGCAGTTAAGACTACTTCTTCTGTGCAAAGTGGTAAAAGAAAAGGTGTAGTTCATAAATCATTTGCAAAGAAGAGGAAAACAGGGGAAGAAAGCAGTTTTAAGCCAGAAGGAGATGAATTCAAGAATGAGTGTGATCATATTCCTCCTGAGCATTTAAAAGAACAATTGAAGGTTTACACTATCGTTGGCAAGATGGAAGATCCTGAAGTAGTTGATGCCATACCAATAGGAATCAAATATCCTATTATCAAAATAACTACAGGATATGATACTATCATTGGAGCATTTCATGATGTTAAGAGATCTGATGGTAAGACTCACAGGTTTCTTAGATTTCAACAGATGCTACACTACTTTGATAGAGAGGATGTTGATGACTTGTGGAAGCTGTACAAAGCAAAGTTTGGAGCTGAGAAGTTTGATGGTAAAAAGTATGAGAAAGATCAAATTGATCATATCATAACTATGTCTGATAATGTTTTGTGGAGAGCTCTAAAACTTATGTATGAACCTTCAATGGATGATTCTGAGTGGACAGAGATAGTACAATACAAAGTAAGAAAATGGAGACTCTTTCAAGATTCTGTAGTTCATATGCTAGAAATTGGACCAATTACTTTGTATATGCTAGCTGAAAAGGATTACCCAGTGGTAAGATACTGGAATACTGTCAATCAGATGGTTAATGGTGCTAGATTACTCAACTTGCAGAAAGACTATGATACTGATGATCAAGCATTTAATTTGCTGTCAAAGTATAAGAAAATACTTGATCAACAGACATCTCAAGACTTGAGTGTTTGGAAGCATCCTCCTGGTTTTTAGATGAGCTTTGAAGAAACTTAATGATTTAGAAATAAAAATTAAGTTTAGGGGAGGATTGTTGGGTTTTGAGTTCTGCTGCTGAGTGAAACTGCTGCTATGATGAAACTGCTGCTAGAGTAAATGATTCTGCTGCTGATGACAAAATGCTGCTAAGGAAAATACTGTTGAAGGAAACTACTGCTGAAGAGATAAGCATGTATTCGTAGTAGATAATTATAGAATAGATTGAATGTATATCTTATACGTCTAGAATATTCTTTTCTTGATTAGAAAATTATTGTAAACCTAGTAGGACTCCTTGGCCTATAAAAAGAGGATCCTATGGTTAGATTATGTACGCATTGTTTAGTTTTCGTTTACACTTCAAGGTTGTAAAACCCTAGCATTATTGAGTGCTCGTATTAATAATATTGAAGTGTTGATAGAGAATTATTCTTCTTAAGTTAAGCTTTTACATTCCGCATTCAAGCTTAAGTGTTTACTTTAAGTCAACTTCTATATAAGATCGTTTGCTCAACTGGGATCAACAATGTATGTAACAAACTGTAAGCTCCAATATTATTAAAGATAATAATACGAGTGATCTTAGTATCACTAGAGTTACACCTTGAAGCTCTAGAAAAGCGTATATCTAACTTTAACCTAGGACCTCCTTTTATAGCACAAGGAGTCCTCTTCTACAAGATAAGAATAACTCTAATAGAATAAGATATACACAAAATCCATTCTATATTTATCTTTACGCGTTTCCTAACAATTATCCTAACAGCAGTGGTAATGTGTTTCCACTGCAAGTGCATTCTTCAGCAGTTTTAATATCTTCACTAGCCGTGGTAACTGTTAGTATAATTCCCAAAAATCCTCCCCTAAACTTATGATTAACATGTAAATCAATAAGTTTCTTCAAGTAGTCAGCATATATGAGGATATGGGAATTATACTTAACAAGTGGCATCAGAGACAGGCTGGCTTGTGATTTAGGGATCTTACAAGGTTTGATGCCTATGGAATTTTACTATGACTTGCTGCTACTATTGGTGATTTGTGGGAGTAAAGCTACATCTAGTAATGTTACTGGTATAATATCACTTTCTTTGGTGTATACGTACTAACTCTACTTCCTTTGGATTAAGTAAGTCTACTTTTTATTATACCCACGGATACTGTTCTATTATACAATATGGGTGAAACATGATTTTTAGGGTTTATTAGGGTTTCGTATGAATAAACCCTAAACCAATTCTCTCCGTGATGATTTTTGAAGGAACATACTCGACCAATCAAATCATTCTTATCCTTCTTTAATCATCAACATGGTTGGTTTTGTCATATTCGATCATTGATGATAGTACATGGTGCTTTTGATTTAATACTATCCCTGATTGGTTGATTCACTATCATAACCTTATATTGATAGAACATGGGACGGTGGCTAATAAATGATATCTGTCACACCCCCAAAATACCTGAATGGCAGCGGAATGGAATACCTGAGGGTGTAGCGGATCATAGCACACAAGCAAGGATATATTGAACGACCTAAAGTGTCCTTTAGAAAATACATCGTTTGATTCATTCAAAATATTCAGAGTTATAAAACATAGGTCCCAAAAGTTAGAAAAGGTTTAAGGAAATAATTTAGTACAATCAAACGATAGTTCATAAGTGCATGAAATCCAAAAAGAGACGCGTCATCCTTGATACACAAAGTGACTCCATGCATGCCATGAGATTATGCCTTAGTTACCTGAGAAATACATTGCGAAAAACGGTCAACATAAAGTTGGTGAATAATCATAGGTTTATAACTAAAATCTAGTGTACATATGCCATAAGTAAAGTCAAGAAATAGGATGTCCGGAAAATATATACATTGGCTCTTAAGCTCATGACCCCGAAGCTAGACGTTACTTGGCCCCAATGAGTGTTTACCAGACACTCTAATAATAAAGACATGAAATGCATCTGTAATTCTGTTGGAGCAACCCAAACACAGATGGAGGAGTCACCCTCAATAGATCTATTCACTCACTCTCGCTTGGAACTTAATTAACGGTTCATGAAATAATAAAGGGGACTTGTCAAGACGTGGTAAATAAGGCAACTTAAGCAATGTATGAAATTTTATACTTAGGCATGTACACAAAAATAAGTAATGCAATGTATTCTCCCCCGTGGGATTTGAAATCAAAATATAGAATTAAAACGGGGCTATGAAACTCACCTCGAAAGGATGGTACAAAGATGGTACAATGATGGAAATGTAGTCGGGACAATGAGGCGCGAATACTAGCCGCAACCTAAATGAATAATCGTGATCTAATTAAGATCAATCCGTAAAGGAATGAATGCATATGCACATGATACCAATACCACTCGTAATTTGGAAATACTAGTTATAGTCATAGTAAAATAGTTTCCATACTTAGGAAAAATAAGTCCATTTAGAGAAGTATATAACTTGTCATATTAATTCGTACGAAAAAGTTAGCGTTATATTCCTAGTATCAAAACCTTAGAATGACGTCGTCATGTCGTATAAATATTCTCTCGGGTCGTACGTATTCGTTTGTTAAGGATATAGTCCTTAGTAATATTTCTAGAAAATATACCATTTAGTACGTAAGTTATTATTTTTATTTGTGACTATATATGTATATATAGTTTTGACGATGTTAAAACGGGTATAACTTGGTCGTTTTAGGCTCATTTCCTTCGTTCTTTATATCCACGGATTCGTTTTTGTATATACTAGTATAATTTTGATAACTCGGCTTCTCTAAGTTAGGTTTAATGCCTCTATTTGCACAGCGAAATCTGCCAAACAGCAAGCAGTTTTTAATAAAATAGTTTTCGTCGTTAAATTTGGAAAAATCATATCTCCTTCGTTATAAGCTCGTTTTAATCCGTTCTTTCGCCTAAAGTTTCGTTTTTAAAAGTATTTTCTAAATCTTTGGTCAAAAATTAGCCATCAACCACTGATTTTCCCACGAAATAGAAATAGGGACAGTAGGTATTTCAAATGTTTCAAAAATCGTTTCTAGGGTTCTAATCTAGTTCCATCTTTATTCAAACCACTTTCAATCACCACAAAACTAATCTAATCCTACCATACACCTTCTTAGGGTGTCATGGGTTCCTAAACATCACAACCAAGTAGATCTAACAAGGATCTAACCAAAAAATCATTTCTAGGGCTTAAAAGTTTAATATATACAAAATGGAGTGGTATAAGTTAATGCATGTATGAGATCTTGCAAGAAAAATATATAAACATAGTAATAACTTTGTAAAAATTATGAAATGAGTTTTGTAAACTTACTTTGAGATGTGGTGTGATTAGATGATAAAACCTTAGTATTCTTAAGTTTATATTTCAAAACCTTGTAAGAAATACTTAACTAAACTATAATAACACTTGATCTTGGAAAATAATTTTGTCTTGCTCCTCCTTATTGTTGTGGCCGTGAGTTTCAAGAGAGAAAAAGAGAGAGATGAGTTTCTTGAGTTAGTTGTGAAATGAGATAGAAAAGATCTAGTTTTTAGATAAGTATTATTTGTATTATTATTATTTTATAAAAAGTTAGTAATAGGCATTAATGAAAAAGAGTGAGTTAGTAAATCTTGTAAGAAGATTGGCAAGGGGGGGGGGGGGGAAAGGAGGGGGGGGGGGGAATGAATGTAAGACTTTTGAGGTAATTTGTATTATTATGTGTTACTTGTAGTTTTAAAGTGTATCGGGTACCGGGTTAACTAAAAATAAATTTTAACGGAGTTAACCGGGTCATAAAGAAGTTATAAAAATTATAAAAATAGGTTGGGTAAAATTATTGGGTGTTTAGATAATTATAGTTTAATTTCTACGAAAACCGTCGAAGTTTTAGTAAACTTAAGTTAATAATTAAAATAAATATCCAAAATACCGGGTAAATTAATATTATAATTTTTATATTATAAAAATGAATATAAAAATATATTGGAATCATAATCGGGAGTGTTGGACGTGTTAGTCACATTTATAGTTCGCGTATTAGTGTTTATTTAAAATAAACATACGTAAATCGTTACTTATATTAAAAATATAATTTGAATACCCTACGAGTGGAATAGTATGCAAGTGCCCTAATAATGATATGCTGACTATTTCTAGTCCGTATGAAATGTCCCTGATAATAATGCATGAATTCGCTCCTGAACCAATACGGTTACGCGAATTTGAACACTCGTAAACTAAATTTACGATGACATGAATAATGCACGTGAATAGTGGTTTTCTCTCGGAAATGAATAGTGTCAAGGGAATAGTAAAATTTCTGAATATGTCTCGGAATGTCAAATTGACCTAAAAAACGATGAATAGTAAAACGATGAATTGTGATCAATGAATAGTAATTTATGAATAGTAGAATGTCGAAGTTTGGAAAAATGACCTGAAATTGTGGGTTGTGACAGTCGCCCATCCAAAAAGGAATTCAGTCCCTGAATTCAGTTAGTGTTGGTCTCGGTAATAGGCTCGGTGAAAAGTTGTGGATACTTGCGTCGCATTTGGTCTTCTCGTTCCCAAGTAAACTCGGGTCCTCTTCGAGAATTCCAGCGAACCTTCACGATCGGAATTCGACTTTGTTTCAACTGTTTGATCTCACGATCCATTATTTCAACTGGTTCTTCCACAAAGTTAAGCTTGTCATCGAGTTGTATTTCTTCTAATGGTATAATGGCAGACTCGTCCGAAAGACATTTCTTGAGGTTCGATACATGAAACGTGTTGTGTACGTTGCTAAGTTCTGATGGAAGTTCAAGCTTGTAAGCAACCGGACCAATCCTCTCCAGGATCTTGAATGGCCCAATGTATCTCGGGTTCAACTTCCCACGTTTTCCAAATCGTATCACGCCTTTCCAAGGCGAGACTTTCAACATGACTTTGTCTCCGACTTGAAATTCCAATGGTTTGCGTCGAATATCTGCGTAGCTTTTCTGTCGACTTCTAGCAGTTTCGAGTCTTTCTCGAATCTGAATTATCTTTTCTGTTGTTTCTTGTACCATTTCCGGGCCAGTACATTGTACTTCACCGACTTCGGCCCAACAAACTGGAGATCGACACTTACGACCATAAAGTGCCTCGAATGGTGCAGCCTTAATGCTCGAATGGTAACTGTTGTTATAGGAAAATTCGATCAACGGCAAATGGTTAGCCCAACCATTTCCAAAGTCAATCACACATGCTCTAAGCATGTCTTCAAGTGTTTGAATAGTTCTCTCGCTCTGACCATCGGTCTGAGGATGGTAAGCAGTGCTCATGTCTAACTTGGATCCAAAAGAATCTTGTAACGACCGCCAAAAGTTCGAAGTAAAACGACTATCTCTGTCGGAAATGATGGAAACTGGTGCACCGTGTCTTGAGACGATTTCCTTAACATAAAGTCTAGCAAGTTGTTCCATTGAATAAGTCTCTCTAATGGGTATGAAATGTGCTGATTTGGTAAGTCGATCAACAATTACCCAAATAGCATCGAAACCTCCTGACGTCTTTGGAAGTTTAGTGACAAAGTCCATAGCAATACGTTCCCACTTCCATTGTGGAATTTCTGGTTGTTGAAGTAACCCTGACGGTTTCTGGTACTCGGCTTTCACTTTAGCACAAGTAAGACATTTGCTGACATACGTAGCTATTTCAGCTTTCATGTTCGGCCACCAATAAAGCTTTTTGAGATCCTGATACATCTTATCAAAACCTGGATGAATAGAGTACTTCGACTTGTGTGATTCATGCATAATCAATTCTCGCACTCCACCATAGAGTGGTATCCAACTTCGGTCCTTGAAGCATAACACTCCGTCCGATCTCTTTACAAAGCCATTTTCGCTTTCTGGCATACCATAAAGTTTCTCATGTGGTCGATTTTCTTCTTTGAGAGCCTCAATCTGAGCTTCTAGAATTTTTGATGGTAATGGCGAAATGATAGTCATTCCCAATGACCTAACTCTCAAAGGTTTGAGTCGTTCTTTTCGGCTAAGTGCATCTGCTACAACATTTGCTTTTCCTGGGTGATATCGGATTTCACAATCGTAATCACTCAACAATTCTAGCCAACGACGTTGTCTCATATTAAGTTCCTTCTGATCGAGTATATGCTGTAAGCTCTTGTGGTCGGTAAAAATTACACACTTGGTACCATAAAGGTAGTGTCTCCAAATCTTGAGTGCAAAAACTACCGCACCCAACTCCAAGTCGTGCGTAGTGTAATTCTTCTCGTGTGTCTTAAGCTGTCTAGATGCATAAGCTATCACCTTCTCGTTTTGCATTAGCACAGCTCCAAGTCCTTGATGCGAAGCATCGCAATATACCACAAAGTTCTCAATACCTTCAGGTAGTGACAAAATCGGTGCGCTACAAAGCTTTTGTTTCAATAACTGAAATGCGGACTCTTGTTTTTCTCCCCACTCGTACTTTTCATTCTTTTGTGTCAGCTTTGTCAACGATTTCGCTATCTTAGAAAACCCTTCAATAAATCTTCTGTAATATCCGGCAAGTCCTAGGAATTGACGAATTTCCGTAGGAGACTTGGGCGTAGCCCAATCCTTAACTGCCTCGATCTTTGCCGGGTCGACTTGTAAACCTTGGCTATCAATAACATGGCCAAGAAATTGAACTCTTCGTATCCAAAAATCACACTTTGAAAATTTGGCATACAATTGTTCCCTCTTGAGTAGTTCCAGGATTGTTCTGAGATGTTCTTCGTGATCTTCCTTACTCTTGGAATAAATCAAGATATCGTCAATGAATACGATCACAAACTTATCAAGATACGGTTTGCACACCCTATTCATGAGATCCATAAATACCGCAGGTGCGTTGGTTAATCCAAAAGGCATCACTTGAAACTCATAATGACCATAGCGTGTTCTAAATGCCGTCTTCGGGATATCCTCTTCCCGAACTTTAAGTTGATGGTAACCGGATCTTAAATCAATCTTGGAATAAAAACTAGAACCTTGTAACTGGTCGAAAAAGTCGTCGATTCTGGGGAGTGGATAACGGTTCTTCACCGTTAACTTGTTCAGCTCACGATAGTCGATGCACATTCTGAAAGTTCCATCCTTCTTCTTCACAAACAAAACCGGCGCTACCCAAGGCGATGAACTCGGTCTAATGAATCCTTTGTCCAAAAGTTCTTGTAGTTGATTCGACAATTCTTGCATCTCCGAAGGTGCAAGTCTATACGGTGCTCGTGCAATTGGTGCAGCTCCTGGCACTAATTCGATTTGAAACTCAACTTGGCGTGTAGGCGGAAGTCCTGGCAATTCTTCCGGAAAAACTTCTGGAAATTCCTTAACAATTGGCACATCTTAAAGTCGTTTCTCATCCGACTTCTTCTCCGTGATGTGAGCCAAGAATGCATAACAACCCTTCTTTATGTACTTCTCGGTTTTAATGCACGATATAATACTGAGTCTAGTTCCACTTCGCTCTCCACGAACAACCAAAGTTTCACCGTTATAAGGAAGATGAACAACTTTCTCATCACAAATAATTCTCGCTCGATGCCGAGATAACCAATCCATACCGATCACAACGTCGAAACTTCCAAGTTCTACGGGCATAAGGTCTATATTGAATGGATGGTTTAGGAAATTTATAGTGCAACCACGAACAATGGTGTTAGTGTTAACTAAAGACCCATCGGCTAATTCAACGATATAGGAAATGTCTAATGGGGTCGGTTCTATGTTAAGTAAAGGTGCAAATGCAATAGAAACAAAACTTCTATCCGCTCCTGAATCAAATAAAATGGATGCATAACGATTATTAACGAGGAACGTACCCGCAAAAACATTCGGATCTTCTTTGACATCTTCTCCTCCCATAACATAAGCTCTTCCTCGAGCCATTCCATTTTGGTTTCCAGTTCCTTGATTCTTCCCCTTCTTTGGACAATCACTCTTAAAGTGTCCAATTTCTCCGCAACCATAACATGTTACTGGTGGTTTCTGATTGTCACCCACGATTGGAAGTCTACAATCTTTGATGTGGTGACCAAGCTTCTTGCAATTGCCACACAAATCTGGACAACGACCTGGGTTATGATGCTTCTGACACCTTTCACATTTAGGTAGGTTACCAGTGTAACCTTTTCTATCATTTGGTCCTGCAGCATAAACCTTTGCTACTTCCTGCCTCTTAGGTGGCGGCTGAACAGCATTCCCACCTTGGTTGTAATCAAACCTTCTCTTGTGGTTGTTGTTATTGTTTGGATTGTTGTTTCGGTTATTGGGATAGTTGCGGTTTCGATTGTTGTTATAGTTGTTGTTGTTTCGAGTGTTGTTGTAGTTGGTGTTGTTTGAACGGTTATTGTTGTTGACAGCAGATTTTCCTTTTACTACTTGGACCATGAGTTTCTGAGTTATACGAATAGCCTCTTCCATTGATTGAGGATCAAAAGAAATCACATCTCCTCGAACACTTTCGGGCAATCCACCAACAAAGTTTTCCATCTTTTTCTCATCATCGGGAACCATAGTTGGACATAGTGCAGCCAACTCCTGAAACCTCCTAAAGTAGGTCTCGATGTCATCACCTTTAGTCACAAGCTCATAAAATTCTGTTTCCAACTTCTGTATCTCAGTACGAGGGCAAAACTTCTTAGACATCAGTTTCTTGAATTCCTCCCAAGTTAGCTTGTAAGCATTCTCCATACCAATCGGCTGAGCATACGAATTCCACCAAGACATAGCTTCATCAAGAAGCATACCTGTAGCAAATTTTACCTTGCTGATATCCGGGCATCCGCACATAAGGAATACATTCTCAGTCTTTTCAAACCAGCGGATCAAAGCAACCGCTCCTTCAGTGCCCTTAAACTTGATAGGATCACTAATCTTGAAATCCTTCCATGTACATTCACGCCTAATAGCGGTTGGTTCAACTGCCCCTGTATTAGAAGCAGTCTCAGCAGCCCTAGCAGCAACCTCAGCTCTCTCAATCTCCAGAGCTTCTGCAATACTATCCCTGACCAACTTGCGGATAGCGGCTTGAGTCATAGCGGGTGTTTCTGGTGCAGTCTTACTCTTCCTTGGTGCCATACTTCTGATAAATCACAATGGAAATAACCATGAGAAAAATCATAATGGAAATAGTCATAGTACCAAAGATATACACCCACAACATGTATATATATACAACCACAACAAGTATAAATACAACCACGACATGTACGAATACAACCACAATCTGTATAAATACGATAATAATAAAGAGCAACCACGAAACATCATAAATATAATCACAACACATGAATATAATACATGAAAATTTCGGCCTACATGGACCGATATAATATATAACACAACATTTCCAACATAGTAGAGTCACACTTGATATATTTGTTTGTACAACAACCAAAAGACTACAAGTTCTTGAACTATGTCCCACACCTCGGGACTAGGAAAAGACTACAAGTTCTTGAACTATGTCCCACACCATGGTAAGACACATCAATACCAACCCTGCCCTGAATCAAATCCTCAACCTGCTCCTCAACAGTCTCAAATCGAGCAGTGATAATCTCATCAACTCTATACCCCAAGCTATCAACTTGCTCCTGCTGAGCATCTAACTGATCCCCTAATGTAGCAGCTGTAGGCCCCCTAGCCGCAGCCGCTCTCGAACTCTCACCTATGTGGTATACTGGTGGTGGTGAAAGGTCAGCAGTCTCAGTGGTAGGTGAATCTGGAGTGGTAAGCCTTGCACGCTTCCTGAGCGGCAAGAGTGAGGTAGATATAGGAGTAGTAGTGGGTATGGCTGGTGGTGGTGGTGTAGGCACAGTAGGACTAGGAAGACTCCTATAAGTAGATGTAGCATAACGAACCCTCTTCCTAGCAACCTGGATAGTCTTATCCCTAGGAAACATAAGTCTCGGCTCTGAATGGATAGTAGTAGTAGGAGATGGTATATCTGTGGGTACACGGGTGACATCAAGTGGTACAATAGGATGGACATGAGGAGTAGGAGCCGTCTCCTCATCCTCGAAAGGTTCGGTATCATCATCTGATGCCAAAAGTGGCAACTCAGGTGTAGGAGAAACAAATGGTGAAACAACAATGGAGGACACAGAGCCCTCATCATCAGAGTCTGATATAGTGTAAAGTATGACAGTGTTGGGATTCGAAGACATGTCTCTGTGATAATCAAGGTGAAATAAAATAAATAACTCGTATAATGGCATCACCTAAAAATAAGTAAATATACACTTATGATGAAATGATGATAGGCTATGATGGTGTGGTTATAGTCTAGGGTCCATGATGCATCCTAGTTCGCTATAACCTTAGCTCTGGTACCAATCTGTCACACCCCCAAAATACCTGAATGGCAGCGGAATGGAATACCTGAGGGTGTAACGGATCATAGCACACAAGCAAGGATATATTGAACGACCTAAAGTGTCGTTTAGAAAATACATTGTTTGATTCATTCAAAATATTCAGAGTTATAAAACATAGGTCCCAAAAGTTAGAAAAGGTTTAAGGAAATAATTTAGTACAATCAAACGATAGTTCATAAGTGCATGAAATCCAAAAAGAGACGCGTCATCCTTGATACACAAAGTGACTCCATGCATGCCATGAGATTATGCCTTAGTTACCTGAGAAATACATTGCGAAAAACGGTCAACATAAAGTTGGTGAATAATCATAGGTTTATAACTAAAATCTAGTGTACATATGCCATAAGTAAAGTCAAGAAATAGGATGTCCGGAAAATATATACATTGGCTCTTAAGCTCATGACCCCGAAGCTAGACGTTACTTGGCCCCAATGAGTGTTTACCAGACACTCTAATAATAAAGACATGAAATGCATCTGTAATTCTGTTGGAGCAACCCAAACACAGATGGAGGAGTCACCCTCAATAGATCTATTCACTCACTCTCGCTTGGAACTTAATTAACGGTTCATGAAATAATAAAGGGGACTTGTCAAGACGTGGTAAATAAGGCAACTTAAGCAATGTATGAAATTTTATACTTAGGCATGTACACAAAAATAAGTAATGCAATGTATTCTCCCCCGTGGGATTTGAAATCAAAATATAGAATTAAAACGGGGCTATGAAACTCACCTCGAAAGGATGGTACAAAGATGGTACAATGATGGAAATGTAGTCGGGACAATGAGGCGCGAATACTAGCCGCAACCTAAATGAATAATCGTGATCTAATTAAGATCAAGCAGTAAAGGAATGAATGCATATGCACATGATACCAATACCACTCGTAATTTGGAAATACTAGTTATAGTCATAGTAAAATAGTTTCCATACTTAGGAAAAATAAGTCCATTTAGAGAAGTATATAACTTGTCATATTAATTCGTACGAAAAAGTTAGCGTTATATTCCTAGTATCAAAACCTTAGAATGACGTCGTCATGTCGTATAAATATTCTCTCGGGTCGTACGTATTCGTTTGTTAAGGATATAGTCCTTAGTAATATTTCTAGAAAATATACCATTTAGTACGTAAGTTATTATTTTTATTTGTGACTATATATGTATATATAGTTTTGACGATGTTAAAACGGGTATAACTTGGTCGTTTTAGGCTCATTTCCTTCGTTCTTTATATCCACGGATTCGTTTTTGTATATACTAGTATAATTTTGATAACTCGGCTTCTCTAAGTTACGTTTAATGCCTCTATTTGCACGGCGAAATCTGCCAAACAGCAAGCAGTTTTTAATAAAATAGTTTTCGTCGTTAAATTTGGAAAAATCATATCTCCTTCGTTATAAGCTCGTTTTAATCCGTTCTTTCGCCTAAAGTTTCGTTTTTAAAAGTATTTTCTAAATCTTTGGTCAAAAATTAGCCATCAACCACTGATTTTCCCACGAAATAGAAATAGGGACAGTAGGTATTTCAAATGTTTCAAAAATCGTTTCTAGGGTTCTAATCTAGTTCCATCTTTATTCAAACCACTTTCAATCACCACAAAACTAATCTAATCCTACCATACACCTTCTTAGGGTGTCATGGGTTCCTAAACATCACAACCAAGTAGATCTAACAAGGATCTAACCAAAAAATCATTTCTAGGGCTTAAAAGTTTAATATATACAAAATGGAGTGGTATAAGTTAATGCATGTATGAGATCTTGCAAGAAAAATATATAAACATAGTAATAACTTTGTAAAAATTATGAAATGAGTTTTGTAAACTTACTTTGAGATGTGGTGTGATTAGATGATAAAACCTTAGTATTCTTAAGTTTATATTTCAAAACATTGTAAGAAATACTTAACTAAACTATAATAACACTTGATCTTGGAAAATAATTTTGTCTTGCTCCTCCTTATTGTTGTGGCCGTGAGTTTCAAGAGAGAAAAAGAGAGAGATGAGTTTCTTGAGTTAGTTGTGAAATGAGATAGAAAAGATCTAGTTTTTAGATAAGTATTATTTGTATTATTATTATTTTATAAAAAGTTAGTAATAGGCATTAATGAAAAAGAGTGAGTTAGTAAATCTTGTAAGAAGATTGGCAAGGGGGGGGGGGCGGAAAAGGAGGGGGGGGGGGGGAATGAATGTAAGACTTTTGAGGTAATTTGTATTATTATGTGTTACTTGTAGTTTTAAAGTGTACCGGGTACCGGGTTAACTAAAAATAAATTTTAACGGAGTTAACCGGGTCATAAAGAAGTTATAAAAATTATAAAAATAGGTTGGGTAAAATTATTGGGTGTTTAGATAATTATAGTTTAATTTCTACGAAAACCGTCGAAGTTTTAGTAAACTTAAGTTAATAATTAAAATAAATATCCAAAATACTGGGTAAATTAATATTATAATTTTTATATTATAAAAATGAATATAAAAATATATTGGAATCATAATCGGGAGTGTTGGACGTGTTAGTCACATTTATAGTTCGCATATTAGTGTTTATTTAAAATAAACATACGTAAATCGTTACTTATATTAAAAATATAATTTGAATACCCTACGAGTGGAATAGTATGCAAGTGCCCTAATAATGATATGCTGACTATTTCTAGTCCGTATGAAATGTCCTTGATAATAATGCATGAATTCGCTCCTGAACCAATACGGTTACGCGAATTTGAACACTCGTAAACTAAATTTACGATGACATGAATAATGCACGTGAATAGTGGTTTTCTCTCGGAAATGAATAGTGTCAAGTGAATAGTAAAATTTCTGAATATGTCTCGGAATGTCAAATTGACCTAAAAACGATGAATAGTAAACGATGAATAGTAATCAAAGAATAGTAATTTGTGAATAGTAAAATGTCGAAGTTTGGAAAAATGACCTGAAATTGTGGGTTGTGACAATATCCATCATGGGTCGGTGGCATCACAAACTTGATCTTTAAGTCATTGGTCATATTGATTCTGCTATTGGTTTTTGAATATGGAGGAGCACTTTTGATTGACAAGGACTACTGGTTGACTGGAATAGGAATGTGCATCATGTTCCTAAGGTTACTGGTACTAAAGGCGTGGAATGACTAAGTTACTGGTGGTGTTGATGTCGAGTGTGATAAATATGTTTTTGGAGTTGTTAAAGCTGCTTGTGAAGACAATGTTCAAGCTATTGTGCAAGTGGGATCAGTTAATAGAAGATTAGATCGTGGTGTGAATAATAATAGCTATCTATTCATGTGGATTCAATGATTGGTATGTTAAGAATTTTATATACCTCGTACATTCAATCAATGATATGGTCGGTGGTGCTAATATAACATTCGTTATGGGATAAAGTTACTGATTACATGAGTTTTGGTTCGGGAATCGTCTTATTAGTTGTATGACTGTGTTTGCGCTGCTCTTATAACGTTCAACCTACCACTGCTCATGATTATGGTTCCCACTGCTGGCATCGTGTTACCATTGTTAATGTTAAAAGTTCCCACTGCTGCGTTTCTTGTTACCACTGCTGCCTCGTTTGTTTCCACTACTGCTACATCTCATATGATTATTGTTTTGCAAGTGGAGAGGTGCATGTGACCTATCAATGGTGATAAAACAACCTAGTACTATTAATGGGTCAGTGGTCCTATGAGAATGATGTGTCGATGCTAATTGTTTATTGAAATTAAATGGAAATCTGTCGTCTTTTTGCCTTGTCGAGGTGTCCATAATCTTCAATTCATGAGTTGTCATTTTATCCAAGTTTAATATTGCTTCTATCATGAGTCAGAAGGTCGTACAACCTACTATATACACTTGAAGGTTTTATGGAGAAAGTATTATTTATTCAAGATAGTGGGTTGGTGGAGCAAATATTTAGTTGTGTTTTGACAAGAACATATGGCTGGTTCTATAACACAAATACACACACAGAAGACGCACACACAAGAGATTTGATTTTTGATTTTGGTTTCGGTTCTTAAAAGTTTCATGGCTCGTTCTTATTTGTTCTAATTGGTTACGAAGAAAGGTTTTTATCACCTATTTGACGATGAAGTGGAGTTTCACAGGTTTATGTTTTATCATACCTTTTCAGTGTGGGGTAACTTGTTTGTTCGTTCAGGTGACTACGAATTGACAAACACTTGAAGGAGTTACGTTATTGTGCTCAGTGTTTATTGTCAAGAGATTGCGATCTCCCTATACGTTAAGTATATGTTCGAAGTCAATTTTAGTACAAGATATAAGGCACAAGTTTGGGTTGTTCTACATCAGCATCAAGTTGGTTATAATTAGTTTTCTTCATCAGTAATCATTACATGGAGCCTACATTCAACAAATGGTTAACATATGGGTTTCATGGGAAGCTTAAGTGTTTAAATGTTTAACCATTTATTTGCTACATCGAGGTGAAGGCTTTTACTACTGCTGGTTATTATTACTACTGCTAGTTTTGATTTCTATTGTTTCAAGTTCATTTAAAGATGCGGAGAACTTAATTGTGGGCGACTTTGAAATATTGGAAAGATGGATTGGTCGAGTAATATTGATTCGTTGTTGTGAAGATCAAGGTTGCATACATTTGTCCCCTATTTGATGATGACAAAAAGGGGAAAAAGATTTACATTGAAGCTTTGCAACTTGAAGATTCTTGGTGATATAGCATGGTTTAAGGGGAAGTTCGTTTATCTTTCATATATATTAGCTTCAGGGGAAGTTCGTGATTACTTGGTTTTGTCATATCAACTAGGGGAAGATTGTTAGGAATTATGCTTAAGTTGATATTGACAAATTATGAAAGATAAAGGACTTATGATGACAAAGTGAAGAATGCAAAAGACAAAGGACTTTCTTTACAAAGAAGTTATTTCAATATAGTCCTTCGTAGTATTTTGTAACCCTAGTTCTCTATTATATATAGAGAATACAGGGAATAGGTTTATTCATTCATGTATGTCACACTGTAAACCTAGAAAGGTGTGTGTGCGTGTAGAGACGTTTTATGGGAAACGTCTAGGGTGATTAGTGTTAAGCCTCAACGATCTTAGATCGCTGTTAGAGTGTAACCGTGCAACACTTGATCACGTAGCATTGGGGCTTTGGTGTATGTTAGAGTA
Organism: Artemisia argyi; assembly: GCA_030686995.1. Lineage (NCBI taxonomy): Eukaryota > Viridiplantae > Streptophyta > Magnoliopsida > Asterales > Asteraceae > Artemisia > Artemisia argyi. Next base: position 109,983,980 of record CM060681.1, on the reverse strand, counting down.
GAGATGATGACGAGAAACCTTGTTAATAATAAAAATTGTGTTTTGATTATTCTGCTGCTTATTGTTATTGTTATTATTATGTCCTACACAACCTAGATCAGTTTATAACACAAACACAGAGTCGCTACATGTAACTACAATGTAACTCAATGTTCTTAAACCTTGAGTGATCAGCATATCCCGCCCTACACGGATGCACTAATCAAACAAACGGATGCACTAACGATTATTTTATATGCACTAATCAAGTATATAAAGATATCTTGTTGCAAGAAACCATAATGGGTTCTACCATCTAAGATGAATGGATAAATTCTTAAAGCGAAGCTATCAGCATGTCAAAACCTTCTTAATCTATCTACCAGCTTCATAAGGACATTTAGCGGGTGTACCGACTTTGATAAAGACATTTACTGATTATCGTATTACTACAGCTTCAGTCATTAAATTAGTATCTATTTTTCATATTAAATTATTCTAATCACTAGTTATGGGTCAAATAACTAGTTTTGAACAACACTTTCATCATTGCCGCATCAAAACTGATTATTGAAATGTCAAAGCAGAAGCCAAAAGCACCGAACTAAATAAGCTCATAGGCCCTAAAATAAGCAAAACAAAAACTCCTAAAATTTGTATGTAAACTTGCCTCAAATTTGTTCTGAGATAAATGATTCTACCAAACCCTCACTACATAAAGACCATTAAAAAACAAAGCAATCGCCTGATGTTCGGTCTTTTTGCTTTATTTTTACAAAATAAGCAAATGAGATTATGATTCACTATATATTAAAGAGTGGCAAAATGGGACTGTTGGGTAATGGGTCAAATGAGTAACATTTGGTAAGTCTCAAACAAATGCACTAAAGTACTCAAACGGATGCACTAAAGGTCCACAAACGGAATATAAAAATAGTCAAAAATGTAATTTACCCACGATGATATTTAGTCATGATCCACCAATTATATAATGAATCTAATAGTACTTGTGAATTTGAAATGCAATTTATCCTCGATGAGAATTTTAGCGATGATTACTAACATAGCTACATAAAAATAGCCAAAAAATGCAATTTACCCTTGATGAGAATTTCACCTTTAAATAGTATTTGTGAATTCGAACATTACAACTATCATTTGGGCATAGATCTGCTTTGTAATCATGAAAACAAAGGAAGATGTGCATCAGATACAATAGAAGCAGTGATATATGTGAACATATGTATGTTGACAAAGCAAAAAAGAAAACTTTTTCGTCCAGTTTTTGCAAAAAGTGTATGAGAGTGTTTAAGATTGCATTTTGAGGCAAATTGTTTGTTTGTCAGGTAGGCAAAACGCAAGTAGCATATGAACAGTGGTTGGAAAACCACATGAAAAAATAAATATCTGTGTTTCTTTGAGAGAAAGCGCAATTCTGAAAAGGATGGTTGAGACATGTTTTTTTTTGGACGCCAATTTGCAGATGCAATCCCAAACACCCCAATTTAGAGCTGACTTAGTGTAGTGATTTATTAGTGAGTGTTGTTGAACTTCCACATGGTTTTTTTCAATGGATCCAGTAGCACAAAATTCTATTCCAATTAAAGTTATAGTAGTACTTCTTAAACAGATGCTCTAAATACACAAATGGATGAACTAATATTTATGCAAACGAAATTCTATCTCTAGAATTTATGATGCATGACTTACTTCGCTTACTTAAGAATTAGCAGTAATGTGAAAAACTCATGCTAAATTGTTGAAATCGTCAACGACCTACATTTGAGTAACTAAAATGAGAAATCTGATAGAAAGATTATGTTTGATAGTATAACAGGAATTTACTATGTTAGAACACTAATAATAGTACTTTAGACGAGCCTATGAGCATGAATAGACACATTTAATGTCAAGAAGAAAGGAACCTTAAGCTTAACATCGATGTAATCAGCTCTTAATTCCATTGCTAATCGAAGAGCATCCAATTGACTTTGTTTATCTCCGTCGTTCTGACGACATTCCTATGTTGGTCTAGAAAATAACATAGAATCACACACCTTTTCTAGAAAGATAGAATCACACACCTTTCCTGGTTATCCTAAAAAAAGATTTAAATGTCCCTGAATCAGTAACTTTAATGGTGGCGTTCAAAACAGATCAGCCAGGTTGAGGCTGAAACTTTCGGTTTCACTTTATGTATATTTTTAAGGAACTGATGTATTTGACATGATTTATAAGATTTATTATCCGAATACACTCTAGGAGACAATTGACCTCTTCAATCCATCTGAAGTGTTTCTAACATTGCCACTTCTAGTAACATAATGAATAGCAATAGAGAAAGCAAACCTTCTTTTTCTTTTCCAAAATTTCTCTTATTGGACAGTGGGCGACTGTCACGCAAAATTTACTTATAAGTCCACTGTTCAAGTCAATGCTAAATAAAACTATTGTCTTAATCACCTATAGTTCAGATAGCACGAGTCTTTTATCATTTACTTATAAGTCAACTATTAGAATGAGTCTCAAATGGATACTATGATACAAACAGGTGCACCGAAGTACCTCAAACGGATGCACTAAAGTGCATCAAACAAATGCACTAGAGTACCTTAAACGGATGCACTAAAGTATCTCCCGATATGTCATTCTTTATAGAATGAAAAGGACTCGCACAAGTGACCATAAGATATGTCAAACCACATATCATTAATAAAGCCAAGAACTTTCATAATTAACACTCTTAAATGAGCCGGATAAAGTAGGATTATGTCCATCTAATTCATTTAGTCCGTAAACTCTCGATGCTCTAATAATCTCACAAAACAGATGCTCTAATCATATAAAATGGATGCCATAATGTATTGATTGATGCTTTAATCAAACAAATAGATGCTCTAATCATGAATCCATTGTTCACTAATGTCGCTAACAAGTATGCCCTAATTTTTTAAATTGGTGCTTTAATCCTTATAACAGATTTAAGTATTAATCATACATACAGATGCTCTAATCTATCAAAAACATGCTATAACATATTATATACATAAATGCTACAACACTTATTGTTGATGCAATAATCATACATACAGATGTTGTATCTTTTTTTTTTCTTTTTCAGATGCCTTCAACTAATTCAAATAATCATAAGCTATTTCATGAAACAAACAGATGCCTTAAATTAATTCATGATGCTTTAATCTCACAAACAGATGCGCTAATTATACAAGTACAACCTAATTGTCTAAACGATGCACTAATATTACTCACTGATGCCCTAATGTGTTCATTGATACACTAAAACATACAAACATTTAATGGAAAACATCAACCACAAACACAAACGCACAAATAAATTCTGATGCCGTAACGTTTAATCTGATGCCGGAAATATACACATAGATGCCCTAAGACGTCATATCATTCAATATAAAACAACAGCCTCCTTACCTCTACCTAAATAAATTAATTAATTAACTTATATAAATTAAATAAGTAAAAATGTTATATATATTAAATTAACCTGAAGAAGGTTGACGGCGGCGGTGTGATGGTGGTGGAGTGAAGATTGCTGCGGTGGTTACACAACGGAAAGCCGGTGGGGATGGTGGTGGTGGTTATGGTGCATATGGAGTAACTCATCTCCATGTTTGGGAATAATGATGGAAACGGTAGTGGTGGTGGTGGTGGTGACGGTGTAAACGGTAGTGATGATAACGGTGCAGACGCCAGTGGTGGTGACAGTGGTGGTGGTGATGGTGCTGATGGAGGAACTGAAAATGACGTTTTGTTGAATGAACAGAAAATGACAGACTGATATCCCATTTTCTTTATTTGTTTTTTTATTTTTTACCCTGAACTTTTGATTGTTATCAAATTCTACCCTATAACTTTTTTTCTCACTTTTCTATCCACATACACTTTTTTCTAGAACCCTGCCCTATATATATATATATATATATATATATATATATATATATATATATATATATATATATATATATAAATGTTGGTGACTTACTATGTTGCAAGTATCCAAATGGTTATCTAACCTATTATGGACTTCCACATGTGAGGAATGTTTGTGTTGCTTGTTGTTTTTTTCTTGTGTAGCTAGAACACCACAAAGGTGTTGCTCTTGACCATGGATCCCGGCCTTGAAACAATGGAGAGCAATGATCTAGGGGTAGCTATGTTCAAGGGGGAGCATGATATCGGGAAGATAAAGTTCAAGCTTATATCTAAAGATAATGCTCAAATGCAATCCCTCCTATTTGATTAGACAAAAGGCAGAGAAAGAAAGCAAGAGGTTAAGCTTGGGTGAAGACTAAGTCTAGACAAAAGTTGTCCTAAATATATCATGACTACAATATAATCTTAAGATAGATAAAGTAGGTGTGGACACTTTAGATAAGAGAGAGGAACAATAGAAAGAAAGATAATTCTCACATTGATGAGAGATGAACACACACCTCATAATGCATGAGGTAGGGGGTATTTATACCCAAACGTTATGCACAAGCATACTATCGCTGGTATACAAGGTATACGATAGTTCTATGCTGTCGTAGTACTAACAACTTACAGAATAGTACCCTATACTATAATAAAAGATAAATATAAGTCCCTAGACTAATGATTTACACTTTTCTAGGTCCAACAATCTCCCCCTAAGGGTAGATCATTCAGGTCTTCTATTTATGGGTTTTCTTCAAGACTTCAACTTCGGTATCCTACACATTTTTCCATGAATCTCCAGATACTTTGAAGGTTGAGTCTTTCATCCACATACTGAGCAATCAATCCCAGCTTTGCTTTTTGATCATAATCAAGTCTGGGAATCGTCCCTTGACGGTCTTGATTCAACAAGTCATTTATTCCTTTCAGAACCCACTTCAATGTACCTGAACTAAACTTGGGAATCTCGTTCATAACCATCAAACTTTTGACTCCTGACTCATTCTTAGAAATTGATGACGTATAGTCTATATATGGGCCACGAGCCCAAATGATAAACATTACTAAGGCCAATAACCACCATGCGTGGGCTATTATAACTTGGGCCGCATTAATAATGGAGTGGGCTCACGCAAGCCCAACCAAACTATATACGGTATAGATAAGGATCTTCTATCTACGGAATAGATATCCTTAACCCGGATAAGCACCATGTGTGCGAAACGTAAGGAGCACGAACCCTACAAGGATTCTGCGCCTATATAAGGAATGACATAATTCTCATTAAAGGTACGATTCACAAACCCTAAAACTCTTTACGAGAACCCTAAACCGATTACTTACTCTCACGTCGGAGTCTAATCGTGGGAGACAATCACACGATAAGCCTAACGGTGTTGTTTATTTTCTTAGTGCGCAGGTTTCAAGCACTAAAGAGCGAATTGGTACGAGAACAACCCAACCTCTTCCAGTGGTAGAACTGCCTATAAGGACTACCCAAGTCACCAAAGTGGCTCCAAGCGTTGAGGAACTCCAGCGTACCCTCTTCACTACTCCTTACTAAACGGTACCTACAGTGGACAACATTGTACCACCAGGCGCGCCTAACCGAGATAGGGCGCCCAATACTGAGGCAGATATTCTTGCAGCAACTGAGGACACACCTGACCTAAAGTTGGGAAATTTTGTATCCCAAAATTATGAAACTCTAACTGCCCTCATGCAAGAAGAAGCAAGGAGAAGGTCGAGTACAACCCTTCAAGCCCGGCTCAATTTTGGTCCTGAACGCGAATCATCACCACCGCGCCACCCACGAGGAAGACACGCAGATAACGAAAAATGTACCACTATCCACGATAGGCTGGGTACGACATCTGACTCACAATATTCAGAAGAATATGAAGGCAGCGAGAGGTGCACTAATGTTCATTCCAGACTTGGCATTCGAGGGATAAAAGACCGACTAGGACCTCAACATTCACCAAGCGAAGGGTCCTCCAAGTCTGGGAGCAAGAGAATTCACGACAGATTGGGGAGGAGAATATCCCCAAGTGAAAGCCCCTCAACCTCTTCCTCTGAAGGAAGCCGGCGCAAGCACCGAAAAAGAAATTACTCTTCCTCCAGCGACTCCTCGGACAACGAGGATAGAGAAACAGGACACCGGAAGTCAAGAGGAATACGTCGCGAAGAAGAAAATGAAGACATGTCTCTTCTATGGCATCGCCAGAAAGTTGATGCGTTTACACGACGCATCAGCGATTACTCCGACCACAAAAGGAGGCGCATGCCCACTAACGTAAAAACATATGATGGGACAGGTGATCCGGATGACCATCTAAAAGTTTTCGAATCAGCTGCTACCATCGAAAATTGGCCACAACCTGTGTGGTGCCATATGTTTAATTCTACATTAGTAGGGAATGCGCGCACATGGTTTAGCAAACTCCCATGACGGAGCATCGGTGGGTTTGAAGAATTACGGAAAGCATTCCGTCTAAACTTTACCCAAAGAAAGAAGTGCGCTAAAAACCTTGTTGAACTAGCCAGAGTAAAACAGCGCCAAGGGGAATCAACCAGTGCTTTTATGGAATGCTTTAAGGATGAGTGCATACAAGTCAAAGCGTGTCCCGAAATTCTAAAAATTTCAGGGTTCATGAATGGGATTAACAACCCAGAACTTATTCGGAAGCTAAACGACAAGGTTCCCCAAACTTTCGATGAGCTAACAAAGCGCACAAGATCCTTCATACAAGGAGAAGCAGCCGCTGCGGATAGCAAAAAAGGCTACTCTAATTATAGGCAACAAGAACAGCCTAGGAGACAATCCAATGATCAGAATAACAACCGCAGCAGGAATTATCGCAGTGGAAGAGACAATGACAATTATACCCCTCTCACAAAAACTCTGAGGGAAATATTTGTAACAGAAGGTGCAAACTTCCCAAAACCTCCACCAATGCGTACTGCAGAGGAAAAGCGCGTAGGGAATGGATACTGCGAATACCATGGTCAAAAAGGCCATACAACCAACGAGTGTGTCCAGCTACGACAACTAATCGAAAAGTTAGTAAGGGAAGGCAGAATGGACCACCTCGTAAAAAACATCAAAGAGGGAAAGGACAAGCAAAGGAATGGGGGCAAGAAAGAACCTCCCAAACAAAAAGCTGACATCATATACATGATACATACATGGCAACGCAAGATAAAACAAAAAGTCTGTCAAAAATTCTCTCCAGGAAAAGAGATATCCTTCCCTACTCTAGCTGCGGACAACGCAGTAGTAGAACCTCTAACTATTGAAATACATACTGGGGGACATGATATCCACCGCATGTACATCGATGGAGGGGCATCCGCAGATATCCTATACGATCATTGTTTCAAAAGGCTGCGACCTGAAATCCAAAGTCAATTGATACCAGCAACAACATCGCTAACTGGATTCACCGGAGAAAATATTTGGCCTATGGGGCAATTGCACTTGCTATTGGTTGTGGGAGATGAACAACACTCAACAGCAACATGGATAAATTTCATGGTAATCAAGTCTCCCTCACCATACAATGGCATCATTGGGAGACCTGGAATATCATCCATGCGCGCTGTGCCATCCACAACACATGGGATGCTCAAATTCCCAGTGGAAGGAGGAGTCGTTACCCTCTATAACACAACAGTACCATCTATAACACAACAGCGCACAGAAAAAACACCAAACCTAAAGGTCGCTATTCACCCCGATTACCCGGACCAACAAGTTTTGATTGGAGGATCTTTATCTGACAAAGGTAAAGCAGCCGTATGCGCGCTCCTATAAAAGAACCTAGATATCTTTGCATGGGAACCAAAACACATGACCGGAGTGCCACGCTCTATCACGGAGCACAAGCTACAAATCCGACAAGGATATCCCCCAACACGATAGAAGAAGCGCGGCCAGGCCCCAGATCGTGCAAAAGCTATTCTGGAAGAAGTACACAAACTTGTAGACGCAGGCATCATGCGCGAAGTGTACTATCACGATTGGCTCTCTAACCCAGTAATGGTAAAGAAGAGCGATGGTAGTTGGAGAATGTGCGTGGACTTCACAGACCTTAACAAAGCATGTCCACAGGACTGCTATCCACTGCCAGAAATAGACTGGAACGTAGAATCCCTGTGCGGATATCCTTTTAAATGCTTCCTAGACGCATACAAAGGATATCATCAAATCCAGATGGCAGTCGAGGATGAAGAAAAAACAGCTTTCCACACCAGTTAAGGGGTTTACTGCTACACGAAAATGCCTTTTAGCCTAAAAAACGCAGGCGTAACATACCAACGATTGGTGGACACAGCTTTCGAGAAACAAGTAGGTCAAAACTTGGAGGTCTACGTTGACGACCTTGTCATCAAAAGCCACACAGAGGATGAATTGGTGCGCGACATCGAGGAAACGTTCAAAACATTGGGAAAAATAAACATGAAATTAAATCCCAAAAAGTGCACCTTTGGCGCAATAGAAGGCATGTTTCTTGGATACTTAATAGAACCCGATGGAATCAAACCTTGCCTAGAAAAAACAAAAGCTGTTATCGATCTTCCCTCACCACACACACTCAAGGAAGTCCAGTCATTAAATGGAAAGCTAGCTGGGCTAAACCGTTTCTTATCTAAATCAGCAGATAAATCACTCCCTCTCTTTAAAACACTCACGAAGTGCACCAAAAAGGGAGACTTTCGTTGGACTGAGGAAGTAGAAGAGGCTTTCCAACAGCTAAAACAGTATTTAGCATCACTTCCCAAACATGTCTCACCGCGACCAGGGGAAGAGCAAATCATGTACTTATCTGCAACCCATGGAGCAGTTAGCGCAGTACTATTGACAGATAGGAACACCGTCCAGACACCCATATACTTTGTAAGCAAGGCACTGAAGAAGACAGAGACTAACTACAGCGCTATGGAAAAGCTGGTCTTAGCTCTAGTATTCGCAGCTAAAAGACTGCGCAGATACTTTCAAGCGCATCTAATAGCTGTAATCACAGACCAGCCAATCAAACAAGTTATCTCTAAACCTGACGCATCAGGACGGCTACAAAAGAGGAGTGTGTTATTAAGCGAATATAACATCTGGTATAGACCGCGCACTGCAATCAAAGGACATATATTAGCTGATTTTATTGTTGAGAAGCCAGACACTGATAGTCTAACCCCAACAACCAAAGCAGATCTACAGGAACCCTGGATTCTGTTCACAGATGGATCCTCATATGTAGATGGATTAGGCGCAGGACTTATCTTTACTAATCCAGAAGGTATGGAATTCACCTATGCGCTGCGCTTCGAATTCACAGCCACAAACAATGAGGCAGAATACGAAGCCCTACTCGCCGGACTGCGTATTGCAATCCAAATGGGTGTACGCAACCTGGAGGCAAACGTAGATTCTAGGCTAGTTGCTAACCACGTGCTAGGTGAATATGAAGCCAAGGATGAGCACATGATCCAATACCTGGATAAGACCAAGTCCTTAATTAAAAATCTTTGATAGGTTCACAATAAAACAAGTACCTAGAGGGGACAACAGGAAGGCTGATGCGCTTAACAAGATCGCATCCACAAGCTTTGTGCACTTATCAAAACAGGTATTGGAAGAAACCTTACAAAACAAGTCAATCTTGGAGATGGAAGTATCCACGGTGATAGAAGAACAAGATCCTACATGGATGACACCTATCATTGAATTCATTAGCAAACGAGTCTTACCACAGGATCATAATGACGCTCGAAGAGTACGGCGCACAGTGCAACGATTTGAACTACGGGACAACATACTCTATCGACGTTCTTTATTGCAACCTTGGCTCTGATGTGTTAGACCTCTCCAAGTAGATTATGTACTCCGAGAAATCCACGCTGGATCATGCAGCATGCACTCAGGGCCGCGATCTGTTGTAGCACGCGCCCTACGGTCGGGGTATTATTGGCCAACTATGCACCGCGACGCGCGCGATATGATAAAGAAGTGCAGCAATTTCCAAGTACACAGGCCAATTCCGCGCCAACCGCAACAAGAGCTAACACCCATTACCTCACCATGGCCATTCTACAAGTGGGGCATTGACATCGTAGGACCCTTTCCAGTTGCAGTAGGAGGGCTAAAATTCCTCATCGTAGCCATAGATTACTTCACGAAGTGGATTGAAGCAAAGGCGGTGGTGAGCATCACGGGCAACCAGGTCAAACACTTTGTATGGGATAACATTGTCTGTCGCTTCGGACTACCTGGAGAGATTATATCAGACAATGGGAAGCAGTTCTGCGACAACCCATTCAAAGATTGGTGCGAGCAATTGAACATCACACAACACTTCGCTTCAGTAAAACACCCACAAACCAATGGTTTGGTTGAGCGAGCAAATCCCAGTCTAGGTGAAGGAATAAAAGCACGCCTTGACAGACACAAAGGAAGGTGGGTAGACGAGCTCTCACATGTCTTATGGGCGCATCGCACCAGAATCAAAACCAGTACTGGCGACACGCCATTCTCCCTTGTCTACAGAACAGAAGCCGTCATACCAGCTGAGATAGGAATGCCAACTATACGAACAGCAGAGGTCAACGTCACAACAAATGACGAGGAGCGGCGCATAGACTTGGACTTACTGGAAGGAATACGTAAACGCACAGCTATACGCGAAGCAAAGGCTAAAGCAAAAATGAAGAAGTATTATGATGCAAAGGTCAAAAACACTTCCTTCAGGCCAAGAGACTTTGTATACCGCGCCAATGACGCAAGCCACACAGAAGACACAGGCAAGCACGGACCCAAATGGGAAGGACCCTACGAGGTCACTGATGCGCTTGGCAATGTCGCATACAGGCTACGTGATGTGGAAGGTCACGACCTAGCGCGCACCTGGAACATCTGCAATCTTAAAAGATGCTATCTTTAGGAAAGGTTACGGCCCATACACAGACACCTTTGCACTTTAGGATGTGCCCAATAAGTGTTTGTTTCTTCTTTTCTTTCTTAGGAATTGCCTTTTACTTTTTCAAAAACTTGCAAGTATTAATAAAATGTTATGGTTTCTAGCTAACTCCATAACGCATTTCACTTTATTGCGTACATCATTATATATGTCAATATTGTTATATTATATTTTTGCCTACATGGCGTGCATACACTAATTAAGACCCACGAAGGCATAAAGGATGAGTAAACCTACTAATTCACTCGTTGAGTAAGAGGGTTGCAAACCCATCAACATTGGATCATGCATCCTTGCTAAGCGCCTTACTTTTGAGACGTTGGAGTAAGTTTAACTTGCGCGCCCCACGACGGATGCGCAAGTATTAAGTACACTGTACGAAGCTTAGCAAATAACGAGCCAAGACTCTTGGTCAAATAATAAAACTTCACAAACATTAAAGCAAGTTTATTTATCTTAAGTCACGCACTTAATTTAACCATAAAAGAGTATCTTATTCAATATTTTTTACACACAAAAGACAACTACTATAACATGAAAAAGATACACTTCGTTATTTATACAATAAATATACAAGTTACAAAACAGCCTATATAATATGGCGATGCTCAGGGCTATCTTCCGGAGCAGCGGAACTTCCTGCCACTTGAAGCTTTCTCAAAAGCAAGGCATCCTTAGGTGACACAGTCGCTACACTCACAGGAACCCCATCAGACTTGGGAATATGTGCAGCGCCTACACCACATAGGACGGCCTTGACCTTAATACCCTTTTTATCGGCAGCTCTCTGTGCGTGGCGCTCCAACACCTCCTTTAGAGGAATCTCTTTCTCAAGAGCGAATGGATTCAGCACATGGCGAGGCTGCACAAACACTGGAACCTGGAGCTGTGACTCGTCGGGCTTGAGGAAGTAGTCCGGCTGCGCCTCGGCATCCTCTAAAATATGGCGTTCCAGGTTCAACCCCTCCATAATTATCTTTATGGGGTTGTCCTGGTCGCGCTCTAATTGTGCAATGTGAGGCAGCTCAAGAAGTTTCATCCCCTCCATGCCCTGCACCAGCTCGTCATACGCACTAGCGTTATAGCCAGGCACCTCAGTCAGAGCCACATTCAACGCCTTGGCCTCATAGAGCTCCTCCATAGCCTGCGACCTTCCACGCTCTACAACGCACTGCACCACCTTCCCAAAGGCCTCCAACACCTCTTGGGACTCTAAAGTACCCATAGCGGTCAGGCGCAGTCCAAGACTGATCAGCCACCTACATCAACAAGGACAACTTGTGTTAGCAGAAACATATAAACAAATATGGTAAGGCAACATTGCATAAAAAGATGAAAGGACGTACCTGCGCTCAGCTATGGTAGACATCAGATGAGGGTATAACTCCTCATCATACTCTATGCTCAGGCCACGCAGCTTCTCCTCCTGCGCCTGAAAAATCTTCTCCATACGCACCTTGAACTCAGCAATGTTCGCGAAGTGCTCCTCCTTCTTCTCCTCAAGATACCTTACTGCCCAAGTAAGGTTGGCCCTGAACTAATGAAGTTGTCCACGCGCTTGCTCCAGCTCAGCCATCGCGGTCAACTTCTTATTTGTGACCTTATCCGTGTACACCCTGAAGGACCCCACTTCCGCCTGCGCTTCAGCCACCTGCGCACGAAGAATAGCTATCTCCTTATCTTTTTGGGTGAGAGTGCTACTCTCCCCGACGTACCTCGTCTTTAGCTGAGCCACCAGCTCTGTTTGACGCGCAACAGTAGAAGCCAACTCATCCATCAGTTGCTGCGCAGATACGCCTTCATCAACCTCTACTCCCTCCTCCTTGTTTTCATTCTGAGGGGGGGCCACCGTCTCCACGAAGGCTCCATCATCCTTCGTGGCATCATCGCTACAATAAAGGAAGAAAACAGTTAGATCATATTACGACAAGTAATAAAGAAAATACATAGTATGAGCCAAATTACTTACAGAAATGGAGAGGCCTCTGCAGCCTTCTTATCCGCGCCAGGAGCGGATGTCTCTTCCTCAGCAGACGATTCCACATCTCCAATAAGGTAGCGTCGCCTCTTGGAAGTACCACAGCTACCAGCCTCTCCTTTGCACTTTAGATTCTACGCTACCTCCTCAGGCTTCAACACCTCGTCAGGCTTCAATATCTCCACGCTATCAGAAGATTCAGCGTACGCCTCCTCCACATGCGCAGTCTCCACATTCGGCGACACACTCTGAACGGGCGTAACTTGGGGAGGCGGCGAATCTTCATGGGCAACAGGCCCCAACACCGTCAGATGACCCGCAGTCGCCTCCAAAAGCGGCCACTCATTCTCCCTCAGAGGGCGCACGCCAACGGTCACCTGCTTTGGCTTCTCCAGCTTCACTACCGCAAAAAATCCATTTCTGCGCACACATGAACAAACAGCAAAAACAGAGATTAGTTATTAAACGTGCGCATATAGAAATACTTACATGATTAGAAGCAAAAGGGATGAACACCCACCCCGGCCTTTCCCATCAATGAAGGTTGGCACCTCGTCAACGCCCCCGAAATAGCTACGACTCAACCCCACATGCACCAAAAACTCCTCCGGATAAGGGTTAATGGGGATGCGGTTGGCATCAAGGGTCTGCGCATCGGCCAAACTATAGGAACCGGGTGCGGGGTGCCCATCCCTCGGCAACGTATCTTGAGTATAAAACTCAAAGGGTGATGGAAACACCACATCATTAACCCAGAAAAAATACTCCCTCCAATGCCTCAGAGAGTCTACCTTCTCGGTATAACACTGAAGGCTCCCCGCGCGCTTCGCAAAGGATACCCATCCATGCGACCACGTGGTGTGGTAGAATTCGAGGAATAGGTCAACGGTCGGTTCTATCGCAAGTAAACGACAGTTTACTTCAAAATTCGATACCTTCGCCGCACCTATACAGTGCAGCTGTGAGATATGAAGACGATAGTGATTGAGCAAATTGCTCAAGAAAATGGATATAGGTAAGCGGTAATTAGCGTACTCAAAAAAGCACGTGTATAGCCCTATTTTCCCTTCAGGGAAATCAGCTATACACGCATCGACGTCTGGAGCCTCTGGATGCACATCCAGAGGAATGAAGTAGTCAGATGAAAACTGACGCACATCATCCTCACTCTTGGCAGAGTGAAACTCGTCTAATTGGGAAACCATTTTCAAGGTATTTACTAGAATACGCACACGAAATTACCTAATCAAACAGTTACTTTCTTTGCAAAAAACGCTTTGAAGAAATGTGCAATGGTGAGTATGTGTTTTACTGTGTGATTTGGGTTAATGGAGGTGGTGACTCTTATATAAGGAGTCAAAAAACCCTAGATGAAGCCCACGTGGATCCCACTCATAAAACGTGTGGCTAGAATCCGAAACGGTACATGCACTTTTTCCCGTTTTCCAAGGGACACGTGGACACAACCCCCGATTTTTGAGGTATATCTTTGAAATATCTATGACTAGGTACATTGTCCTCAATATTGGGCGGCAACATTCAAAATTTTTCTCGCCACGCTTACCGCTGTTGTGACTAGTCTAACATCCGCGGCTACGAGCCGCGCACACTAGACTGGGGGGACATGATGACGTATAGTCTATATATGGGCCACGAGCCCAAATGATAAACATTACTAAGGCCAATAACCACCATGCGTGGGCTATTATAACTTGGGCCGCATTAATAATGGAGTGGGCTCACGCAAGCCCAACCAAACTATATACGGTATAGATAAGGATCTTCTACCTACGGAATAGATATCCTTAACCCGGATAAGCACCATGTGTGCGAAACGTAAGGAGCACGAACCCTACAAGGATTCTGTGCCTATAAAAGGAATGACATAATTCTCATTAAAGGTACGATTCACAAACCCTAAATATAACACCCGTAAAATCTCATACGTATATTAAATGATAACCTAAGTATTTATGAGATAATACTCGAATATTTCGCGACATGTGAAACCTTTAAACTTTATGATAAAATAAATTACAAAATTTGTATAAAACTATACATACACACGTTTAAATGAGAACATGGGCCAGTTAGTTGAGTTATGTACAAGTGATTATAAACATAAAACAAGCCCAAATGCATGATTAAATTAAATAAGGAATGGAGTAAAACCAAATCCCATATTATACGTATCCTTTGATTCTCTCCAATCCCTTCACACGATTTTTTCTCCTATCCCTTTTAAAACCGTATACCAAAATCTCACCACAAACTTAAAAACCCTAAAAAAAAACTAAACATAAACAAAACCGGCGGCTGTGACTATTTTCAGCTCAAATCTCGTTCTAAACTCAAGTGCAAAGGAGGGTGTGTAATCGTGATTCATCGCTGTCGATAGGGCGTGGTTCAAGGAGCTATCCTGGTTCGAATAGGGAGTGTTATTCGTGGAGTACGGCTGGTACTTTTTATTCTTTCTTTGTTCGATTCTGAGGAGTGCAAAAAGGGTGCTTCGATCGTGATTCTGTGGTGGTGGACGTGGTACAAGACTGATTCAAAGAAGGGGTCTTTGTTGTGGTGTTTTTTTTTTTATTATAACTGTTCGAAGGGTGGTTTTGGTTTGTGTTACGGGTGATTTGGAGACTGGTGTTCGACCTTGTGTCTTATTCTTCTTCTTGTTTCACACTCCCAGGG
This sequence comes from Artemisia argyi, assembly GCA_030686995.1. Classification (NCBI taxonomy): domain Eukaryota; kingdom Viridiplantae; phylum Streptophyta; class Magnoliopsida; order Asterales; family Asteraceae; genus Artemisia; species Artemisia argyi. Next base: position 109,968,401 of record CM060681.1, on the reverse strand, counting down.
TATCATCTTCTCTTTTCTTTCTTTGATAAGTATTGTTTCTGATTGATAATCAATAAATTCGGCTAGGGCTGTTGCATGTTTTATTCGAATATAACACATAAAAATTGTATAACACAAGTCGATCTCGGTTCCGTTTTATTTCTGAATAAATCTGATATATACGTACATATGATACAACAGTCTAAGTAGACTCGAACTAGAATGAATTGAGCAAATATATAATGATGATATAAACTTATAGATATAAGTCTATATATGCGCATGGATTACATGGGTTTGAAACTACTAACTACAATATAAAATGTATATACGAGTATAGGTTAAAGTAGTAATACAGGTCATGCATGGTTGTTCGCATGATTAAGGATTTAATGTATTATATAGTATATGAGTATGTGATGCGTCGATGTGTTCCGAACATGTATGTAATCAGGTCTTGTATTTAGAGTCAATGTTTTGCATGTACTTTATGTGTGAGTCGAACAGTGGGTATTCGTATGTAAATTATATTTGGTCGTTACGGTCTAAATTAATGTTAGGTCTAAATTAATGTTAAGAATACGTTTATATATATTATAAAACGACGGGGTCTAAAATTATATTTTTGATATAAAATTATAGTGTAAACCTTATAATAATTTTATTTGACATTTTAATATTTAATTTTTGATAATTTATATTTTGACCCTAAACTTTACTAAATTGTCGTAATTAACCATAACTTATTGTATTGATCAATTTAAACCTTAAATATTATTTAATCGTCAATAATAACATTAAGTATTAAATTTCTAATTCGGAAAAGTTACTAAATATGAGAACTTACTAAATATGGCAAGTTACTAAAAATGGAAAGCCGACAAAAATGAGCAATCTGATTTAGAATAAGTATTAATAATAAGTCGATCATGATTACGTGTAGATTCGCTGAAGAAGGAGTGACTTCCTATTCTTATGTTACGATATGGTTTCGTTGGCGGTTTAAGGTACAGATATTTTGTCTCTATTCAGTAGAGATTCCCTTCAATCTATGTTACTATGATCCTTGCCATTGCTATGTTCCCTTTGTTTGAACTTTGATATGATTTGTTGCTATCCATTTTGTTTGATTACCTGATTACTATCTCCTGGTTGAGATTCTGTTTGATTATGATTTGATTCGTTTGTTATGGATATGCTTTGTTTGATATGATTCTGTTCTTATGCCCGAGTTTTTATTCTACTCATGGAGGTACCATGGGCGTGTCAGTGATGGCACCACTGGCATGACACTTTCTGGGGAGGTGTGATTGATCCCTGGCATTCCCTTTTGTTTGATATATGTGCACTATGGCCAATTAGTTATATATGTGTCCAGTCATGAGCTGGCATATGTATTTTGTTTGATTCAGGGAGTGTATGGATGCATCCTAGGCTTTGTTTGTTATGATTAGGTAGTGACTGGCTGTACGTGCCTTGTACCCCTTTCACTTTTGGTACATGTGAGGTCGCCCCTCCTTGTGCAATTATGAATTGACGGATTATGTGGATATTTGTTTGAGATCTATTCGAGTATCTCGTTAGGTCGGCTCGTGGCTTTCCTATGTTTCTTATGTCTATTCGAGTATCTCGTTAGACGCGCCTTTGTTGATACGTGCTCTTGATTCTCTTATGATTTGTTTATGCTTGATATATCTATGATGCTTCATTTCATTTGACTTATGATATTCGTTCAGTTATTCGTTGATCTCTTATGCATTTGACAGATGATATTCTTTTCAGCAGAAGCTTACGATGTCTTGTTTCTCATACTTATATACATTTCGTTTATCCGTTTGCTTTGTTATATCTGTTCACTGGGCTTTTTAAGCTCAGCCGCATTTCCTTTCCTGCGGCAGGTTTTAGGTTGGAAGCTGGGTTTGGGTGAAGAGAGAGCATAGGAGCTTTAGTGGACTACCCCATGGACTAGAAGCCCATTACATCTGGACTAGTTTTGGACTTTGATTCGATTAGATTTTTGTTTAGTTTGTATTTTCTTTTCTTTTATAGTTTTAGTATTTCTTTTGTACTTTTAGATTTTTCCCTTGAAATCTTTTGTTTTAAGTCTTCCGCTTGCGTTGTATGCTTTGTATGCTTTGATATGTCACCATACTGTAGCGCTCCGGACCCATGTCGGGTTGGGGTGTTACAATTATGGTATCAGAGCCCAGGCTGCGACTTGTAGTACCTAAGTTATGGCCTGTGAGTTTTGGACCCTTAGGTTTGCACCTTAGAAGCTTTAGGAATAACTTTGGAAGGTTTTGCCTTAAGTTTCTCCCCTTAAGAGCTTAGTTTGACCGGTGAGGATTGGGTAGATATATGATCAGACGTTGGTTTTCTTGCTTCCGCTTTACTCTGATTTAAGCCTTTGCTTTTCGTTAAGCTCTTACTAGATCATTCGTTTCGGAGACTTAAAAGAATTTTCAGGATTCGCAACATTAGTTTAGAATGCCTTGAGACTTCGTAGGAATGCCTTATAGGTTTCATTCCCTGATGTTGTCAATTTCTTTTGAACTTCGATTCTTTATTTGTTTGACATTTGTTTAGATGCCTTTCGTTCGTTTGGAGAATCGCGTATGTATGAATCCTACGTGTTCGACACACTCTATGATTTCTCCTTGCTTTTAATTCTTTCTTCATTGTTGATTTTGACCTTGCCTATTCTACCCCTATGAATGTTTTGTTACTTTTCATAGTGTATATTCAATTCGATCGATGCGTTCTGGAGATATTTGGAGACGATCTTGTTATGCTAATCTATTTACATTGGAAATGTTCGATTTGATGTTATTCTGGATTTTGATTTGTCACCTGAGTATTATGATGATGACGACCGTCACTTTATGTCTGTCACCTTTGACGTTTTGTGAAGTTCATATTCTACACCATGATTCTTAACCTGATAATCTTTTATAACCACCTTGTTCTAAACTCGTGCGTTGATTTCCCCACTGCTGTGAAGATACTTCTCTGATGAAACTCGCCTCGAGAGTTATTTGATTTGTTTGAAACGTTCGTTGTGTATCCTTGTGTGTTTTTGTTTTATTCGTGGAGGAGAACGATGATGGTATTTATTGTTGGAAGCTGAATCGTGTCTTATTTTGTGAAAGGTTCGATACACTCTTAGTATTTCCTTTCGTATTTGTGTGTGTAATGCCAATTGTATTGGTTACCTTTCCGAATATTCCTATGAAATTGATAAATCGTGTTTTTCATGAATACTTGGACAAATTGTCATGGTATGACATTTTAGTATATTCAGAGACGAAAGAGAAACACGAGTATCATCTTTGTATTTTATGTTGACTTTCTACGTTCGAAGAAGCCTCTGTGACATTCTTGAAGAGTAACTATTGCGGGATGAAGAATGAGAGAAGCAGCTGGAGTTGGACGGGATAGCATGAAGACGGTAGCGACAGCATTGGAGATTTCCGTACCCGGCAAGAAGGACGACACGAGAGGAGCTACAGTAGAGCATCAACTAGGATGGCTTGCTTGAAAGATCGGCAGAGATTTCCTTTGGCAGAGATGGGTCAAGCTTCATGGCGCATCTACAGTGAGTGGGACAGAGAATCGTTTTTGCTCTTCCGATACGTTTTGGATATTTTGAGTTATGTTTGTGACCATCAGTACGATTTTGATCTCCATATATTATGAGACTTTTGGATACGTTTGATGATTTGTTTGGTACTCCTTCGATCTTGGCAAGTTCCTCTATGTTTGCTTTGTAGGTTTATATGCTTAGTATACCTCCTTATAGAATTTCATCTGTCATCTGTCATCTGCTACACATTTGCCTCATATTCGATTTGATTTGATTTGTTATTATTATGTTCTTCTGTGATCGAGTCATGAGAAACCATTTTGTTGTGAAGATTTTTTGGAAGAACCTCCCTGAGCGTGAAGATATTTGTGACGATATTCTGTGAATTGCTACGACTCCGTATACTTTTAGTGACTTCAATTTCGCGGACGAAATTTTCTTTTTAGAGAGGAAGAATTATAACACCCGTAAAATCTCATACGTATATTAAATGATAACCTAAGTATTTATGAGATAATACTCGAATATTTCGCGACATGTGAAACCTTTAAACTTTATGATAAAATAAATTACAAAATTTGTATAAAACTATACATACACACGTTTAAATGAGAACATGGGCCAGTTAGTTGAGTTATGTACAAGTGATTATAAACATAAAACAAGCCCAAATGCATGATTAAATTAAATAAGGAATGGAGTAAAACCAAATCCCATATTATACGTATCCTTTGATTCTCTCCAATCCCTTCACACGTTTTTTTCTCCTATCCCTTTTAAAACCGTATACCAAAATCTCACCACAAACTTAAAAACCCTAAAAAAAAACTAAACATAAACAAAACCGGCGGCTGTGACTATTTTCAGCTCAAATCTCGTTCTAAACTCAAGTGCAAAGGAGGGTGTGTGATCGTGATTCATCGCTGTCGATAGGGCGTGGTTCAAGGAGCTATCCTGGTTCGAATAGGGAGTGTTATTCGTGGAGTACGGCTGGTACTTTTTATTCTTTCTTTGTTCGATTCTGAGGAGTGCAAAAAGGGTGCTTCGATCGTGATTCTGTGGTGGTGGACGTGGTACAAGACTGATTCAAAGAAGGGGTCTTTGTTGTGGTGTTTTTTTTTTTTATTATAACTGTTCGAAGGGTGGTTTTGGTTTGTGTTACGGGTGATTTGGAGACTGGTGTTCGACCTTGTGTCTTATTCTTCTTCTTGTTTCACACTCCCAGGGTATCATCTTCTCTTTTCTTTCTTTGATAAGTATTGTTTCTGATTGATAATCAATAAATTCGGCTAGGGCTGTTGCATGTTTTATTCGAATATAACACATAAAAATTGTATAACACAAGTCGATCTCGGTTCCGTTTTATTTCCGAATAAATCTGATATATACGTACATATGATACAACAGTCTAAGTAGACTCGAACTAGAATGAATTGAGCAAATATATAATGATGATATAAACTTATAGATATAAGTCTATATATGCGCATGGATTACATGGGTTTGAAACTACTAACTACAATATAAAATGTATATACGAGTATAGGTTAAAGTAGTAATACAGGTCATGCATGGTTGTTCGCATGATTAAGGATTTAATGTATTATATAGTATATGAGTATGTGATGCGTCGATGTGTTCCAAACATGTATGTAATCAGGTCTTGTATTTAGAGTCAATGTTTTGCATGTACTTTATGTGTGAGTCGAACAGTGGGTATTCGTATGTAAATTATATTTGGTCGTTACGGTCTAAATTAATGTTAGGTCTAAATTAATGTTAAGAATACGTTTATATATATTATAAAACGACGGGGTCTAAAATTATATTTTTGATATAAAATTATAGTGTAAACCTTATAATAATTTTATTTGACATTTTAATATTTAATTTTTGATAATTTATATTTTGATCCTAAACTTTACTAAATTGTCGTAATTAACCATAACTTATTGTATTGATCAATTTAAACCTTAAATATTATTTAATCGTCAATAATAACATTAAGTATTAAATTTCTAATTCGGAAAAGTTACTAAATATGAGAACTTACTAAATATGGCAAGTTACTAAAAATGGAAAGCCGACAAAAATGAGCAATCTGATTTAGAATAAGTATTAATAATAAGTCGATCATGATTACGTGTAGATTCGCTGAAGAAGGAGTGACTTCCTATTCTTATGTTACGATATGGTTTCGTTGGCGGTTTAAGGTACAGATATTCTGTCTCTATTCAGTAGAGATTCCCTTCAATCTATGTTACTATGATCCTTGCCATTGCTATGTTCCCTTTGTTTGAACTTTGATATGATTTGTTGCTATCCATTTTGTTTGATTACCTGATTACTATCTCCTGGTTGAGATTCTGTTTGATTATGATTTGATTCGTTTGTTATGGATATGCTTTGTTTGATATGATTCTGTTCTTATGCCCGAGTTTTTATTCTACTCATGGAGGTACCATGGGCGTGTCAGTGATGGCACCACTGGCATGACACTTTCTGGGGAGGTGTGATTGATCCCTGGCATTCCCTTTTGTTTGATATATGTGCACTATGGCCAATTAGTTATATATGTGTCCAGTCATGAGCTGGCATATGTATTTTGTTTGATTCAGGAAGTGTATGGATGCATCCTAGGCTTTGTTTGTTATGATTAGGTAGTGACTGGCTGTACGTGCCTTGTACCCCTTTCACTTTTGGTACATGTGAGGTCGCCCCTCCTTGTGCAATTATGAATTGACGGATTATGTGGATATTTGTTTGAGATCTATTCGAGTATCTCGTTAGGTCGGCTCGTGGCTTTCCTATGTTTCTTATGTCTATTCGAGTATCTCGTTAGACGCGCCTTTGTTGATACGTGCTCTTGATTCTCTTATGATTTGTTTATGCTTGATACATCTATGATGCTTCATTTCATTTGACTTATGATATTCGTTCAGTTATTCGTTGATCTCTTATGCATTTGACAGATGATATTCTTTTCAGCAGAAGCTTACGATGTCTTGTTTCTCATACTTATATACGTTTCGTTTATCCGTTTGCTTTGTTATATCTGTTCACTGGGCTTTTTAAGCTCAGCCGCATTTCCTTTCCTGCGGCAGGTTTTAGGTTGGAAGCTGGGTTTGGGTGAAGAGAGAGCATAGGAGCTTTAGTGGACTACCCCATGGACTAGAAGCCCATTACATCTGGACTAGTTTTGGACTTTGATTCGATTAGATTTTTGTTTAGTTTGTATTTTCTTTTCTTTTATAGTTTTAGTATTTCTTTTGTACTTTTAGATTTTTCCCTTGAAATCTTTTGTTTTAAGTCTTCCGCTTGCGTTGTATGCTTTGTATGCTTTGATATGTCACCATACTGTAGCGCTCCGGACCCATGTCGGGTTGGGGTGTTACACTAAAACTCTTTACGAGAACCCTAAACTGATTACTTACTCTCACGCCGGAGTCTAATTGTGGGAGACAATCCCACGATAAGCCTAACGGTGTTGTTTATTTTCTTAGTGCGCAGGTTTCAAGCACTAAAGAACGAATTGGTACGAGAGCAAGAGCCCATATCAGGAACGCCCAACTTTTGTATCAACATAAATAATTCAAAGTTCGAACAAAGGACTCTTAATACATGTCCAGAGTTCATGCTCTTCAACCCTTGGGAATGTGATCATTGGATGAGTTAGGTTGACTTTCTTCTTTAGACTTTTAACTCCCATTTGGGAATCTTCAACGTGAATCAAAGCAAGAGTATGAAGATTTTCAATGCATCTCTAATGTCGTCATCATTTCCCTGATCGTAGAGATAGGATATGCCAGAGAGATACATGTCTTGGATATCTTGAGGATGGAGCAGGTGAAAATCAGCTTCATGGAAGATATAGTCGAGACTGTCATCTCTCTTTACCGCAAAGTTGATATATCCGTCAGCTCTGAATTGTTGTGATGTGACATATACATAGTGAACAATGCGGTGTTTTGTGAAGACCTTGTGACGAGGAGCTGGATCTCTGTATCTGTTTATGAAGTATCTTTGAGCAGCCTCGTTCATTCTGGTTATCCGCATATATGCTTCCACCTTGTATTCGTTTTGGTCGATTTTAGAAATGACGAACTTTTCACGATGAATTCCTTCCTCAAGAAACTCATTTCCCCAATCTTTAAACATCAAACTTGTGGAAGTTGAGGATCTGTACTTGCCATGTCCGGATACGAGATAATGTAAGTCAAAGTTCTCGTACGTTAAGGGTTCTGGGAACTTGAGTAGCGGATGGTTTTCAACTGGGGTTGTCTAGCTGATGGTCATCTTGACCAGTTCATGATCATATACGTCTCTGACTCGAGCATCCATCAATATCTTCCCATATATTTCATCCGTTACGTGACTTGTAATTCTTGTAGTAAACTGACCAAGTGAGAAAGCTTCAGGCTTTTTAACCATTGGAACCTCAGTGGAGTTTCCCTTGCTTGCTTGCTTTTCACCCATTGCAGACACCCTACCACTTACTTCTTCCCTTTCTTAATCACTAGACTCATTCGATGCAGCAACTTCTTGATCTTTTTTTATGTCAGATGATCTTGAATGTGTCAGTTGCCTGCTTGATCTAGATGATGTTAATGTTCTTTGCATAGGTGAAGATGTGTATGTGGTTTGTCTCAATCTCTTTGATCTTCTCTCCCCCTCAAGATTACCCGAATCAGGGTCATCCTGATTTCCTTTATGAGATTGAGGCTGGTATGTCATTTCTAGTTCAACGATTCGGTTTTTTAGTTGTGTTATTTCTTTTATCAACGTTGTGTGTGTTGTAATCATTGTGGATTGTAACGCAGCTACATCTTGAGATGATGATTCAGAATCTATTGTTGAAATGAGTGAATAGTAGAGGTTTGGTTGTTGTTGTTGTAGATGAGGTTGATCTTTGAAAACTTGTAGCATCATTTCTTTGAGTTGATCAAATGTAAGTTCCTCATCTCCAGTGACCTCTGCAGCAACTTCTTTATGAATTTGTTTTCTTTTCACTTGAGCTTCATGTAGTTCCTTTAAGTACTTTTGAAATTCATCAACCGCTCGTTTCAGGTATCCCTTTATGACGTAACTATGAGGAATATCTGTTTGAAGGTTTGCAGTTATTGATGATGATTATGGGATTGATGTTTGTTGTTGTTGTTGTTGTTGTTGTTGCTGATGTTGTTGTTTTTATTACCTTTGTTGTTGTTGTTGGAGTTGTTTGTTTAGGTAGTACAGTATCCCTGGGAAATAGGAACGGGTCGGTTTCACGAATAATTACCGACGGAAAACTTGTCACTGTGTCAACAAATGACGCAGGATTTGTTTGCTCAGGAGTTCCTAGGTTTAGGAGAGTGCGTATCTCCGAGGATTTAATTATACTACTGATGTCAGAATCTAACCTAGTCTCCTTACTAACTTCCGTCCTATGGGTTGTAGTTACCTCTGCTCCATCATCGCCTTGATTTTCGACATTGTCATGTTTGTTGGACATTGTCGTTTCAGAGTCATCATTCATTTGCATTCTAGTTTCGGGACTCTATTGAACTCCTTCTTCTCCCCTCGTATCACCCGACTTCTGAATGTCAGACAGTCTTTGTATTCTCTTTCTCCTTTTATCCCCTTGATCAGTTGTTTCTTTCCTACTCCCCTTCTCTAGACCTATATTGGCGCTAGTTTCTAATTCCTTATTTGTTTCAGGGGTAGGTTCGCTCGGTTTAGAGCTTTCCATAGAAATGGTTGATCTACCTATATATTCCTTGTAAGCTTTCGAATTCTTGTCAACAAGGTCAGGTAGTAGTTCTTGTAGAATTGGCATTGGGCTCTTTGTAGTTGCTTCTTTGGACGGTTGTAGGTTTTTCATTGCCTTGTCATTTATCCGTACTTCAACCGGTCTTGCTGACAGCCTGTTTTTCTTAATCATGTCTTGGATTAACAGCTTTATGAATCTTACAAAAGGAATATATAGACCCAACGTCTTCTTTTTGATTAACAGCTTTTTGATTCAACTAACTCTACTAGCTTGATCCATATCAGAGAAGCATAGTCAAAGTGACATTAATTCACAACTCCATAAAAGATTTGATATATGGAGAATCTCCCTGCATTAATTCATGCTTCTTTACCTGAGAGACATCTGTTTAGGATAGAAAACATTGTAGCCCATTGTCCAGGTAGACATTTTCTCTTTTAGTCAGATGTGTTTTCGAGCTTGAATATAGATGTATCATATCCAAGTTCCAAAAAGAATTTTTTGGATCTGTGTGTTGTTTAGGAGTACTTCAAATCTTTGTTTGCCATATGATGTTGCACTCGGTAGCTCCAGTACACTTTGTAGAGATTCACTTGTCAGCCGTGTTGTGTATCTGTCTACAGTGATTTACAGCATTTTGGATTTGGATTCTTTCACTACACAAATGGTGTTCCAGAATTGTTGTACATAGATTTGAGGGATTTCAGCGATTGTTTTATTTAGAGCCGGAAATATTGGGTGATTTTTAAGTATCTCCACGATGATTTGGTGACAAAATTTGAAGTAGTACAGGTTAAATAAGTGGTTGCTGTCACCATATCATAGGTATTTTGTTATTGGAAGGATTTGTTCAGATATTAGTTGAGCAACAGGAACTTCTTGTGATTGAGCTTGTTCTTGAGCCATTTTGGATTTTTGATTTTGAAATGACATAGAAATGATAAGAATATGGATAATAGTAACATATTTTTATTTCACTCTGTCTATTTTTGTACGCTCTGTTATTTCTTTTATGAGCATATTTCTTTTCATTTTTTTTTTCTTATGCTTTCTTGCTTTTATAGCATAAGCGCATGCTCTTTTCTTTTCACATGCGATTTAATTCTCTCTGTCTGTTTTTGTTTTCCTCACCAAAAGTTTGTTTTATTTGTGATACTTTTTTCAAAAGGTTTGTAGGTTTAAGATATAACGTTGTTTTATATTTCTCATGCTTTAAAATAAACGTTTATCTAACCTTTCTGAAGTTTTGGAAAAAAGTATCAACTTTTATTTCAAACTTAAGTAATCTAGTGTGAACTTGATGACTTGTTTAAGAAAAACATTTACACAGAAAATTTAATTGCACGAGCGTGAGATTTCCTTATAAATGACACAACTTTAAACTCTCTATTACGTTGCCTAGTTAAAGGAGTCCATTATCAGCTTTTAGGTGATGACTATTCCTAATAACTATCTTGAAGAAGATAAGTTTTGAGTTAAATCAAATATAAGTCGTCTCAAAAGAGCTTTTGCTACATAAGAGTGAAATTTCCCAAAACATATCAAAACCTTGAATACTCTATTACATTGTGTAGTTAAAGGGATATATTATCAATTTTAAATTAACAACCAGCCCTAATAACCACCTTGAAGATGAGATATTCTTAGTTGAGATAGTATAGAGTCGTTTCAAAACCAATTGAATAAAACAGGCTTGAGTAAAGGTTGTTATTTGGTTGCATGAATAGTTTAAACAAACTTGAAAAATTCATAGCTTTGGCAACCAAAAACATGTTTTGAAATTATCCGTCAAATCATTTCATTCGCACAAGTGTACGTAAAGATGCAATCATAGTATAGTCTATATTTACTAATTAAACAAATGTATCTCAACTACTTTAAAGGCAATATAGTGATACAATCCTAATCTAATTATTGAAGTTAAACTAAACATATGCAACTTAATGTCTCAAAAGTTAAAAATTTTCTCTTTTGAAAAAAAAATTCATTTTTCTTTGACTTGAAACTTTTGGATAACACTTGTGATATTTCAAAAAAAACTTGACAATATTTGAAAATTTTTGTTACAACTAAGTTTTATTCGAACAAGTTATGATTTTGTTGAAAAAATTAATGTTTGATCATGTCAATTACTTAGTCTAAATTTATTAAAATGTTTGTTTAATTTTATATAAGTGTTAACTTATCAAAAATTTGCAAAGATTTTAAAAAATTTGGGCAGAGTAACGTTTGAAAAAGGTGGGTAACAAAATGTTTGGAATAATTAGCATCGCATTTCATGAAAGTGCGACATGAGTCAAACATGGTCAAACATCGCAAATTGAGTAAAAGAGACATCGCATTCCAAATTGTGATAGAAAATTTTTATTACAAAAAAGTTTTGGAATGGACTCTCGGAAAATTTAAATTAGTATAAAATGCTGTTTTTGGCTCTTTTCCTAAAGTCTCGGATCACACCATTATTGGTGTCGCAGCCCTAACTGTTCATCTTCTACCTCTAATTTGACACTTTTTACCCAAAATCAAACCATTAAGGTTCTTGTTTTCTTTCAAAACCATGATTTAAACATCCTATCTTAATCATCTAACCACAAAAGTACATTCAAAACACTCTACAATGCAAACTCAATAGTGATCTATTGTCGACTCAATTACGCAGCCCTAAATCATCAATTACACACGAAGTTCATAAAATTAATGACTAAAAGTGATGACAAAGATGTAAAACCATATTCTAACAAGATTTTTAAGCTTACTTTTTGCACGAAATTGACTTAGTGGGCAAATAAATCTTGAAAATGGCTTAGTTTTGTGATGCGATGATTTTTGGGTTATTAGAGAGAGAAAGTGTGATAGAATACTGTGTGTTGTGTGAGTTTTTCCTTCGCATCCCAAAAAGGGTTTATTGGCCATTTTGACTTTTGACCTTTTTCAATTTTAACCGGTCTGCGAGAGTTTTTGGATTGGGGGAGGGTTCAAACATTGTTTTAATGCTTTTATTAAACCCGCCCCCCCCCCCCCCTTGACTTTAGCTCTCTTTACACAAACACTTTTTAAAGTATGTATTTTATTCTTAACAAATTTTTTAAAACATGTTGGTTCAAATACATGAAAGTTAGTGCTATATCAAAATTATTTAAAGTAAAATCTATCACTTCCCCTCGATGTGATGGTGTTTTTCCCAACTTTTTAACAACGTTTAACATTTACAACAACATTTTGATTAGCAACAATTTAATGCGACTTATTCATTGATTTCAAAAACAAACTTTTCATTTTTCTCCCCCTCAAAAATAACATAAGATTTTAAGCTGTTTTTGATCTATTGATGATCAGGGTAGCATTGTTTTTGAAAATTTATCCAAACTCGAGCTAAAAAAGATCATGTTAATAATCATAAAAATGTGCTCAAGTTGTGGTTATCATGAGCAAAACATTTTATAAAATGGTTTTTGGGAAAATCTTTTTGTAAAATCTTGTATACATTTTGCTCATGATAAATAAGAAGATTTATATTCTTTTCTGAAGGATTGACGCACTGAAGCGTACGTTCAGGATCCTTTCTTGAAAAATGTGGGTGTTGACCTGTGATTTAAGCAACAGCCATTATGAATAAATAATTACCTCTTTGAATTACCTGATGTACTTGTGATTTCTGATATTTTGGTGACTTCTTTTACCTTTAGTTTTTCACTGTCATGTTCATCACGAATGCTTGCCATTCCTAGTCGTTGCCTAAGGTATTCGAATCTTTCAAGTGGTAAAGCTTTTGTGAAGAAGTCAGCAATTTGGTAAGCAGTCTTCACGAAGTACAGTTCCACAGTCCGTCGTTCTACATGTTCCTTGATGAAATGGTATCTGACTGCTATATGCTTATTCCGGGAATCATGTACGGTGTTACAAGAGATGGCAATGGCACTTTGTGAATCACAATAGATTGGGATTTTCTCATGAAAGAAGCCATAGTCCGTCAGTTGTGTTTTCATCCATATAACTTGTGCACAGCATCCGGAGAGAGATATGTATTCAGCTTCTGTAGTTGATAACGCAGTGTGATTTTGTTTCTTTGATGACCAGCTGATTAACTTCTCCCCAAAGAATTGAGCAGATCCTAAAGTACTTTTGAAATCAATTTGACAACCTTCATAATCTGCATCTGAATAGGCAATTAGTCCAAAACCGGTGTCTTTCGAATACACAAGGCACATGTAAGTGGAACCTATGAGGTACCGAAACATCCGTTTAACCGTAGTGAGGTGCTTTTCTGTTGGCCTTGATTGGTAACGGGCACACATGCAGACAGCAAAATAAATATCAGGCCTACTAGCTGTGAGATACATAAGTGAACCAATCATACTACGGTATTTTGTAGCATCAATCAGTTTACCACTTCGATCTTCATCTAGTTTAGGCTTGTGTTGCATACGTGTACTTATGGAGTTAAATTTATCCATTCCAAACTTTTTTAAAATTTCCATCGTGTATTTATTTTGATGAATAAATATACCACGAGGAGTTTGATTAATTTGTAGTCCCAAAAAGAATTTTAACTCACCCATCATGCTCATCTCAAATTTCTGTAGGATGATATTTTCAAAATTTTTGCCATATTTAGGATTTGTTGATCCAAAAATAATATCATCAACATAAACTTGGATTAGCATGATGTCATCACCTTAACGTCTAATAAATAAAGTTGGATCGATTGAGCCTTTGACGAATTTGTGTTTGAGCAGATATTCTAACAACACTTTATATACCATGCACGAGGTGCTTGGTTGAGTCCTTAGACGGCTTTGTCAAGAACATAGACATCATCCGGATGATCTGGATCAATGAAGCCTTGTGGTTAACTTACATACACCTCCTCCTCTAACTCCCCATACAGAAATGCCGTTTTCATGTCCATTTGGTAAACGATGAAAGATTTGTGAGCTGCATAAGCCAAAAATAAGCGTATTGCTTCGATCCTGGCGACTGGTGCAAATGATTCATCAAAGTCAATCCCTTCTTCTTGATTGTATCATTTGGCAACAAGAGAAGCCTTGTTTCGGATTACATCACCGTCTTCATCATGTTTGTTTTTCAGAATCCATTTCAAAGCAATTATTAATTTCCTAAGAGGTCGTGGAACCCTTCACCATACGCTATGGCGTGTGAATTGATTGATTTCTTCTTGCATCGCGACAATCCAGTCGGGATCTGAAAGTGCAGCTTTGACATTGGCATGTTTCATCCTAATTAGAAATGAATTGTAGCAACAGAAATCTGGTGTAGAGCTCCTTATTTGAACGGGTTGAGAAGGATTTCCAATTATTTGTTGTAGAGGGTGATCATGAGTCCATCTTCTTCTGTGTGGATGTGGTTGGTAATTTTGTTGCATGTCTGAAGGTTCAAGATTTAGTGTCTCAGAAGGTGCACTGACCTCAGGTTCAGGAGTCGAGAATGGATTAATGAACGGTTCCGCTTCAGACGTTGCATTGGTAATTATATGATCATCGACATTTAAGGTGGAGGTTGGAGTGGTATTGTTTGAGGAAGGTTCTTAGTGAATATGTGTTGTTAGAGGGGTATCATGTATTGGATCAGCAGCTTCATAAGTAGTTGTTGACGAACAGGATACTAGAGAAGGTATGTCTTCTTGATTATTAACTTCGTTTATTGGAGTTCCAGCTGATAGTTTTGACATCTTCATCCTATTTCCTACACATGATTCATCATAGAAGTTCTCAAACAGACCATTTAACTCATCCTTTTTACTGCTTATAAGTGTTGGTGTTGATGATGCTGGGTTTGGTACGAGTCCTGAACCGTTTTGTTCAGAAGTCATAGTTCTTTGCACAAGTTCTGACCCAACTTGATCAAAAGCCATCTCTTCTACTTCGTCGAAATGAACATGGATTGTCTCTTGAATCAGCTTTGTTCTCTGATTGTAGATACGATAAGAACTTGATTGTGTGGAATATCCAAGGAAAATTCCAATATCCCCTTTTTCATTAAGATTTGCAATATCATCATGATCATTGAGGGTATAGCATCGACAACCAAAAGTTCGTACGTATTTTACATCGGGTTTTCTCTTGTGAAGGATGTGATATGGAGTTAGAAGTGTTTGTTGATTATAGACCGATTTTGTGTGAAACAAGCAGTCAGCTTCAGACCATAAGTTTAATGGCAATTTTGCGGAGGATAGCATTGTTCTGGCAACTTCCACTAATGTGCGGTTTCGTCTTTCAACGACACCATTCTGTTGAGGAGTGTATACTACCGATCTCTGATGTGTAATGCCAATAGAGTCAAAGAAATTCTGAAGAATCTGATTCGTGAACTCTGTTCCATTATCAGTTCTTACGAAACGGACTTTAGCTTGTAATCCTACTTGTACTCTTTTGATGAACTTGATAATTACTTCTAGAGTTTTAGCCTTTGAAGCAAGGAAGTGAACCCAAGTGTAACGTGAGTAGTCATCCACAATAACCAATATATATTTCTTTCCATTTCTGCTGACCACGTGCACCACAAATCCATGTGTAATGCATGCAAATGAGCGACGGTACTAAGTACATGTTTTGATTTGAGTTTCGCACGTGTCATCTTTCCTAACTCACAAGCTGAACAAAGATGATCTTTCTTGAAAGTTACTATTTTAAGCCGGGTACTTATCTCATCGGTGTGGAACTTTCACGTGCTTCAAATGTTTGTCCAAACATCTTGAATGAAAGTCCGATGGAGATTGTCTCTTCCACATCTTGCTTCCCCAAGGACAAATGAATTCGGGGTCGAGTCAAGCTAGCGACTCTGTAAACAAAAACAGTAGCATGCATATGGGGTTTTCACCCTAAGTGTGGGGGAGTGCCTCTGCTGTGTTACCATGTATATATAATAAATAAAATAAAGTGAAAAATGGTGTTTCCACATTTAGCTTGTAATGTTGCCCTTTTACGTTCAAAGAGTCGGCATAATAGCTGGGACTTTGAATATTTAGGACAATATTCAATTCTAAGTTTGGGGGGAAATTCTAGCGAATTTTATCACATTTTACCATCTAGTACCCCCATTTTTGGCAAAAATTTTAAAAATTTTTCACTTTATTTGAAAATTTTTGTGGTTATGAGTCCGCCATGTCTAACCGACAAAAGGATTGGCTAATCCAGGAGCAAATGGCTCTTGGTAAAGATATATCAAATCCGTTTATGGCTGACAATTTGCCCAAAATTGTATGGTATTCAACTCTCCATATCCTAAAAAGTAAAAGAGTTGGCTAGCCCGCAAGATTATGGCTTGTGGTAAAGGCAGGGGAAAACCATAATTGGTAATCAGCACACCAAGATGTTGACTATGTCCATCAAGAGTTGGCTAGTCCAGAAGCAAACGGCTTGTGGTAAAGACAAATCAAAACCGTTGACAGCTGGTGATTTGCTCAAAATCACATGGTTATCAGTGTACTATGGTTCTTACTTGAACTGAAACATTTGGCTACTCCAAAAGTAATGGCTTTTGGTAAAGAGACTTCAAATCCATTATGTTTTCATAAAAGATTGCTAGGGATTAGCAATAGTTTAGTGTGGGGGATTGATGAGTGTGTAAATACTCATCATTTTTATCGTATCTAAACTGCCAAAACATTCAAAAACGCATCAAAATACTAAAAATATCCCAAGGATTGTGTTTTATATGTTTCAGATGCAAAATGATTAAAAATAGATGAAAACTGAACAAAGTTTGCATAATTGGCAGTTTCAATCCCCCAACTTTCAAAAACTTGTCAAAATTAGTCCCTGAGCATTTATTTTGAATGAAAAGTCAACAAAGGTCCTTTGAAAATCAAAAGTTGTCAAAATTAGTCCTTGGGTGAAAAGTTTCAAAAGTTTGCAAAATTGGTCCCTCAAATTTCAATTTTGGCAAAAGTAGTCCCCGAGTGTTTAAAAATGGAAATTATTCAATTATGATCCGTGGGATATTCAAACTTTGTAATTCTAATCCTTTTAACAACTTTGAACAAATGGCAAAACCTACCCCTAACTTTCAGATTTTACACTTTTGGTCCTTGTGACTTATTTACTACAACCAAATGGACCTTGTTGTTTTGTTTCAACCCAACACACCCTTTAAATATAAACCAGCCCAACCAATCCCTCCAGGCCCAATCCACCACCAAAACCCACTCCCTGGCTTTAATACTTCCTACCAGTCAAACCCTGGGTCAAACCCCCGCCCTCCTTCACCATTCACGTGTGCCTTTAACACCCTGCACCAACACCATCATCACAACTCTACCCTGCCACACTCAATACCCCTGCCTAATTCACCTTTCCACCACTTAAATCCAAAACCCACCCACCTGCTACAAGCAATCTACCCCAACTTGTTCTTATACTTTTTCCTGCCAAAACAAGATTGAAGGGCCAAGATTTAACCCAATCATCCAATGGTCCATAAAGAGAGATGGGAAAGAGACAAGAAGCACAAGATGGAAACCCTAGCTTAATTTTTAGTATGAATAGAACATGATGTATGCCATTGAATGGCAGTAGTTGATTAGGTCTTAGTAGGATTTAGATGTTTTAAGGTTTAGTTTTTTTTTAAGTTTTCCTTTATGTACTCTTACTTTTAATCAATGCAATAAAATTTTTTATAACTCTTTTTCAAAACTGCTTATTGATGTGCTATTTGTTAGTGCAAGTTCTAAATTTATAAGGGTGAATTACCAAATCTAGAAACAACACATACGAGCAAGTGTACTCATCCGTTATAGCAAGATATGATGGTAAGTCGGGATCGTTCACAGGGATTTGTGAGTGAATCAAAATATAAGTCTAAAAGTAAATCTCTAATGTACGCAAATAAGATAATAAGCAAATTCAATAATTTAAAAACTACACTTGTTTAGACTAGTTTTCTACTTAATGACACACATGATTGTGATAACTTTTGATAACATGTTGGTTGTGATAATTAGATGGTGATCTAATCTATTGTTTCTACAAGTTAAACCTTCGTCAAGATTTTAGTTCGTAAAAACAAGCTTTAGGTGTAAACCAATCAATTCAAGATCTATCAATGTTCATAAGGTATGGTGATTATCTTAAACACAAGAACAAACTCTTATTACAAATCAAATACTCTTAGGAAATGGTCATTACAAAAGGTAACACATTCATAGACAAAAAGGTTACAATTGTTTATAAACATTTAAACTTTCGTCCAACTAAAGGTTTAGAAACAATCTGATTTGATGTTATAATAAGCATTCTCATTACAATCATACTTCTCGTTTCTTTGTTTTGTCAAGAATAATTATGGTGAAAAACAATCATTCATAGACAAATGATTATAACTAGTTGAATAATAACAAATCTTTCGACCCTTGAAACTATTATCAATTAGTTAACCTTGGCTAAACAAATGTCACGATGAAACTTAAGGTACAATTAGTTCTTAGGATTGACTTGAAATTGAATTAAAACATGTTATCACAATCATAACTATCACTAAGTATAAAACATCATCAAAACAAGTGTAAAAAGATTACTAGCCACTCATAGCAAACATGCAAATAAACTCAGAATATTTAACATTAGAATCCATGGTTTTAAGTCTTACAATGCTTTGGAATTAATAACAAATGACAAGGTATTGATAACCTAAGTGTTGGTGATGATTTCTTGAGATTTTCGGACTCCAAATGTTGCTTCCTTGGTCCTCTAAAGTTCCTGATTCTTTCTACACAAATTTTCCTCCTTTGAGAGCTAGATGATGATAATAATTGAGAGTAGTAATGAGAGTAAATGGTCTCTTGAATGGTTTCTTCAATTGTGCACTTTTGGGATCCTTATAGGCTTGTCCAATACTCCTAGTAATGAATAGGGACTTAAATGCTGGAACTTGGACAATAAGACACTAAGGGCCTAGAACCATGGGACAAAAAACCAAGATTCGTGCACAGAAGTTGGTATAAACATGCAGAAATGACCATCCGATCGGTTGCGGGTTGATACCGATCGGATGGAAATGGTCATTTTAGCTATCCGATCGGTTAAACTCCAACCGATCGGATGGCAGATTTTGGTTGCTTTGGACTTTGACCTTTCCTTGTGTAGTTCTTTATGCATTATCCAAACTTGATTAACTCTGAACATAGAACTTTGAGATGACAAAACTTAGGTTCTCCTTATGAAATGCTTCACAGATTGGACTTTTGAGCTTGGGAATCTTCGTGTAATCGCATATACTTCATTTTCTTCACTTTTTCTCCATTCTTCCTACATTTGGCTACATATACTACAAAAACATACTTGATACGATTTAGTGGCAAAAGCATATAAAAACAACCAAATAACATACACAAAAACACTAATAACGCTTATAAAAACATGTTAACTTTGAGCGTTATCACTTATCTATTTTGCTTATCACCACTGCTTATTTATGCTTTTCCCTGTTTTTAAATTGCTTAGTTTATCATTCATATGCTATGAATGCTTTTGTGGTAGCTTAGGAATTGTTGGTTTAAGGTTTTCATTAAGTGAGTCCACAATAGCCTTCAACGGCTTATCTTATTGTGCTTATTTAATCTGCTTATCCAGTAGTTTAGTTATATCAACTAAGTGCTTCTCTACCTTAGTTTAAGATTCAGTGCTCAAAAATTTGGTCAAAAACTAGATTTCGTAGGCTTCTATGCATAACAGTCATTGTTAACTGGTGATTGGCTTAACTTTTTTTTTTTTTTTTTTTTTTTTTTTTTTTTTTTTTCTTTTTTTTGTTATTAGTAGCTTTTGAACCAAAATTTTAACTTCAAATAGGCTTACAATCTTTATTGAGTATGTTTAGAAGTGAAATCTTTCAGTCACAATTAGTACTTTAGCGCATCTTAAAAATTCTTATTTCATAAATGCTTTGCAAAAAAAAATAGGTATGATAGATTCAGATTTGGCTATTTTTAGTTGTAGGTTTTGCTTTAGAGTAGTTCCCCATAGGCTATTGTAGTTACGGCATATCTGGTATTGGCACTTTGTTTGTCAAAATTCACCCATTTGACCCAAACTCACCCCACTGCTGCACATTAGTCACTTTTAGCTCTTTAACTCTAAAATTCTGGAATTAATTTATTTGGTAGCTTATCTCACTGCTTATATTTCTACCTTAATTTTTAGAATTTTTTTTTGACAGCTTGTTAGGCCCACAAACATAGCTCTTCAGACTTGCACAATTTGGTTGTCTCAACTAGCCCATATACAAGCTTATGTAATATGCTCGTATTAGCTTCTCTTTTTTTGAAAATTGGTATAATGGTTCTCAATTAGTTTATCTTTAATAAGGAGTGCTTATTTGAGGGGTTGGTGTTCATTTGGTAGTTTTTTTTAGGGCTGCAACTAGCCTAGTTAACTGAAAAGCCCCCTATGCATCAACACTATTTTGTCCCAAACAGGCTCGAATTTAGCAGCCCTTTTTAAGCTTCAAATCATGCCCAAATTGGCTGTAAGTTGGAATATAGGATCCTTGGTTGCTTGTTTAATTTATTATATTTTTTTCTTATTTTTTCAATTTTTTCTTATAGCTTATTAATAAGCTCAAACAACCCCCTCTGGGCTGTTTGGTATTGGGTCAGTTTTAGCTTATCTGGTTTTTTGTGGCTTAGTTGTTGCTTAAGTGTGCTTATCTTGTCTATGTTAGTTCATTTAGGATATATGCTAGGTAATTAGTTCAGAGTAGCTTATTAGGTTGGTAATTACAGCTTATTTGAGCTTATTGAGCTCCCATCAGTTAAGTGGTCATCTTAGCCTGTTGATTCTGGTTTTAGCTTATATTTAGCTTGTTTGCTTGTTGTTTTGAGCTTATTCATGATAGTTTGGACCTATGAAAGCTTGTGTTTGAGCTGGTTCTAACTTGTGCTCAATTTGGATAACTTAAGGTTTCTAAAAGCTCATTTTAAAACAAAAGATTCCACTGTTGGAAATTTAAGCTTGCATAAGCTTAAGAAAGTTATAATTTCAGTTTGATTGAGTTAATTTTTGATTACACATGCTTTTTGTAACCAATGTCTCTAAGTTATGAGCTTGTTGGAACAGCTTATGGTTTGAAGGATTTTCAAAAAGCCACACTGAGTCAATCCTGACTCAGTGGTTACCAAGCTCTGTTCATAAGCCCTGAGCTTGCTCAATCTTTGTTACTGCTCAAGTTTAGCTTGTAATTAGCTTGTTGATTAATGCCCTAAGTTTGTTTGTGTTTGTATGAGTTCATGTTTGTTTTAGTCTAGCTCTCAACTTGTTTGGTGAAGCTGTTAAACTTCACTACTCACTTTGTACCTTAGCTGCCTGACCCTTTTTCCCAAGCCCACAATAAGCTCAATCCTTGAGCTTATTGCCTGTTCTTGGGTGTTTTGAAAAGCCCTCCATGCCACCTGTTTGGATCATCCCTCACCTTGGTCCCCCATGTTCACCTGTGGACCCCAAACTGGGCTGCACATGCCAAGAAAGGGCCTGTGTAGTCTGTGGGTAGTTTGAAATTGCTTATTGGGCTTATCAGCTTAGTGAGTGTGGTATTTCAGTTGTTGTAGCTTGTTTTGTGTGTATCTTAGTTGTGTAGATCTAGTCTTACCTCTGGTTCTTAATGTGTAGCTTGTACCATAGCTTTTCAAGTTCCAAAAATCCACTGTTGAGCTTATTTCCTTGCATACAGCTTATTTTTGAGTTCTAATAAAAGTTCTTTCACAAAAGTTGATCATTTTCACTAGATAAATAGATTTGCAAAAGAAATTTCCAAAAAAGCGAAAAATACAAATAGTGATAGCTTCTATTTAAACCATTTGGTTTATTTTCAGCTTATTCAATAAGCAATCTTCATTTTTATAATTTTCCTAGGTTCCTATAGTTATAAAATAATTTCACTAATTTTTTCATATTTTTCTCTTTTCATTTAGTATTTTTAATAAGTAATATTAGTTTTTATTAATTAATAATTAGTTAATAATTAATAATAATTATTTAAAAATTCTTAAAAATATATTTTCAGTTTTAAAATTAGTTTTATATTATTTTAGATTTTTCCAAATTTCAATTTTATTTTTCTAGGTTAATTTCCTAATTATTTGTATTTTAGGGTATTTTAAATAATTAAAAATAAACAAGAAAATAGTAATTAATTAATAATAATTAATTAAATAGTGTAAAAACTATTTTTCTTTTTCTAAAAATTTTCTTTTATTATTAGGATTGTAAAAATATAATTTTCATATCCGTAGGTATTTTATTTCACCAGAACTCGCGTTTTATTTCGTACATTCAAGTAACTTTAATCTGAACGTACGCGTTTTTAGACTTAGCTCACGTTTTTAGTGTATCTGATCATCAGTAATTGTTCATATAGTGTTTCTAAGTTATTTTCATTCCTCATATATTAGTGTAATCATACAAATCACTCAAACCCCCTTTTTTGTCCAAATTCACTCTATCATAAACCCGTTTTGATTACCATCACACATCATTAGGACATAACGACCCGGGGAAACCCTATACTTCCACGGAGATTGACTCTGAGCAGTTTGACTTTGTTGACCATTTCCTTGGTCAATTTAGTTGACCGTTTGGAGACAATCAAATTTTGCAAAATTTGGCTCCTCCTAAATTAACCAGTCAACCGGGTGCGGTCAATAGGTCAACCCAGGAGAAAGTGCAAGATAACCGGTGAAGAATAGGGTTTCCCCGGGTCGTTATGTCCCAGCGAGGCGTGCAAAGGTATTAAAACGGGCTTGTGATCGGGTGAATTTGGACAGGAAAGGGTTTTGATGATATTTATAATCTTACGAAAAGTAATTTTACACTAGTAAGCAACAATAAAGCATATAAAACAATAACGGAAAGCACAAATAACATAAAACTCAATATAAACTTAAAACGGGCTTAAAACTAAATGATTAAACTAAAGATAATAATAACACTAGTATCAAGTAAATAATATAAAGTTAACGATAAAAGATCACAACTAAAAATAACAAACTAAATTATGTTAAGCAAGCAACCTAGAAATATTTGATAAAAAGATATACTTGTTAAGCAAATTATCACGGTCCTTAAGTGTGGTTTATTATTTCAATTAAGTCATTTATTGATTAATTAATATCTCTTACAACTAATTATTTTCTCACAATGTTGATTTCTTTTGAAAACAATTTTTTCACAAGGAGATATCAATATCTAAATTAAAACCTAATTATTTTCGTAGCTTTTGCCCGCTCAAACAACCAAAATTTCAATGAAAGTAACTTACAATTACTAACCAATATTTTTTCTAACTTGTATAAAATCACTCTTAATTCGCGAGATAATCTACTGAACAAGTATATAAAAAGTTTACTCACTACTCATGACTACTAAGCTAACAATAACAATAATTAGCATATTTCTAAACGGACATATATAAACTACTCGCACATAATAACAACTAAACTACAAGCAATAAATAAAGCAACAATAATAACTAATAAGCTAAACATGACAATAAATATAATAAAAATAAAAAGATAAAAGGATAAGAAATAACCGAATGAGGTGAAAAATATAAAGACGACGAGATGAGACCCACTCAATAAACTTCAACCCAACATCCATAAACCTTCATTGATCAAACCCAATCATTGATCAAACCCAATACTCGGCCATACATTTTGTTGTCTACTGATTTTTAAAATGAACACAAGTTTAATAAAAAAGATAAAAAAAAATAAATAAAAAAAATAAAACTGGAAATATTGAAGACTAGTTTTTGGTACGAAATTGAACAAAAGATATTTAGTGCAACACTAAAATCTTTAAATATGACTTTACGTTAAAACAAATGAAATTCAAGATACTAGTGACTTGAAATCCTATAACAAAATTACTACAACAAAACTCATGCTTAAAATAATATAAAATCAAACTAATAAAACTAAGACTACAATTTAAAAATAAAGTAAAGGAAGGGAGACAAGCTGCTAATATTGCTACATGGTTTCCTTAAACTCCATAACCAATCCTGCTAACTACTCACTAACTAACAACCTTCGAATCTATACTACTTACTAGATTTGAGACAAGATTTTAAAGACATACATGATTTTTTTTAGATTCTTAAGTGACAAAATTGATTAATAATATTGATACGTAGACAAAAGATTTTGAGACAAAATACTATCACCTAGATCTTAATACTAATAAAATAGATTGATAGACACACTTTTACTAAAATAAATATAGATTAGTACGAGATTCAAATAACATTAACAAAAAGTGAATGGACAACAATTTAAGCTACAACAAAATAGAAACTAAACAACGGAGATGTAAGAAACATTAAATAGATTAATACCTTACAATCCTAAAGATTAATACAAAGTTTAACTATAAAAAACTGAGCAAGAAGAGAGAAAAAAAAAAAAAGAAAACAAAAAAGATTGAAGAGAAGATGATAGAGTTGAGGTTGTCAGGGTTTAAATAAACCCACCTCTTACATATCTAGTCCCTAATCTATTAAAACATTACAAAAAAAAAAAAAAAAAAAAAAAAAAATAGTGACACTTCTCGACAAAGAAAAGTGATATAGCTGGCTCTTGTACTCGTCCCTAACAAAAAAAGGACACGTGGCGTCTTCGGGTTGGCTGAAGAATGAAGTAATGGGGTGAGGTTGCAGTAGCTTACTTGCTTGATTTAACTTAGGTGCGTGAATCTCAATTGCTAGCAAAACATATGCCTCATTTTCAAAGTTGTTGGAGAATAAAGGATGCAAACAAGGCCTGCTGCTTCGCTACTTCTACTCATTTCTTGGGCTTGAGCCATTGCTGGGCCTTTATTGCTGCTGCTGTGCTTATAACTCTTGGAATGGGCCTGATTTCGCTGGGCTGCTGCTCTTTTATTCTTCTTGCTGCAAGTAATTAAAAGAAAAAGAGGGGGAAGGGGGATTCGAACCCCCCACCTCTTGTACATAAGCAGACGCCCAAACCAACTGAGCCAACACTAATTGTGTCAAGTCTTTGCAATAATTTCATTTTATCCAACTTTTTCTCAGATACGATTTTTTTTAGATAATAACCTTAAAAATAATCTTCGTTCGGGCTCTGTTTAGTTTTTTATAACATCGTATTTTGTCATATAAAATACCAATGGACTCGTTTTTTCGTGCTCTTTCCAACGGTGTGCTCAAAAAATATTTTTGACTTCGTCTTAGCCTTGAAACACGTGAAAACGTTATCAAAACTCATCCGAAAATCACCATTTTTGCCCCGTTTTCAATCCTTTTGACCTATAAGACATAAAAACACAATCCAAGGATATTTGCAGTATAATTGGGCATATTTGGGTGTTTTCAGTGTTTTTACAGTCCAATATGGGAGTAAAATGATGAGTATTTGCACACTCATCAATCCCCTACACTAAACTATTGCTAGTCCCTAGCAATCTTTTGAGAAAACTTAATGGATTTAAATCTCTTTACCAAAAGCCATCACTTCCGGAGTAGCCAAATGTTTCAATTCAATTAAGAACTATGGTACATTGATAACCATATGATTTTGAGCAAACCACAAGTTGTCAACGGTTTTGATTTGTCTTTACCAGAAGCCGTTTGCTTCTGGACTAGCCAACTCTTGATACAGTTATCATCTTGGTGAGTTGATTACCAATTATGGTTTTCCACTGCCTTTACCACATGCCATAACCTTGCGGGCTAGCCAAATCTTTACTTTTTAAGATATGGTGAGTTGAATACCATACAATTTTTGGCAAATTGTCAACCATAAACGGATTTGATATATCTTTACCAAGAGCCGTTTGCTCCTGGATTAGCCAGTCCTTATGTGGGTTAGACATGGTGGACTGATAACCATTTGTTGTGTTAGTGCAAAGCACTTTCACTAAAAAAAAAATTGGCTAAAAACGGGGGTACTAGAAGGTAAAATGTGATCAAATTTGCTAGAATTCCCCCCCCCCCCCCCCCCCACACTTAGAATTGAATATTGTCCTAAATATTCAAAGTCCCAGCTATTATGCCGACTTTTTGAACGTAAAAAGATAATATTAAAAACTAACTGTGGAAACACCATTTTTCACTTTATATATATATATATATATATATATATATATATATATATATATATATATATATATATATATATATATATATATATATATATATATGGTACTAACAACAGGGTAACTCCCCCACACTTAGGGTGAAAACCCCATATGCATGCTACTGTTTTTGTTTACCGAGTCGCTAGCTTGACTCGACCCCGAATTCATTTGTTCTTGGGGAAGCAAGATGTGGAAGAAACAATCTCCATCGGACTTTCATTCAAGATGTTTGGACAAACATTTGAAGCACGCGAAAGTTCTACACCGATGAGATAAGTACTCGGCCTTAAATAGTATAAACTATAAGCAGTGATGCCGGGGTCAAAGATAATGTCTTCATTCCCGTAGGAGTGAAGAACAGGAGAAGTCACCCAGTAGGTGAAAAATGGAAGAAAGATCTTGATAACAATCAAGATTGACTCATCATCATTAGAAAGAGAATTCATAACTGGTATATCATGAATCTCATCATTGAAGCTCATATGATCTAGACATATTATGGGAGGGAGGGTTGGGATTTTGATATCAAGCAAATTCTCAGGGTTGAGAATACTTCCCTCCGGAACACAAAGATCATCTTTGTCTAGATCAAAGTAGAAGTTATCATACTCCGGTGGAGATATGATATGAGTAAGTTCACGGGAGAACTCCTCGAAGGGGAATGACTCATATTCAGGGAGAGAAATTTGAGAATGAGAAATATGATCAAAAGTGAAGGCTTCAAATTCCGGTATAGAATCATCGGAAAAAATGTCACTATCCTTAATGGGGATAGGAGATGAAATAGGTTTCTCTTTGAAAGCCTCGATTTTAGAAATGAGAAGATTGACATTCAATAATGTTGCACGAAGTGCTTCATCTTTGATTTCAGTGTCAATCTCATCATTCTCTTCTTCTAAGCTTTCTAGCTCAGAAGGTAATTTTTCCATATAAATGATGTCTCCACAAGACAACGAATCGTCATCATTAGAATCGGAGAACATCTCAGCATGGTCATTTGGGAAGACAAGAGGAGGAGGGATATCACAAACTTGATCAAGAATTCCCTGTGACTCTCTTGGGATTGGGGCAAGGTTCTCAACACTAGACTTTATGAATTCATCTGATTCCTTTTCAGGAACAGTGTCAAGATGCTTGTCTCCCATGCTTAAAGAGTAAGTGGGAACCTCGGGTGTGATATCAGTAGCTTGAGATGGAATCTCAACTGATGGAATTTCATATGATGAATCTTTATAAAATTGAAGAATATCAAGTGTATCTTCATCATCACTGTCATCAAGAATGAAACGAAATCGAGAGCTAGATCTGGATGCTTTTTCTTTTGCAATTGATTCCCTAATAGATCTTTCATAGGCATCTTAGGAATTTATTTTAGCAGCCTGTTCTTCAGCTAACAATTCTTCCATCGATTTTAGTTTTGGATTATCTGGGGTATGTATGATTCCTTTCAAATCTTTCAGTAAATCCAAAAGATCAAGGAGAAGACTTTGAGGAATTGGCTAAGGTGGAGGGTTGTCATAATACGATGTGTCAAAATTGTTACAAGGAATTGGATTCCTTGTTTGACAATCGGAGCTGAAGTGTGGACCTCCACAGTACTCACAACAGTAAAACAGATGTGGCTGTGCGTCGTATGTGCTAGAGTTATAATCGTTATCAGGAAACTTCCCATAGACAAGTGTGTTTCCCGATTGACAATCAGAACTGTAGTATGAACCACCACAGTACTTACAACAGTAAAACTGCTGAGTCTCATGGTGTGGTAGCTGATGGAATAAATCAGTCGTGTCATGGTAGGAATAGGGATCTTGGTTATAGACAGACCCGTTTCCTGACTCTACCATGCCACAACTGGGGCAATTACCACCATTATAAGAACTACCACACCATTGACAAATCAGAAGGTGTGGATGAGACATAGAAAGAATCAAATGATTAGAGGGGGTAAGGGATAAAGAATCAAAAATGTAGGAAGGTAAAGATGGATATTTTTGGGATTTTTGATAAACATTTTAAAAATAAGAAAGAAAATCTTTTTGGGGTTTTTTTGTGTTCGTTGAAAACTTATTTAAAATGTTTTTGATAATTGTTTTGAAAGACCAAATCGTTTCTTTGTAGATCGCATAAAGTAATCCTTGAGTAATCTGATATGGTAAAATTTCACGATTTGTTTTGTGTTTATGAAAATATGAAAAAGGATGTTAAATATACAATGAGCGTATATCCAGATTCACTAATCTGCAAACCGTTTATAATAACGCACACAACCTCCCCGGCAACGGCGCCAAAATTTGATTGGCTCCAAACGGTCAACTAAATTGACCAAGGAAATGGTCAACAAAGTCAAACTACTCAGAGTCAATCTCCGTGGAAGTATAGGGTTTCCCCGGGTAGTTATGTCCCGACGAGGTGTGATGGTAATCAAAACGGGTTTGTAATCGGGTGAATTTGGACAGAAAAGGGGTTTGAGTGATTTGTATGATTACACTAATATAGGAGGAATGAAAATAACTTAGAAACACTATATGAACAATTACTGATGATCAGATACACTAAAAACGTGAGCTAAGTCTAAAAACGCGTACGTTCAGATTAAAGTTACGTGAACGTACGAAATAAAACGCGAGTTTTGGTGAAATAAAATACCTACGGATATGAAAATTATATTTTTACAATCCTAAAAATAAAAGAAATTTTTTTGAAAAAGAAAAATAATTTTTACACTATTTAATTAATTATTATTAATTAATTACTATTTTCTTATTTACTTTTAATTATTTAAAAATACCCTAAAATACAAATAATTAGGAAATTAACCTAGAAAAATAAAATTTAAATTTGGAAAAATCTAAAATAATATAAAACTAATTTTAAAACTGAAAATATATTTTTAAGACTTTTTAAATAATTATTATTAATTATTAACTAATTATTAATTAATAAAAACTAATATTAATTATTAAAAATACTAAATGAAAAGAGAAAAATATGGAAAAATTACTGAAATTATTTTATAACTACAGGAACCTAGGAAAATTATAAAAATGAAGATTGCTTATTGAATAAGCTGAAAATAAACCAAATGGCTTAAATAGAAGGTATCACTATTTGTATTTTTGGCTTTTTTTGGAATTTTCTTTTGCAAATCTATTTATCTACTGAAATTGATCAACTTTTCTGAAGGAACTTTTATTAGAACTCAAAAATAAGCTGTATGCAAGGAAATAAGCTCAACAGTGGATTTTTGGAACTTGAAAAGCTATGGTACAAGCTACACATTAAGAACCAGAGGTAAGACTAGATATACACAACTAAGATACACACAAAACAAGCTACAAGAACTGAAATACCACACTCACTAAGCTGATAAGCCCAATAAGCAATTTCAAACTACCCACAGACCACACAGGCCCTTTCTTGGCATTTGCAGCCCACTTTGGGGTCCACAGGTGAACATGGGGGACCAAGGTGAGGGATGATCCAAACAGGTGGCATGGAGAGCTTTTCAAAACGCCCAAGAACAGGCAATAAGCTCAAGGATTGAGCTGATTGTAGGATTGGGAAAAAGGGTCAGGCAGCTAAGGTACAAAGTGAGTAGTAAAGTTTAACAGCTTCACCAAACAAGTTGAGAGCTAGACTAAAACAAACATGAACTCATACAAACACAAAACAAACTTAGGGCATTAATCAACAAGCTAATTATAAGCTAAACTTGAGCAGTAACAAAGATTGAGCAAGCTCAGGGCTTATGAATAGAGCTTGGTAACCACTGAGTCAGGTTTGACTCAGTGTGGCGTTTTGAAAATCCTTCAAACCATAAGTTGTTCCAACAAGCTCATAACTTAGAGACATTGGTTACAAAAGCATGTGTGATCAAAAATTAACTCAATCAAACTGAAATTATAACTTTCTCAAGCTAATGCAAGCTTAAATTTCTAACAGCGGAATCTTTTGTTTTAAAATGAGCTTTTAGAAACCTTAAGTTATCCAAATTGAGCACAAGTTAGAACCAGCTCAAACACAAGCTTTCATAGGTCCAAACTATCATGAATAAGCTCAAAACAACAAGCAAACAAGCTAAATATAAGCTAAAACCAGAATCAACAGGCTAAGATGACCACTTAACTGATGGGAGCTCAATAAGCTCAAATAAGCTGTAATTACCAACCTAATAAGCTACTCTGAACTAATTACCTAGCATATATCCTAAATGAACTAACATAGACAAGATAAGCACACTTAAGCAACAAGTAAGCCACAAAAAACTAGATAAGCTAAAACTGACCCAATACCAAATAGCCCAGAGGGGGCTGTTTGAGCTTATTAATAAGCTATAAGAAAAAAATGCAAAAATAAGAAAAAAATATAATAAATTAAACAAGTAACCAAGGATCCTATATTCCAACTTACAGCCAATTTGGGCATGATTTGAAGCTTAAAAAGGGCTGCTGAATTCGGGCCTGTTTGGGACAAAATAGTGCTGATGCATAGGGGGCTTTTCAGTTAACTAGGCTAGTTGCAGCCCTAAAAAAAACTACCAAATGAACACCAACTCCTCAAATAAGCAATCCTTATTAAAGATAAACTAATTGAGAACCATTATACCAATTTTCAAAAAAAGAGAAGCTAATACGAGCTTATTACAGAAGCTTGTATATGGGCTGGTTGAGACAACCAAATTGTGCAAGTCTGAAGAGCTATGTTTGTGGGCCTAACAAGCTGTGAAAAAAAATTCTAAAAATTAAGGTAGAAATATAAGCAGTGAGATAAGCTACCAAATAAATTAATTCCAGAATTTTAGAGTTAAAGAGCTAAAAATAAGGAAATTAAAAATAACGGACAAAGTGGCTGTGGCAAAGTGACTAATGTGCAGCAGTGGGGTGAGTTTGGGTCAAATGGGTGAATTTTGACAAACAAAGTGCCAATACCAGATATGCCGTAACTACAATAGCCTATGGGGAACTACTCTAAAGCAAAACTTACAACTAAAAATAGCCTAATCTGAATCTATCCTATCTATTTTTTTTTTTTTTTTTTTTTTTTTTTTTTTGCAAAGCAGTTATGAAATAAGAATTTTTAAAATGCGCTAAAGTACTAATTTGGACTGAAAGATTTCACTTCTAAACATACTCAATAAAGATTGTAAGCCTATTTGAAGTTAAAATTTTGGTTCAAAAGCTACTAATAACAAAAAAAAAAAAAAAAAAAAAAAAAAAAAAAAAGGAGTTAAGCCAATCACTAGTTAACAATGACTGTTATGCATAGAAGCCTACGAAATATAGTTTTTGACCAAATTTTTGAGCACTGAATCTTAAACTAAGGTAGAGAAGCACTTAGTTGATATAACTAAACTACTGGATAAGCAGATTAAATAAGCACAATAAGATAAGCAGTTGAAGGCTATTGTGGACTCACTTAATGAAAACCTTAAACCTACAATTCCTAAACTACCACATAAGCATTCGTAGCATATGAATGATAAACTAAGCAATTTAAAAAAACAGGGAAAAGCATAAATAAGCAGTGGTGATAAGCAAAATAGATAAGCAGTTTTGAAAACTTTTATTGCATTGATTAAAAGTAAGAGTACATAAAGGAAAACTTAAAAAAAACTAAACATTAAAACATACTAAATCCTACTAAGACCTAATTAACTACTGCCATTCAATGGCATACATCATGTTCTATTTATACTAAAAATTAAGCTAGGGTTTCCATCTTGTGCTTCTTGTCTCTTTCCCATATCTCTTTATGGACCATTGGATGATTGGGTTAAATCTTGGCCCTTCAATCTTGTTTTGGGAGAAAAAGTATAAGAACAAGTTGGGGTAGATTGCTTGTAGCAGGTGGGTGGGTTTTGGATTTAAGTGGTGGAAAGGTGAATTAGGCAGGGGTATTGAGTGTGGCAGGGTAGAGTTGTGATGATGGTTTTGGTGCAGGGTGTTGCAGGCGCACGTGAATGGTGAAGGAGGGAGAGGGTTTAACCCAGGGTTTGACTGATAGGAAGTATTAAAACCAGGGAGTGGGTTTTGGTGGTGGATTGGGCCTGGAGGGATTGGTTGGGCTGGTTTATATTTAAAGGGTGTGTTGGGTTGAAACAAAACAACAAGGTCCATTTGGTTGTAGTAAATAAGTTACAAGGAACAAAAGTGTAAAATCTGAAAGTTAGGGGTAGGTTTTGCCATTTGTTCAAAGTTGTTAAAAGGATTAGAATTACAAAGTTTGAATATCCCACGGATCATAATTGAATAATTTCCATTTTTAAACACTCGGGGAATACTTTTGCCAAAATTGAAATTTGAGGGACCAATTTATCAAACTTTTGAAACTTTTCACCCAAGGACTAACTTTGACAACTTTTGATTTTCAAAGGACCTTTGTTGACTTTTCATTCAAAATAAATGCTCAGGGACTAATTTTGACAAGTTTTTGAAAGTTGGGGGACTGAAACTGCCAATTATGCAAACTTTGTTCATTTTTCATCTGTTTTTAATCATTTTGCATCTGAAACATATAAAACACAATCCTTGGGATATTTTCAGTATTTTGATGCGTTTTTGAATGTTTTTGAATGTTTAGGCAGTTTAGATACGATAAAAATGATGAGTATTTACACACTTATCAATGATGTAATTTCTTTAAGTGCAATTTGGTAAAGATTTGAATCCCTGGAGCCTTTGAGAACATCAACGTCTTCAAGAGTATGAACAATACACGTATGCTTTTTGAAAGCCACCTCCAAACCACTATCACAGAATTGACCAATAATAAACAAGTTGTGACCTAGTCCTTTGAGAAAGTAGACTTTTTGAATTGTAACCTTATCATGAATGAGATCCCCATAACCGGTGATTCTGGCTATGTGATCATTCCCAAAACGCACTATACCCAAGAATTTGGTTACGAAGTT
This sequence comes from Artemisia argyi, assembly GCA_030686995.1. Lineage (NCBI taxonomy): Eukaryota > Viridiplantae > Streptophyta > Magnoliopsida > Asterales > Asteraceae > Artemisia > Artemisia argyi. Next base: position 109,935,075 of record CM060681.1, on the reverse strand, counting down.
CTTAAGCAGTGCCTTGTTCCCGATCATGTGTCGGGTGCACCCCGAGTCGAGGTACCGAAGGCACACTTGGACAAGCTGCACATCAAAGCAAAAAACAGAAAATTGGGAATCCACTGATGAAGTGGTCCCATGCAGCTAGACAGTATAGAAGGCACACTTAATGGATTGAATTTTTCAGTTTGTTCAGTACTAGGTGATGTTTGCTTCTTAACTAGTAACCATTTATAACCTACGCTTTTGAACACTCTTCCAGTTGGGATCCACTTAAGGTAAGTCATAGGGGTTCTTCTCTATTTTTGTTTGTTCTACCCTTTGGAAACCATACCTTTTTCTCTTTATGCTTAGTGTTTCTTAAGTTCGATGTAGCAGTCCTAATGGTGTTGGCATTCATGTTGTTACAATTCACTTTATCATGCACACGATTAGAAGAAACAGAATTATAAGTAACAAAATTCAAACAAGCATTCATGCTATTAGAAGCAGCAGATCCATGCATATTAAAGTTATTACGGTCATCCAATCGCTTAGAGCATTTTTTAATGAAAGCATTAAAATATCTAGGTTTTTCTACAACATGGGGCTAAGAGGCTCCAGTCTTCAAAGCATTAGTCTTAAGTGGTCTCTCCCTGCTACAAGAAGTTTCTAAACTTGGATCATAAAGCAAATCTGCATTAGGCGATTTTGTAGCTTGATCATGCTGAACTAACTTTTGTTTCTTACGATTGTTATTCTTGTGATTCTTTGACCCTTTGGGTTTCTGCTCTATAGGGGGTGGAGTTAAAGAACACATCGGTGCTTCTAGAGGTATATCATTACTACGTAATGCTTGCTTCCTAGCTATTTCTAAATCTTTATTATGACATATCATTTGTCCCATAAGCTTCTGTAGAGGAATTTGATCCAATTTTATAAATACCAGGAGCAATTACATTAGTTTGAGAAAAACCCTCTTTTTGTTTGGGCTCAAGAACATGAGTTGTTTGCTTTTGTTTTGCCATTGATGTTGGCTGGTTAGAAAAATATGAAATATTTGAGTTTTCCAACTGGCCATTGTTAACAACCTCATCATTCTTATTTTTTTTTTCATATCAAGCACTTTAGATTTGAGTTCCTCGTTCTCTTTTAAGATTATTTTCAAAGAATTTTCGTAGGAAAGCTTGTCGTATTTGTTTTCTGCAATTCGTCTATACCAATTTGCTTCAAATGCTAAAGATTGTTTTTCAAGTTTAGCACAAGAGTTTTCAAATCTGGCAGTACGACAAGACAGTTCCTCGTTCAACTCAACATTCTTTTGCAAACATTCTCTTAGACTCTCTTTTAGGACAAGATTTTCCAATTCTAAAGATGTTTGTTTGTTTTCAAAATCCTTAATTTTCTCCTCGTTTTTGGCTAATTGTGGTTTGATTGATTCAATTTGATTAATAAAATATTCTTTCTGAATGTCCGAGTTTAATTTAAGAAGATCATATTCATCTTCAAGTGATGTGATGTATTTTAAATAAGTTTGCATTTCAGACATCAAAGCCTTTTCAAAGACATTAAATTTTTCGCTAATATCAATCACAGTGGGCTGGATGAATTTTTTCATCTGTTTCTTAACTTCCTTTAAGATATCCACTTGATAAGTATTGGATCTCAAAAGTTCATCAATTTGAAACTCTAGCTTCTTGCGAATGATAGATAACGATGAATTTATTTGATGTCTGAGACGACAAAAAGTTTTTCTCACAAAACTCTCATATTTGCTAGAATCCTATGGTTTATCAGTTACCTGATCCTCATGTTTTTGAGCATTTGTTGGTTTTCTTGAAAGAGCATTTTGTTTGTTGATCAAATCATAATTGAAACTAAAATAGGAGAAATTTGTTTTCTTTTGTTTAACTTTTGAACGTTTTTGAATTTCTTCCTTAGAGATGTCTTTTGGAACAAACATGTAATTTTTGAATGTATCACCTCTCATGTAATCATTGTTATACAAACTTGATTCTTGGCATTTAGCCATTTCTAGATAAGACAGTTTAGCGAAACCAAGACCCTATGACATATCCATAAGGGCATCTGGTTTGGGGAGTAACATGTTCATAGTCTAAGTAGTCTGAAGATCAGTGCGAAGTTTAGTTTCATCTTTAGTTAATCCTGAGATACACTTAGCTTTATCTTCTTTAAGTTTTGAAACTTTGATTTCAAGATTATTTTTAGATTTTTCAATTCCCAAAATATTTCTTTTGAAGTGAAAAATTTCATCTTGTAAGTCTTGAACTGTACGTTTTAACACTAGTGGTCTTTCAGACTGATCTTCATATAACATGTCCTTGATTTTCTTTTCGAGAGAAGCACTTTTGTCTTTCTCAAGTTTTATCAAGTTAGCACAAATTTGAATTTGAGATTGAAGAGTGGCATAATTTTGAAGCATATCAACATGATCTTGACTTGTTGATGCATGATTACTATTGTCACTATTAGTAGGTATCGGAAGATTAGCACTTGTAGATGTTTCACTACGTGTGTTAATTTCAGTTGGCTTACTGATGGTGCAAATGTGAGCATGTATAAATTCATCAAGAACATCATTATCACAAGCATCTCATGTGTATACCTGATTGATAAGATAGTCATCTTTTTCAGTATCAGTGTCATAGCTTGGTGATGCGTAGGGATTGCACCAGGCTTTACCTCTCGAGGGATCTCGAGAAGCTTACAACCCCCACCAGGCAGTGTACCTGATCGTTGTAGTATAGTATAGTGACAAGTACCGGGGGATTGATCGTTCAGCTAGGAATAGTGTCGCTAGGATTAGAAAACCTAAATACTAGATCTATAGATGAGAGATGATTCTTTTTGTATTTTTATATTTTTTAGAAAGCAAATAAAAATCTCGGGTTTGAAGTATTTGGGCGGAATTAGTTGGTAGTCAACTAACCCAAAACTAAGAGGCAATCAAAATAAAATACTAAAAATGAAAATAAAACTAATTATACTAAGGTTGTGAGCAATAAGTGGAGAAATGTGTTTACTCAGATTTCATTACTCCCTAGTTATCTTTTACATGTTAATTACTTGTTATAGTTGCATGGATGACGGATTGTATTCCTTAATACCATTCATGAGGTGGCGTACTTACTTCCCCAATCCTATGAGTGCCTACTTCACTCCTATGTCGAGCCTGCAAGAAACTCCTAACATGGGATCATTAGAATTTACTCATGCATTAAATACAACCAATAAAACCTAGTACACATCGGTTCATGTTTCCTAAGACGTTCAAGCATGTTACCATTGGAGATCTTCCAGTTTTCTTGAGCCTAACATTGAAATCATTCATCCAATACAACCATAAACAAGTAATCAACACATAATCAACATCTAGGTTTCATTAGATCTAATCAAACACAAGATAAATCTAGCCTAGCATGGTGGAATCAAGACAAGCACAAGATATAGACAACCAACACATAGACATATTGATTGAATTAAGTAAAGACTTATCTCAATAACACATGTAAGGATTCAAGGGTTGAAAACCCTTGAAAAGCTGTAAAATTCGTATAAGGTTCGGCCTTAGGGTTTCTCCAAACTTGTTCCTCTTTAATGAATGAAAATTAGAAAACTATATATAGATAATAGAGTCTGACGGCGTCAAGAACAAATGGGTGACGCCGTCATCTCGCCGCCAAAATAATCCTCGGACTGCCTTGATCTACATCTGACGCCGTCATGTAGTCCACTTTTGCAGGCCGTCACGTATTTAACTCTTGACGCTCTACTTTGTGACGCCTTCATTTCTGTACTGGGTCGTCATGATCTTTACTCTTGACGCCGTCAGGAAAGTACTCTTGACGCCGTCACACACTGTTCCCAGCATGGAAAATTAAGTCTTTGGCGTTTTCTTCACTTTTATGCTCCAAAAACGTCCGAATTGCTTCCTTTTCCAGATTTCACTCGCAAAGTACCTAAAATCACAAAAGGAACGATTTAGGGCAATATTTGATCAAATAAATTCAATTCCGGGCTTAAATGACCCCCTAAAAACGGATCATTTTTCGCCTCATCATATACCCTTACACTTGAGATTTGCTTGTCCTCAAGCAAATGCGCTTTTATTCTAATCAAAATACAAGTTAGGGGTCATTTAACACTAATATAAAAGTAATTACAACAAATAATCGTTCCACTAAAGACCAAAGACAAGCACGGAGGTCATACACTAGCACCTCACAAATAGTGTTTAGATACTCACATCTCTCGGGTGTAATAAAGTATAAATTACAATATGGAAACGGAAGATATCTCTCACTACCTGTCATAGCAAAATAGATTACCATAGGCTTGGGAAAGGATCAAACCTCCACCACATGGCGTAAGCACCTAGGATAAACTATCAAAGAAGTCTTTAAAAAGGGTTGTAACGTTAGGTGTAGGGATATGAAATACACGGTTTTGTTGGATATAGGCAGTCTTTACTGGTGACGAGTTAACAATCTTGGTTAATTACATGTACAATATGGCATTGCTAAGCCAAGACTAGACCCGACTTAAGCTATTAAATGAAAAATAACAAAAAAATAAAATGAACATAGAATAAAAAGGGATGGTAGTCCGTATGTTTTTTTTTATCTTTTTCTTTTTCTATATATATATATATATATACATACATACATACATATATATATATATATATATATATATATATATATATATATATATATATATATATATATATATATATATATATATATATATATTCATACACTCTTACCCTACCATCTAAAATAATACATCATAGGGAATGAACATTCCCCTTACACTTGAATCTTTACATACTTTACAATAAACTAATCTAATGACTCGAATTAAGAAAATCAAAACACTTGGAGTACTTTTAAGATTAACGTACATATGGGGGTAATATATTATGTTCTTCCCCATTACTCCATAAAATAAGTACTTTACCCATGAGTCCCAATCGTCCCAAAACAATATGTACAAGGATATGACTCGACTTAGCAACCATGTAATCAATTAGATAATTAACTTAGGGTTTAACAAATAACAATAATGCACTAAAAATGAGCGCATACACGGAAGGCTAAGGCGATTTGGGTGTACATTTAAGTGGGGTGTAACAAATTCTTCCTTTAAGTAAAATGCTTAAAGTTAGAAACGAAAAGATAGGCTCGGAGGGGTGTACTAGGGGTTTCGTGTACTAAAAATGAGTACAACGCTAAGGGTGTGGGAAAAATTAGTTGACTTAACTAGCCAAGTAATATGACTTAAATGGTCAAGTAATTATGATACGGGTTTAACACAAGGGTGATCCTAATGCCTCTTATCATGTAGTAAATCCTACTACACGAATGTAGTCTCACTAGCGGTCTCGGGATGCATCACTAACGCAAGTTCTAGAATCTAAATGCTACCGGTACACTCATAAGCGCGAATAGTAAATGCTTTTCCTATCAAATCTAAAGGCGAACCTCACATATTTGGGTGGAAAATTTTTCTGAATGATACGGTTTTGTGCTAGTCATACAATCTCCTATCCATGAGACGCTTGCTATGGCTAAAGTTTCACTCCTAAATGTTTTAAAAAATTTTAAATTTGGCGCTAAAATTGCACTAACAAGTATTTATCATAGTTTTACTACACATCCACTATTAAACAAACAAACTCAAGCGAAAGTGTATCTGTAAGGTATCATCATTTGACCCTCCCCTTACACTTAAGATGAACATTGTCCCCAATGTTCAAGTAAAGAATGTAAAAGTGAAAAAGTAAAAAGAATGAAATCAAATACTCCCCTGATTCGCTCGGTATGGATAATAAGGTGGCCAGGTTAAATCTTCCTCCAAGAAAATGAACAATCAAAGCTTCCCTTCCAGAAAAATAATTATCTTCTTGTCATACATAACCTGTAAATCCTGAGAAAACAGACAAGGAAACCTCGCACAAAATCGGCGGCAATCTACATAAGTTACTAAATCCTAGAAAACATAGTAAGATATAATGCTTGTGGAATGAAGTTTGCAGATTTCCTGGAGATTATAAAACTTAATAATTCAACAAAAACTTTAAGACTCTGTTAGAAAAACAAAACCGGTAAAATTTCCAGATTTTTACACGTGACGCCGTCAAGAGCAAGCTCATGACGCCGTCAGAAGTGACCTGCAGAAATTCTTATGTTAAGTTTCCGGAAAATTTCTGGAAAAACTTGGTCCTACTTCCTGGAAAATCCTGCAAAACTTCATTATGACTCGATACAAGCATTTGACTCTAACAAAAACGAATATACATGTTCACTTAATATTATGGAGAATCATGATCGGTTTGTTTCTTAAAAACATATTTGGAGTTTCTCCTTACACTTATCTTTTGCAAAAATACCTTTTAGGTGAAATTAAGACTAGGCCAAAACAACAAATATAAAGTATTTCCACTTTTTAGTTTTTTTTAGAAACATGATCTACCATCAATAAAAATAAAGCATGCATACGGAAGCAAATAACAAGCAAACAAACAAAATAAAATCGCACAAAATCATGGGTTGCCTCCCAAGAAGCGCTTTTCTTTATTTACGAGTCTTATAGCTAGACTCAAGGTCATGGGTTACTACGTGATACGGGTGAGTTCCTCATTGAGGACACCTTTGGGATCAAATTTAGGTTTCAACTTCCTATCGGTTTTCTTAGTACGGTATGACCTTTCAAACTTTTCTCCATCCGGATCATACAAAGTCATCCTCATATTCCATGATCCGTCACCTTCTTTAGGTGGCTTGTCCCACCTCCATTTACACTTGTCTCCCTCTCTTTTCCACTTATTCATCTCTATATTAATAGGCATTACGCTCAAGAACTCAATCATCTTCCTAAAGACTAAGGGGTCCTCAAAAGGATCTAGCTCTTCATCACTAGCTATGAGTTGTACCACCGAATGTGTCTTTTCAATGAAATCTTTTTCTAGATAGAATGGGCGTTGAGGTCCTATAAAGTTCCTTTCTATCCAAGGTCCATATCTAGATGGTCTCCTATTCATCTCTACCCAATGTGGTGTTGGTTCATCATCACAATCATAACTATGCTTCTTAACATCGTACACCGACCAAGTATCGCCTTCACCTACCGCTATCTTAGACTCCTTACAATCTATCATGGCGCTAGCGGTTGCTAAAAATCCTCTTCCTACCAACAATGGGCATGTAGTGTCACTAACCATGTCTAGGACGTGAAAATCCGCTAAGATAGTTAACTTTCTTACGTGAACAACTACATCCTTAATCATTCCAACCGGGTGGGCAATACTTCCATCCGCTAGACCTATCAACACCTCTGTTTCCTCTAGCTTTCCTAGCTTAAGAGTGGTAAATAGGGATAAGGGAATCAAGTTGAGGCTTGACCCTAAATCGGCTAGTGTGTCGAAAGCTTCGGATCTTCCTATCTTACAAGGCAAAACAAATATACCCGGATCATCAAGCTTTTTAGGCAACTTGTTTTGAATGAAGGCGGTCCCATTCTTGCCTAGTTTAAACTTCTCATACTTTTCTAGGAGGGCACTATAGTAGGGAGCACGGGCTAAGACATCAATAACGGGGCGTTCAAGGTGAAGTTTCTTGCATTCATCGTCAAGGTCTTGCGTAGGAGGTGTTTCAACTATACTTTTGACCGGTTTTATATCAGGTGTTTTACTTGATTGGTCCTTTTGAAGAATTTGGTTTTGTTTGAAACACGTGCTCGTTGATTTAACCGAGTAGTATTGTGGACACGAAGTGGGTGATGAAACTGATGATATGGAATTAATGTTTAGTTTCGGATTCTTGACCGTGTCGCTTGGGAGTGTTCCCATTTCTCGGTCATTGAGAACTTTCAACAATGCGTCAATTTTGGTGGTCATCTCGCTTTGCTTTTGTTTGAAATCGGCTTCAAACTTAGATATGCGAGCTTCTTGAGATGCCATGAACTTAGACATCAATCCTTCAAGATTGTTGGTACTACCATAGTTGTTAGAAGGATTGTTGTTGAAAGTACGGTTGGAGGGTGGACTGTTTGGTTGATAACGATTAGGCGGATTGGAAGAATTGGCTTGATTTTGTTTCCACCTAAGGTTTGGGTGATTTTTCCAAGAGGGGTTGTAGGAATCACCGTAAGGGTTTGGCTCAGGTTTGAAAGTGTACCACTTATGTCCCGCTTCGTCAGTACGCGAGGATGCGTAGTCCGCAAAAGCTGTTCCGGGGAGTTCCACACAATCACGAGTGTCATGGGGACCACTACATAATTCGCATGAAGAAGTGATTTTGTTCACTTGGCTTGAAGGCTTAGGAGCTTCGTAGGATTTCATGAGAAACTTGACTTGGTCCTCAAGTTCCATGATCCTACGGTCGGGAGTGCTAGAGTTGTTCGAAGGCAAAGATATTGCCTTGACCGTTTTGTTCAAATCACGGGGATCATTCCAACTTTCATTGTCATAGAGAGCAAGAACTTCTATGAGTTCCCATGATTGTTCCGCACTTAGATCACGTAGCTTACCACCGGCCGATTGGTCAATGGCTCGCCTCGTGGAGAGATCGATATGGTCATAAAAAATTTGGATTTGGAGCCAAAGATCTATGACATGATGAGGGACTTTTTGGAGTAAGTCCTTGAAACGAGTCCATGCTTCATAAAGAGATTCATTTTGACGTTGTTGGAACATCAAGATGTCATTTCTAAGCTTAGTAGTTCTCCCCGGTTGGAAAAATTGAGCAAGGAAACGAGTGGTGAGATCATCCCATGTGGTGATGGATCCCGCGGGTAAACGCTCAAGCCATTGACTAGCTTGATCCCGTAGAGAGAATTGGAATAGGCATAATCGGGTTGTCTCTCTAGTTGCAACATCTAGGTCTATGGAATCTACGATTTTAAGGAAGTCCTTAAGATGTTGATTTTGATCTTCGGAGCGAAGTACATGGAATGCACATCCGCTTTGCACCAACCGGATGGTGTCGGATCGCAAGGGGGTCACATTGGCTCCGGTGAGCTCAATGGTATTTCGATAGCCTTGGTGGCTAGGTCGGGAATACTCTCCTAAGGTTCGGGGCCTAAGAGGTTCTAGTGGTGGGTTTTGTTGTGGTGGGATGACGGGTTCAAAGATGTTCCCATCGTCCATGATGTCGGGTGGTGAAGAGTTACGAACAAAAACACAAAAAAATAAGATAGACAAAAGAGAACCTAAAAATAAAAATAAAATCTTACTAGAAAGGAATCTAGCAAGTAGACATAATAAAAAGATATTCTAACCTAGACAATAACTATTCCCCGGGCTGCGGCGCCAAAAACTTGATACGTGGGGATTGCACCAGGCTTTCCCTCTCGAGGGATCTCGAGAAGCTTACAACCCCCACCAGGCAGTGTACCTGATCGTTGTAGTATAGTATAGTGACAAGTACCGGGGGATTGATCGTTCAGCTAGGAATAGTGTCGCTAGGATTAGAAAACCTAAATACTAGATCTATAGATAAGGGATGATTCTTTTTGTATTTTTATATTTTTTAGAAAGCAAATAAAAATCTCGGGTTTGAAGGATTTGGGCGGAATTAGTTGCTAGTCAACTAACCCAAAACTAAGATGCAATCAAAATAAAATACTAAAAATGAAAATAAAACTAATTATACTAAGGTTGTGAGCAATAAGTGGAGAAATGTGTTTACTTAGATTTCATTACTCCCTAGATATCTTTTACATGTTAATTACTTGTTATAGTTGTGTGGATGACGGATTGTATTCCTTAATACCATTCATGGGGTGGCGTACTTACTTCCCCAATCCTATGAGTGCCTACTTCACTCCTATGTCGAGCCTGTAAGAAGCTCCTAACATGGGATCATTAGAATTTACTCATGCATTAAATACAACCATTAAAACCTAGTACACATCGGTTCATGTTTCCTAAGTCGTTCAAGCATGTTACTATTGGAGATCTGCCAGTTTACGTAAGCCTAACATTGAAATCATTCATCCAATACAACCATAAACAAGTAATCAATACATAATCAACATCTAGGTTTCATTAGATCTAAGCAAACACAAGATAAATCTAGCCTAGCATGGTGGAATCAAGACAAGCACAAGATATAGACAACCAACACATAGACATATTGATTGAATTAAGTAAAGACTTATCTCAATAACACATGTAAGGATTCAAGGGTTGAAAACCCTTGAAAAGCTGTAAAATTCGTATAAGGTTTAGCCTTAGGGTTTCTCCAAACTTGTTCCTCTTTAATGAATGAAAATTAGAAAACTATATATAGATAATAGAGTCTGACGGCGTCAAGAACAAATGGGTGACGTCGTCATCTCGCCGCCAAAATAATCCTCGGACTGCCTTGATCTACATCTGACGCCGTCATGTAGTCCACTTTTGCAGGCCGTCACATATTTAACTCTTGATGCTCTACTTTGTGACGCCTTCATTTCTGTACTGGGTCGTCATGATCTTTACTCTTGACGCCGTCAGGAAAGTACTCTTGATGCCGTCACACACTCTTCTCAGCATGGAAAATTAAGTATTTGGCGTTTTCTTCACTTTTATGCTCCAAAAACGTCTGAATTGCTTCCTTTTCCAGATTTCACTCCTAAAGTACCTAAAATCACAAAAGGAATGATTTAGGGCAATATTTGATCAAATAAATTCAATTCCGGGCTTAAATGACCCCCTAAAAACGGATCATTTTTCGCCTCATCACTTGGATTTCCATCATCTTCATTTTCATGTGCTTCAAAAATATCATCAAATGTAGTGTCCATGCCTACCATTTCTTCAACGTGTGCCATAAATATCATGCTTGGTCCAATATCTTCTTCTTCACTGTCAGTATCTTTCATAAACTTGAGTAAGTCATTATCAATCTCATTTCCAGATTCTATCATTAGAGCAATTTCCATCTTCTTTTTGTAATAATCGAAGTTACGAGTCTTGAGCATTTTGATGTTATTGTTATCAGTTTTGGTGTATTCATGCTGTTATCAGTTTTGGAATACTCCTGAAGATCATTACCAAGCTTGACCAGTTTGTTGATTTGTGATTATTCACTATCATAATCAGCTTTGAAGAGATTGGAATCACTGTTGATTGAGTTGGATTTTTGTGAATCATTGAGATGAAGTTGTGAAGAATCATGTGATGATGGTTCAGAGAGAAATGTTCTAAAACTATCCATGTGAAATAAATTCCAATGTTGAGATCACGTTTGATAAGTTGATGTTCTTCTTTGTTATGTAATGATGCTAGTGCATGCCAAATGTCCTGAGCATTTTGATGATGGTCAACATGTTGATAAATGTTTTTTGGAATTGCCAACATAATGACGTGCTTAGCCCGAAAGTCAGCTTTGTATTTTTTAAGCTTATCTTCACTTAGATCATCTTGTGTTTGAGTTTTGGTGAATGGAAGGTGAGTTGGATCAGCAATCAGTTTCGTCACATATGGCCCATTTCTTAAAGAGTTGATCAAGTAAACCGCATCATCAAATTGTGTTAACCACGCTTAAACCTAAAAGCCCAATTGGTGTAATCTCCTTGAGTTAGCGTAGGTGGTTTCGACATTTCTCCAAAGATCATAAAGGCATAACTAGTTTCATTTGAAGTAGACATTGTGATATTTGGATCTTTTTATGAAATGTTGTTTTTGTTTGAGAGTGGTGTTTTAGTTTGTTTGAAGTTGAGATGGTTGATTGTATTGATATATGAGTTTTGATGTGTAAGTGATTAAAGTTTCTTAATAAATTTAATCTTTTTAAGAAAATTTAATGTTAAAAGTCTCTAATTCAATGTATTGCGGCAAACTCTCTTGTACAGTAACCCTCGCAGCTTCAGGTAGAAATTGGGCAGAGTTTTCTTTCTGAAAATAGTGGGTAACAAAAGTCTCGGAGAATTTGATACCGCACAAAGTTTTGCTATCACAAGAGTATTGCATAAATCTCTTGCGAGTTGGGCAGAGTTTTCTTTCAGAAAACGTGGGTAACAAAAAGCTTCGGAAAGCTAGTATCACACTTCTCCTATCACATCCCAAATTAACTGCTATCATAGTCAATATCATAGAATAAACCTCTATCGCACTCAATACAACACAATATCGCAGCCAAAAACCTCTTCAATCTGAGCAAAATTTTGCGAGAAAAAGTATCATCCCTATTTTTACGAGCAAAAGTACACTTTTCCAAAAACCCTTAAACCACAAATTTCAGCCTAAATCTTCACTAAAACCACAAAAACTTTGTATAGAATGATGAAAGATCGTTCCTTTCCAACAAATAAGTTATCCTAACACACGATTTACAAGATTAAACACCTAAATGAGTAATCTTTATGCCTCGAATGAAAGATAAGTTATTCTAGAAAGAGAAAGTTCTTAAATACTCTAAAACCAAAATTTCTACAACTAATAAAGATTAAAACAACTTCTAAAACACAACTACACTAAACAACGATTCACATTTGGCTCTTGATACCAATGGTTGTCCTAAATATATCACGACTACAATATAATCTTAAGATAGATAAAGTGGGTGTGGACACTTTAGATAAGAGAGAGGAACAAGAGAAAGAAAGATAAGTCTCGCATTAATGAGAGATGAACACACACCTCATAATTCATCAGGTAGGGGGTATTTATACCCAAACGTTATGCACAAGCATACTATCGCATGTATACAAGGTATACGATAGTTCTATGCTGTCACAGTACTAACAACTTACACAATAGTACCCTACACTATGATAAAAGATAAATAGAAGTCCCTAGACTAATGATTTACACTTTTCTAGGTCCAACAAAGGTCAAGCTTCACCAAATTACAAGGTAAGGTCAAGATGAAAACTACATCAAAGGCGTTTTCACCTTCGCCACGCTTTGTAATTTTATTTGCTTTCGGAATTTATTTGTCATCATCAAAAGGGGAGATTGTTGGGACAACATTAATTATGTCTCCTTATGTTTTAATGATGACAAATAAACCTTTGAAATACATAAAATCACAAACGTTAGCAAAAAACCAACCAACCCAACAACTAGGCCTAGCGCACCGCTAGCGCTCCGATGCGCCAGCCCACTATATGGTTTGGGACAGTTTTTGAAAGTCGGCTTTCCCCTTACCCAACAAATGTGGATCTTTTAATACAGGTATGAATATTATATATGCTTCACTAGGAACACTCGAAATAGATTTTTTAATTAGATGGATCCAAAATATGTCACAACCCACAATTTCAGGTCATTTTTCCAAACTTCGACATTCTACTATTCATAAATTACTATTCATCGATCACTATTCATCATTTTACTATTCATCATTTTTTAGGTCAATTTGACATTCCGAGACACATTCAGAAATTTTACTATTCACTTGACACTATTCATTTCCGAGAGAAAACCACTATTCACGTGCATTACTCATGTCATCGTAAATTTAGTTTACGAGTATTCAAATTCGCGTAACCGTATTGGTTCAGGAGCGAATTCATGCATTATTATCAGGGACATTTCATACGGACTAGAAATAGTCTGCATATCATCATTAGGGCACTTGCATACTATTCCACTCGTAGGATAATTAAATTAATACTTTTGGTACAATTAACGATTTACGTATGTTTATTTTAAATAAACACTAATACGCGAACTATAAATGTGACTAACACGTCCGACACTCCCAACTATGATCCCAATATATTTTTATATTCATTTTTATAATATAAAAATTATAATATTAATTTACCCGGTATTTTGGATATTTATTTTAATTATTAACTTAAGTTTACTAAAATTTTGACGGTTTTCGTAGAAATTAAACTATAATTATCTAAACACCCAATAATTTTACCCAACCTATTTTTATAATTTTTATAACTTTATTTTATCCCGGTTAACTCCGTTAAAATTTATTTTTAGTTAACCCGGTACCCGGTACATTTTAAAACTACAAGATAACACATAATAATACACAAAGTCACAAAGTCTACACATTCATCCCCCCCCCCTTGATTTGCTGCCCCCCCCCCCCCCCCTTGCCAATCTCTTACAAATTTACTAACTTACTCCAACTTCATTAATGCCTTATACTAACTATATATAATAATAATAATAATACCAATAATACATAAACTATACTATACCTTTTTCATCTCATTTACAACTAGCTCAAGAAAACTTTTTCTCTCTTTTTCTCATAAGGGTGCTCGGCCTAGGGTAATCAAGAAGGAAGAAAACATCATTTTTCAAAGATCATATTGTAATCTTGTTCTTATAGTAGTCCTTGTTAGAGTTTTGAGATAAAAACTCAAGGATTGTTAGGTTTTTCATCATCTAATCACACCACCTTTCAAAGTAAGTTACCAAGTTAATTTTTATGTTTTCATCAAGTATTTACTTATATCTTATAGCTTTCATGCTTTGATCCATGCACAAAATAGTTATACCACTATATTTTTACAAACTTTTGGAACTTACAAGCCCTAGAAGTGATTTTTGTTTAGATCCTTGTTAGATCTACTTGGTTTTGATGATTAGGAACCCATGACACCCTAAGAAGGTGTATGGTAGGATTAGACTAGTTTTGTGGTGATTGAAAGTGGTTTGAATGAAGATGGAACTAGATTAGAACCCTAGAAACGATTTTTGAAACATTTGAAATACCTACTGTCCCTATTTCTATTTCGTGGGAAAATCAGTGGTTGATGGCTAATTTTTGACCAAAGATTTAGAAAATACTTTCAAAAACGAAACTTTAGGCGAAAGAATGGATTAAAACGAGCTTATAACGAAGGAGATGTGATTTTTGCAAATTTAACGACGAAAACTATTTTTATAAAAACTGCTTGCTGTTTGGCAGATTTCGACGGGTAATTAGAGACATTAAGCGTAACCTAGAAGTGCCGAGTTATCAAAAATATATTAGTATATACAAAAACGAATCCGTGGACATAAAGAACAAGGAAAACGAGCTTAAAACGACCAAGTTATACCCATTTTAACATTGTCAAACTATATATATATATATGGACACAAATAAAAATAATAACTTACGTACTAAATGGTATATTTTCTAGAAATGTTACTAAGGACTATATTCTTAACAAATGAATACATATGACCCAAGAGAATATTTATACGACTTAACGACGTCATTTTAAGGTTTTCGATATGAAGACTTTAACGCTAACATTTCCATACGAGATAATACGACAAGTTATATACTTCTATAAATGGACTTATTTTTCCTAAGTATGGAAACTATTTTACTATGACGATAACTAGTATTTCCAAATTACGAGTGGTATAGGTATCATGTGCATGTGCATTCATTACATTACGACTTGATCTTAATTAGATCACGATTATCCATATAGGTTGCGGCTAGTGTTCACGCCTCATTGTCCCTACTACTTTTACATCATTGTACATCTTTGTACCATCACTTCGAGGTGAGTCTTCATAGCCCCGTTTTAATTACTTATTTGATTTTAAATCCCACGGGGGAGAATACATTGCACAATTATTTTTGTACATGCCCAAGTATTACAAATTCCATACATTGCTTAAGTTGCCTTATTACCATGTCTTGACAAGTCCCCTTTATTATCATGGACCGTTAATTTTAGTACTAAGCGAGAGTGAGTGGATAGATCTATCGAGGGTGACGCCTCCATTCGTGTTTGGGTTGCTCCAACGGGACGAATGCATTTCATGTCTTAATGAATTGAGTGTCTGGTAAACACTCTGGTGGGGCATTACAAAGTCTAGCTTCGGGGTCATGAGCTTAAGAGCCAATGTAGCATTTTTGACATTCTTGTCGGTTTACTTATTACTTGTGGCTTATGTACTTACGATTTACTTACAAACCTATGATTATTCACCAACTTTATGTTGACCGTTTTCGCAATGTATTTCTCAGGTAACTAAGGCATATTCTCATGGCATGCATGGAGTCACTTTGTGTATCAAGGATGACGCGTCTCTTTTGGATTTCATGCACTTATAAACTATCGTTTGATTGTACTAAATTATTTCCTTAAACCTTTTCCAACTTTTGGGACCTATGTTTTATAACTCTGAATATTTTGAATGAATCAAACGATGTATTTTATAAACGACACTTTAGGTCGTTCAATATATCCTTGCTTGTGTGCTATGATCCGTTACACCCTCAGGTATTCCATTCCGCTGCCATTCAGGTATTTTGGGGGTGTGACAAAATCACAACCTCTTGTTTTTCACAAAATGCTAACTCAAGTATTTTGATAAACGCCTCTATCCAAGGCTTTTATAAACCTAGGAAACTCATATATTTCACGTGATATCTAATTAAAGTATTCGTATGACCATAATCCGTGTTTACGTCTTCTCTAATCACGTAACTGGTTAACTCCCTTATTGGTCAAACAAATTCAAAGGTCCCTTTGAGTCCCTTTGAGTAAACATATCATTTCCCGTTGTGGGATTTGATTTACAATGATGCAAAGCACTTAGCTTGTTTAAATCAAAATGATTAATGATTTTGTCGAGTTGTGGAAATTCACGAATTATGAGATTATGAATACTCGACGTTGAGTTACTTGAGATTATAAGTAACCTTTGATTTTCACATCCAACTCACAACCCATAATCATCATTGTCAATTCTTTTCTCTCTTAATGACTATATGATTAAGCCTTAATCAATTCTTTGATTAACCTCTACACCATGCAAATCCTCCAACCATGATGTGCTAATTGTGTGTACAAGTTTTAAATTTATAAACACGATTACCGGATCTAGAAATAACACATACGAGCAAGTGAACTCGTCTGCTATAGCAAGATTGGGTTGGTAAGTCAGGATCGTTCGCAGGGATTTGTGAGTGAATCTAAGCGTAAGTTTAAAATTAAATCTCTAATTCTAGCGATAATGATTATAAGATAATTCAAATGATTAAAAACTACACTTGCTTAGACTAGTTAACTACTCATAAGAAAAGCATGATTGTTATAACTTCCTTAACATGTTGGTAATTAGAATTAGTTGGTGTTCTAATCTATCATTTCTACAAGTTAAATCTTTGTCAAGATTTTAGTTTATAAAAACAAGCAATAGGTTTTGACCAATCAATTCAAGATCAATTCAAGGTTCATAAAGTTGAATTAACAACCTTAAAAACAAAAATAGTTTCTTGTTTATTCAAATACTCTTAAGAAATGGTCAATACAAAAGGTAACCGAATCATAGACAACTAGGTTACAATTGATTATAAACTACTAAAACTTTCGACCAATTAGGCATTTACAACCAATCCGATTTGATCAACAAAAAGTATCCTCATTACAATTACACCTTAGTTCCTTTGTTTAATCAAGAATAATTATGGTGAAAAACAATCTTTCATAGACAACAGATTATAACTAGTTGAATGATAACAACCCTTTCGGCCTAGGATATTATAAGCAACTAGTTAAACTTGAGTCAACAAATGTCACTATGAAACTTTAGTCTAATTGGGTTTTCGAATTGACTTGAAATTGAATTAAAACATGTTATCACAATCATAGACTAATCATTTAGTAATTAACATCATCTAAGCAAATGCAAAAAGGTTACTAGCTACTAATAGCAAACATGAACATAAACTCAGAATATTGAACATTAGAAATCATAATTAAAGTCTTACAAATGTTTGGAATATGATTACAAATGAATAGGAAATGATTTCCTAAGTGTTGGTGTTGACTTCTGGAGAATTTGACCTCCAGATGTTGACTTTTTGGACTTCCAATGCTTCCTGAACTTTTATGGACGAATTTGAGACTTTTGAGACTAGTAAAGGATTGCTTTGTTGTTGGTGTATTGAGTTGTAATAGTTGTGTTGAATTGTCTGTTGAAATGAGATTGCAAAGCCAATATTTATACTACTCTTCAAGCCTAGTCTCATCAATGCAACAACTTGGCCTCCAATGTGAATAGAAGGACCTAGAATGGCAGAGAGAAGGGCCTAGAATCAAGTAGAATGAGATAGAAAACATCTTGCAAAACTTTAACGAGCTGACCAACTGATCGGTATCGGGCTCTGACCGATCAGTTGGTTGTGACCTCTGCGACTAACCGGTCGGTTGGACTTATAACCGATCGGTTGGATGTGACAAATTCCTCTGACCGATCGGTTAGATTGAATACCGATCAGTTGCTTTTGTTCTGACCGCAACAAACTTGATCTTTACTTTGGCTCTTCGTTCTTTGTCCAAACTTGATTATTCATTATCAATGTTCTTTGGAATGATGAAAACTTGGATTCTTCTTTGTGAAATACTTGAATGATTTGAATCTTGAGATGAGAATGACATTTCCTTCATTTTCTTCACTTTTTCCTGTTTTTAGCTACAAATGCTTGCAAACACACTTTGATACGATTATGGGACAAAAGCATATAAAAATAGCCGAAAAACATACGAATAACGCCACTAAAAACATGCACAATTTGAGCATTATCAAATCCCCCACACTTGAACTTTGCTTGCCCTCAAGCAAATCTAGAAATAAAATATCATCCACATGGTATTTCAAAAATGTTTTGGAAAAATGTGATGCAAATCTTCCAAGTATAAGTACAAGTTAGATCTATCATTTTGAACTTAGATGGTTGAAACTTTGAGATGTTTGACAATACCCAAATGATTTTCTTGCTAGATAGACATTACTAATCACCTCACGAAAAAGGAATAAGATATAATTCACTCGAAACACTCATTTTTGGGTGAAGTATAAGAGAAATCACTCATTGCTCAGTCATGATTTAAATATTACCATATGCTTGTACAAGAAACATAACTACACCGTAAAGGCATAAGCACCAAGTATTCATATCAAAGAGGGCTTTTATTCGGGTTTAAGGCTAAGAAGGGATAATAAAGACTTTCGTTCAACAATCTTATGTAAAACAAAATAGATCACTGGCGCGAATTCTTGTATCAACACAATGGATGGTCACCAAGGATAACCTTAGATTGCTGGCGCATTGTTATTTCCTCAAGAAATCGGATGGTCACTATATGTTATACATTTGATAATTTTACTTGAGTCAAGGGTAGGAATAAGACATGGGATAAATTTATAGAGTGTAAATGATAAAGAATATACAAAATAGTCAAAGTCTACTAACCAAATGTTACTAGCTATTCTTGAACCGCTATCATGTACTCTTTAGAACTCCATTCTTGAGCGATCAATACTAAACACTATAGCTCATTGGATATTTTATTCGATATATTCTTTTTTTTTAAACATAACATGAACATAAAATCACTTGTCACCATCTATTTTGATGACTTATTCTTAACTTGCTTTGATTGTTGCTTCCGGAATTACTACTTTCTTCATACTTCATGATTTCAACATAACATCCAACTTGTAATATAGCTAGCAACCAACTAAGACTTGACTAAGGGTAAGGCTAGGCTAAAAAGTGTAAAATCTTTTTGTATTTTTCTGGATTTAATCAAAAGAAAAGATATGCTCAGAAGGTGTGACTAGGGGTATCCAGCATTAACAATAAATGCTAACAAAAAGGGTTATGTTAGTAGTTAACTTGTTAATGAAACTAGCTAAAAATTAAAATGGAAGGCTATTTGGGTTAGATCCTAAGATTGAATCTTATCACATATGCATACTTATATCACAAGAAATGTGATCTCACAACGGTCTCGAAATGATTTACAAGCACAAGTTCTAGAATAAATAAAATCACCGGCATACTCATAACAAAAGATTTAAGCATAAAAGATGTATGCTATATAAGAAATAGGCTCAAATCCTCACAATTTAGTGGAAAGGGTTACAATATGTGCTAGCTAATGTTATCGATCCCAGAATGGATTGCAATATTAATCAGGACACATCTCAAATTTCAAAAGTTACCATTTTTACCAGTGGATGGATCCAGTTATTCTAATATATTACCCTAAAAGCGTGAAAACAACTAGATCACCAGGGCAGCAAAATTTAAAATTAAAATCGAAATTTACGGAATATTCTTATTTACCTAATCACCCCCCCCCCCCCCACACTTAAGTTAAGCATTGTCGTCAATGTGATAAACGAACTTCAAGGTATGAAAATAGGGAAATAAAAGAATGAACCGTAATTTTCCTTTGTGGTTCTTTATTCTAAGTATCCAAGTTTCTTCATCATTTCCTGTAGTAATCATAAAACAAACAAACACAAGTCTATATGTTTTATTAAAATTAGTGAACACCCCCACACTTAAGTTCAACCAAGTGGTTTAAACTTTGGGGTATAATCACTGAAAATAAACTAAGAATTAAAAATAAAATAAGAAACACACGGGTTGCCTCCCGAGAAGCGCTTGTTTTATTTACGAGTCATCAGCCTGACTCAAACTTCGCAAGAACTGCGTTGATTCGGTTTGGGATTTCTTCTTCAGATATTTTGGTATAAACAATATGTTTTCTACCACAATTCCTTCTCCAGTTTCATCTATATCTTCCAATTCAACTTTTTCCCATGCTCTAGGAAGAGCATCATAGATAAAACATTTTTCATGGGCCCATGGTATATTTTTCATATGAGGTGCCATGAATGTGATAGCTTCGTATTCAGATTCGGATGGATATTCAATAGAAATTTTACTCATTTTCTCCTTATCATAATACAACTTAATGCGGTGACCATTAACAATGAAACTTCCTCCATGCTTGCCATAGAGTTCGACATATCCAGATGGAAATCCATGTTTCACTATATACGGTCCCATCCATTTAGGTTTGAGCTTAGGAGCTTTGAACTTGTATTTCATAATGAAAAGAAGAACTTTATCTCCAACTTTGAATTCTTTTCTGATTCTAAGCTTTCGGTCATGATAAGCTTTGGTTCTGGCTTTGTATAGCTTAGAATTTTCGTAGGCTTGGAGCCTCAATTCATCAAGTTCATGCAATTGCAAGAATATTTTCTCTCCAGCTATTTTCATATCAGGGTTACAATTTCGTAATGCCCAGTAAGCACGATGTTCGATTTCAAACGACAAATGACATGTTTTTCCATACAAGAGTCTGTATGGTGTTGTTCCAATTGGAGTTTTATAAGCCCTACGAAAGGCCCATAGAGCGTCATCGAGTTTCCTCGACCAAACAGAAGGATTTTCTTTAACCGTTTTTTGAGTATTCTTTTTAATGCTCTATTAGTATTTTCGACTTGTCCACTGGTTTGTTGATGATATGCTGTGGCAAAACGATGATGAACTCCATATCGTTTCATGATTTTCTCCATTTGTTTATTACAGAAATGGGTTCCTCTATCACTTATTAAATCTTTAGGGATTCCATATCGAGCAAAAAGCTTTTTGAGAAAATTAACAACTACCCGTGCATCGTTTGTGGGTAAGGCTTCAGCTTCAGCCCATTTGGAAACATAATCAATTGCAACGAGAATATATTCATATTTGTGGGATTTAGGAAATGGTCCCATAAAATCGATTCCCCAAATATCGAATATTTCGCAGACTTGAATGCTTTTCGAGGCACTTCATCTCTACGAGAAAGACTACCGGATTTTTGGCACGCATCGCAGTTTTGAACAAGAATATGAGCTTCTTTGAAAATTGTTGGCCAATAGAATCCAGCATCAAAAACTTTTTTAGCTGTGGTGGTAGGACCGTAATGTCCCCCTGTTGGGCCATAATGGCATTCATCAAGAATTTTTCTTGTTTTTGCTCCAGAAACACATCTTCTGATCATTCCATCGGGATACATTTTGAAAAGAAAAGGTTCTTCCCAATAATAGTGTTTTAAATCCGAAAAGAATTTACTTCTTTGAGCATGAGTTAATCCTTGCTTGATAATATTTCCACCAAAATAATTTGCAAAGTCTGCAAACCACGGTATTTCCTCTTCATCAATTTTATCGATGGTCATAAGAGTTTCATCGGGAAAGTAATCATCAATTTCGTCTTCCTTTAATTCTTCCAAATTTGGGTTCTCAAGACGAGACAAATGATCGGCAGCAATATTTTCTTCTCCTTTCTTATCTTTTATTTCGATATCGAATTCTTGGAGTACTAAAATCCAGCGAATAAGACGCGGTTTTACATCTTGTTTAGCAAACAGATATTTGAGTGCTGAGTGATCGGTGAAAACAACTGTTTTGGAAAGCACGAGATAAGATTTGAATTTGTCAAAAGCAAAAACTACGGCTAATAATTCTTTCTCCGTAACCGTATAATTTTGTTGGGCATTGTTAAGTGTTTTGCTAGCAAAGTATACAGGATGAAAATGTTTTCCTTCACGTTGTCCTAAAACAGCTCCAACAGCGAAATCGCTTGCATCGCACATAAGCTCAAAGGGTAGTGACCAATTAGGTTAAACCATAATCGGAGCTCTCGTCAATTGACTCTTTAGTGTTTCAAAAGCTTTAATGCAATCTGCATTGAAATCAAAAACAGAATCTTCTTCAAGAAGTTTTGTCATAGGACGAGATATTTTTGAAAAATCCTTTATGAAACGACGGTAGAAACCGGCATGTCCTAAAAAACTTCTAACGGCTTTAACGTTAGTTGGAGGTGGTAATTTGGTGATAACATCAATTTTTGCTTTATCAACCTCCATTCCTGAACTTGAAATTTTGTATCCTAGCACAATTCCTTCAGTTACCAAAAAATGGCATTTTTCCCAATTGAGAACAAGATGTGCAGCTTCACATCTTTCAAGCACTTTGTATAGATTTGAAAGACAAGCTTCAAAAGAATCTCCAAATACTGAAAAATCATCAATGAAAACTTCCATAGATGTCTCAAGCATATCTTGGAATATAGCAATCATACACCTTTGAAAAGTGGCAGGTGCATTACAAAGACCAAAAGGCATACGCCGATAGGCGTAGGTTCCAAAAGGACATGTGAATGTGGTCTTTTCTTGATCAGAAGGATCAATGGGAATTTGGAAATAACCTGAAAAACCATCGAGGAAACAAAAGTATTTGTTGCCTGCTAATCTTTAAAGCATTTGATCCATGAATGGGAGAGGAAAATGATCTTTCCTGGTGGCTTTGTTCAATTTTCTATAATCAATACATACTCGCCATCCAGTGATTGTTCTAGTAGGAACTAATTCATTCCGTTCGTTGGTCACTACAGTCATTCCTCCTTTCTTGGGAACACAATGAACAGGACTTACCCAAGGACTATCTTCTATGGGGTATATGATTCCAGCGTCAAGAAGTTTAATGATTTCTTTCTTGACAACTTCTTTCATGTTGGGATTGAGTCGACATTGTCTTTCAACAACAGGTTTAGCACCTTCTTCGAAATTGATTTTATGTTTACAGAAATCAGGACTAATTCCTGGGATATCAGAAGTTTTCCACGCAAAAACGCGTCTATGCTTCTTAAGAACTGAAACGAGTTTTTCTTTTTCATCATCTTTGAGCAACAAAGATATGACTACAGGGAGAAGTGAATTCTCCTCCAAGTAAGCATATTCGAGATTATTTGGAAGTGGTTTAAGCTCAAGATCGGTGGGTGGTTGATGCGTGGGAATTGCACCAGGCTTTACCTCTCGAGGGATCTCGAGAAGCTTACAACCCCCACCAGGCAGTGTACCTGATCGTTGTAGTATAGTATAGTGACAAGTACCGAGGGATTGATCGTTCAACTTGGGAATAGTGTCGCTAGGATTAGAAAGCCTAAGAACTAGGTCTAGAGATGATGGATGATTCTTTTTGTATTTTTATGTTTTATGAAAAGCAAATAAAATCTCGGTTTTTAGAGGAATGGGCGGAATTAGTTGCTAATCAACTAACCCAATTACTAAGATGCAATCAAAATAAAATAATAAAAATAAAAATAAACTAAATTAAGATAGTGGTGTGAGCAATATATGGGAGAATTGTGTTTACTTAGATTTCACTACTCCCTAGATATCTTTTACAGGTTAATTACTTGTTACAGTTGCGTGGATGATGGATTGTATTCCTTAATACCATTCATGGGGTGGCGTACTTACTTCCCCAATCCTATAAGCGCCTACTTCACTCCTATGTCGAGCCGGCTAAGAAGCTCCTAACATGGGATCACTAGAATTTGCTCATGCATTAAATACAACCATAAAAACCTAGTACACATCGGTTCATGTTTCTTAAGACGTTCAAGAAAGTTACACAATGGAGATCTGCCAGTTTTCTTAAGCCTAACATTGAAATCATTCATCCATTACAACTATAAACAAGCAATCAACCTATAATCAACATCTAGGTTTCATTACATCTAAGCAAACACATGATAGATCTAGCCTAGCATGTTATAATCAAGACAAGCATAAGATATATTCAAACAACACATAGACATATTGAATGAATTGAAAGAGGACTTATCTTAATTGAACATGAAAGGTTTCAAGGGGTGAAAACCCTTGAAAATACTGTTACAAACGACCTAGGGTTTATTAGGTTCGACCCTAGTATTCTCCACACAAGTTTCTCTCTTAATGAATGAAAAATAGAAAAGTATATATAGATTTTTTGAGGTGAGGTCGTCAAGAGTAAATGTCTGACGCCGTCATCTCGCCACCAATAAAGTCCTCGGACTGCCTAGATCTGGGTTTGACACCATCATGTGTAATCCATCTTCAGGCTGTCACCAAAATAACTCTTGACGCCCTTCATCTGACGCCTTCAGGTTTTCTATGGGTCGTCATGGATTTTACCCCTGACGCCTTCAGGTACTGTTCTCAGCATGGAAAATTAAGTCTTTGCCGTTTTCTACACTTTTATGCTCCAAAAACGTCCAAAATGCTTCCTTTTCCAGAATTCACTCCCAAAGTACCTAAAATCACAAAAGGAACGATTTAGGGCAATATTTGATCAAATAAATTCAATTCCGGGCTTAAATGACCCCCTAAAAACGGTTCATTTTTTGCCTCATCATATACCCTTACACTTGAGATTTGCTTGTCCTCAAGCAAATGCACTTTTATTCTAATCTAAATACAAGTTAGGGGTATTTTAACACTAATATAAAAGTAATTACAACAAATAATCGTTCCACTAAAGACCAAAGACAAGCACGGAGATCATACACTAGCACCTCACAAATAGCGTTTAGATACTCACATCTCTCGGGTGTAATAAAGTAATATCACAATATGGAAATGGAAAACATCTCTCACTACCTGTCATAGCAAAATAGATTACCATAGGCTTGGGAAAGGATCAAACCTCCACCACATGGCGTAAGCACCTAGGATAAACTATCAAAGAAGTCTTTTAAAGGGTTGTAACGTTAGGTGTAGGGATATGGAATACACGGTTTTGTTGGATATGGGCAGTCTTTACTAGTGGCGCGTTAATCATCTTGGTTAATTACATGTACAATGTGGCGTTGCTAAGCTAAGACTAGACTCGACTTAAGCAAATAAATGAAAAATAACAAAAACATAAAATGAACATAGAATGAAACGGGATGGTAGTCCGTATGTTTTTTCTCTTTTTTCTTTTTGTATTTTTTTTTTCTTTTTCTTAATTTTTTCAATTTTTTTTTTTTTTTTTTTTTTTTTTTTTGTGCATACACTCTTACCCTACCATCCAAAATAATACATCATAGGGAACGAACATTCCCCTTACACTTGAATTTTTATATACTTTACAATAAACTAATCTAATGACTCGAATTAAGAAAATCAAAACACTTGGAGTACTTTTAAGATTAACGCACATATGGGGGTAATAATATGATGTTCTTCCCCATTACTTCATAAAATAAGTACTTTACCCAGGAGTCCCAATCGTCCCAAAACAATATGTACAAGGATATGACTCGACTTAGCAACCATGTAATCAATTAGATAATTAACGAAGGGTTTAAACAAATAACAATAATGCACTAAAGATGTGTGCATACACGGAAAGCTAAGGCGATTTCGTTGTACACTTAAGTGGGGTGTAACAAATTCTTCCTTTAAGTAAGATGCTTAAAGTTAGAAACGAAAAGGTAGGCTCGGAGGGGTGTACTAGGGGTTTCGTGTACTAAAAATGAGTACAACGCTAAGGTGTGGGAAAAATTAGTTGACTTAACAAGCCAAGTAATATGACTTAAATGGTCAAGTAATTATGATACGGGTTTAACACCAGGGTGATCCTAATGCCTCTTATCATGTAGTAAATCCTACTACACGAATGTAGTCTCACTAGCGGTCTCGGGATGCATCACTAACGCAAGTTCTAGAATCTAAATGCTACCGGTACACTCATAAGCACTAATAGTAAATGCTTTTCCTATTAAATCTAAAGGCGAACCTCACATATTTGGGTGGAAAATTTTTCTGAATGGTACGGTTTTGTGCTAGTCGTACAATCTCCTATCCATGAGACGCTTGCTATGGCTAAAGTTTCACTCCTAAATGTTGTAAAAAAATTTAAATTTGGCACTAAAATTACACTAACAAGTATTTCTCATAGTTTTATTACACATCTACCATCAACCAAACAAACTCAAGCGAAAGTGTATCTGTAAGGTATCATCATTTTACCCTCCCCTTACACTTAGGATGAACATTGTCCCCAATGTTCAAGTAAAGAATGTAAAAGTGAAATAAGTAAAAAGAATGAAATCAAATACTCCCCTGATTCGCTTGGTATGGATAATAAGGTGGCCAGGTTAGATCTTCCTCCAAGAAAATGAACAATCAAAGCTTCCCTTCTAGAATATAAATCATCTTCTTGTCAAATATAACCTGTTAAACCTGAGAAAACAGACAAGACAACCTCGCGTAAAATCGGCGGCAATCAATATATGCTAACAAATCCTAGAAAACAAAATAAGATATAATGCTTGTGGAATGATGTTTGCAGATCTCCTGGAGATTATAAAACAAAAGATTCAACAAAAACTTTAAGACTCCGTTAGAAAAACAAAACTGGTAAAATTTCCAGAATTTTACACGTGACGCCGTCAGGAGTTAACTCCTGACGCCGTCAGAAGTGACCTGCAGAAATTCTTATGTTAAGTTTTCGGAAAATTTCTGGAAAAACTTCGTCCTACTTCTTGGAAAATCTTGCAAAACATCATTATGACTCGATACAAGCATTTGACTCTAACAAATACGAATATACATGTTCATTTAATATTGTGGAGAATCATGATCGAGTTTGTTTCTTAAAAACATATTTGGGGTTTCCCCTTACACTTATCTTTTGCGAAATACCTTTGGATGAAGTTAAGACTAAGCCAAACAACAAAATAAAGTATTTTCACCATTTTAGTTTGAAACATGATCTACCAACAATAAAAATAAAGCATGCATACGGAAGCAAATAACAATCAAACAAAAAAAAAAACACACAAAACATGGGTTGCCTCCCAAGAAGCGCTTTTCTTTATTTACGAGTCTTGTAGCTAGACTCAAGGTCATGGGTTACTATGTGACCTCATCGTTGATTTCACTCTCTAGGTCATCTCCTATACCAGTTTTGTATTCTAGACCTAGTTGCAAGCATTCTTTGTAGAAACCAAGCATCCTTTTCATCACATACTCTACTCCTCTACGTCTATCCTCATCATTCCTATAGTAAGCCGCTTGTTTGTGTTCCTTTTCTATGTTTGACAGGAGGCAGTACTGCTCAATCTTATAGGGCATTTGGTAGGCAATCTCATCATTCCCCTCCTTGAACCTAACTATCCCTAGAGTCGGATCATAACTCATCTTAGTGGCCTCAACGAATGGTTTTCTGAACACTACTTGACTTAAGCAATCATCTATTACCGGACGAGTATCCTCTACTATCATAAAATTGATCTTATAAGTGAAATTTCTGACAATCACATGCAATTCTTTCACTCTACCTACAAAATTACTTAGCAAGTTCTTATTGGGCATCATCCTATAAGCAAGTTATTTCTTCATTACCCAATTATAATAAGTCCTAGTCATGATGTTTATAGGAGATCTAGGATCGATATAAGCTTTCCATATATGAATATGCCCAATGTTGCATGGTATGTTGATGTTAAAGGGGTCTCCCATTTTGATAAAGGGTGAGCGAAGGATATATGGTGTCTCGGGATCATTGAATAAATCCTTATGATATTCCCGTTCTTCCTTGGTGGGCAACTTATCAAAGTACTCTTCTACAGTCTCTACTTCCTCTAACTCTTCTCCTTTATTAACCTCAACTTCCCTAATTTCATCCCTAGTCTCGGTTTCTACCCCAACTTCATCCTTGTCACTTTCTTCTATATCCTTATCAATTGGTTTAACGGTGACAACATTGACAAAGTGGACATGTTTGGAAGATGAGGGGTCCTTAGTTTGGATTCCGCTATTGGCGTCCCTAGTGTCCTTCCTAGGTGTAGTTAACGCTTGGTTGTTGAGGGCTTTCAACAAGTTGTCAATCTTATTGGTCATCTCCATTTGTTGTTGGTTGAATTCGGTTTCAAACCTATCTATGCGAGCTTCTTGAGATGCCATAAACTTGGACATCAATCCTTCAAGATTGTTGGTACTACCATAGTTGTTAGAAAGATTGTTGTTGAAAATACGGTTGGAGGGTGGACCATTTGGTTGGTAACGATTAGGCGGATTCGAAGAATTGATTTGGTTTTGTTTCCACCTAAGGTTTGGGTGATTTTTCCAAGAAGGGTTGTAGGAATCACCGTACGGGTTTGGCTCGGGTTTGAAAGTGTACCACTTGTCTCCCACTTTGTCGTTACGCGAGGATGCGTAGTCCGCAAAAGCTGTTCCGGGGAGTTCCACACAATCACGAGTGTCATGGGGACCACTACATAATTCGCATTAAGAAGTGATTTTGTTCACTTGGATTGAAGGCTTAGGAGCTTCGTAAGATTTCATGAGAAACTTGACTTGGTCCTCAAGTTCCATGATCCTACGGTCGGAAGTGCTAGAATTGTTCGAAGGCAAAGATATTGCCTTGACCGTTTTGTTCAAATCACGGGGATCATTCCAACTTTCATTGTCATAGAGAGCAAGATCATCTATGAGTTCCCATGATTCTTCCGCACTTAGATAACGTAGCTTGCCACCGGCCGATTAGTCAATGGTTCACCTTGTGGAGAGATCGATATGTCATAGAAGATTTGGACTTGGAGCCAAAGATCTATGCCATGATGAGGGACTTTTTGGAGTAAGTCCTTGAAACGAGTCCATGCTTCATATAGAGTTTCACCTTGACGTTGTTGGAACATCAAGATATCATTTCTAAGCTTGGTAGTTCTCCCCAGTGGGAAAAATTGAGCAAGGAAACGAGTGGTGAGATCATCCCATGAGGCGATGGATCCCGCGGGTAAACGTTCAAGCCATTGACTAGCTTGATCACGTAGAGAGAATTGGAATAGGCATAATCGGGTTGTCTCTCTAGTTGCAACATCTAGGTCTATGGAATCTACGATTTTAAGGAAGTCCTTGAGATGTTGATTTGGATCTTCAGAACGAAGTCCATGGAATGCACATCTGGTTTGCACCAACCGGATGGTGTCGGATCGCAAGGGAGACACATTGGCTCCTTGGGTGAGCTCAATGGTGTTTCGATAGCCTTGGTGGCTAGGTCGGGAATACTCTACTAGGGTTCGGGGCCTAAGAGGTTGGTTAGCTAGTGGTGGGTTTTGTGGGTGGTCTTGTTGTGGTGGGTTGATGGGTTCAAAGATGTTACCACCTTCCATGATGTCGGATGGTAAGGATTACGAACAAAAACACAAAGAAATAAGATAGACTAAAAAAAACCTAAAAATAAAAATAAAATCTTACTAGAAAGGAATCTAGCAAGTAGACCTAATAAAAAGAAATTCTAACCTAGACAATAACTATTCCCCCGGCTGCGGCGCCAAAAATTGATGCGTGGGAATTGCACCAGGCTTTACCTCTCGAGGGATCTCGAGAAGCTTACAACCCCCACCAGGCAGTGTACCTGATCGTTGTAGTATAGTATAGTGACAAGTACCGGGGGATTGATCGTTCAACTTGGGAATAGTGTCGCTAGGATTAGAAAGCCTAAGAACTAGGTCTAGAGATGAGGGATGATTCTTTTTGTATTTTTATGTTTTATGAAAAGCAAATAAAATCTCGGTTTTTAGAGGAATGGGCGGAATTAGTTGCTAATCAACTAACCCAATTACTAAAATGCAATCAAAACAAAATAATAAAAATAAAAATAAACTAAATTAAGATAGTGGTGTGAGCAATATATGGGAGAATTGTGTTTACTTAGATTTCACTACTCCCTAGATATCTTTTACAGGTTAATTACTTGTTACAGTTGCGAGGATGACGGATTGTATTCCTTAATACCATTCATGGGGTGGCGTACTTACTTCCCCAATCCTATAAGCGCCTACTTCACTCCTATGTCGAGCCGGCTAAGAAGCTCCTAACATGGGATCACTAGAATTTGCTCATGCATTAAATACAACCATAAAAACCTAGTACACATCGGTTCATGTTTCTTAAGACGTTCAAGCAAGTTACACAATGGAGATCTGCCAGTTTTCTTAAGCCTATCATTGAAATTATTCATCCATTACAACTATAAACAAGCAATCAACCTATAATCAACATCTAGGTTTCATTACATCTAAGCAGACACTTGATAGATCTAGCCTAGCATTTTATAATCAAGACAAGCATAAGATATATTTAAACAACACATAGACATATTGAATGAATTGAAAGAGGACTTATCTTAATTGAACATGAAAGGTTTCAAGGGGTGAAAACCCTTGAAAATACTGTTACAAATGACCTAGGGTTTATTAGGTTTGACCCTAGTATTCTCCACACAAGTTTCTCTCTTAATGAATGAAAAATAGAAAAGTATATATAGATTTTGTGAGGTGACGGCTTCAAGAGTAAATGTCTGACGCCGTCATCGCGCCGCCAATAATGTCCTCGGACTGCCTAGATCTGGGTTTGACGCCGTCATGTATAATCCATCTTCAGGCCGTCACCAAAATAACTCTTGACGCCCTTCATCTGACGCCTTCAGGTTTTCTCTGGGTCGTCATGGATTTTACCCCTGACGCCGTCACATTTCTCTTCTTGACGCCGTCAGGTACTGTTCTCAGCATGGAAAATTAAGTCTTTGCCGTTTTCTTCACTTTTATGCTCCAAAAACGTCCAAAATGTTTTCTTTTCCAGAATTCACTCCCAAAGTACCTAAAATCACAAAAGGAACGATTTAGGGCAATATTTGATCAAATAAAATCAATTCCGGGCATAAATGACCCCCTAAAAACGTATCATTTTTTGCCTCATCAGTGGTTCTTGAAGAGATGTCTTGATCCTCATTTGATCATTAATCGTAATTTCTTCGAAATTCTCCTCAACTATTTCTCCTTCCTCAACTTCATCATCTTCTTCAAATTTAACTTCCATAAATTCAACGAACTCTTTATCAAAATTCGTTTCATTTATTTTCTCAGAAGTGGTTGTGAAAGGATCAGAATCGTCAAGTAATGCATCCAACTCTTCCTCAATGACTTCATCGATTGCATCAATGTTAAAACAAGTGTCATCACTGGTATATGGATATTTCATTGCTTTGTTGATTGGAAAAGTAATTCTATCTTGTCCAACTCCTAAATTGACTTCTTTACCTTTAACTTTGATTATAGCATCAGCGGTGTTTAGGAAAGGTCTTCCTAAGATTAAAGGTACTTGTCTAACTTCCTCCATTTCTTGGATTACAAAATTCACTGGGAAAACAAATTTACCAACTTGGACAAGCATGTTTTCAGCAACCCCAACAGGATATTGGTATGTATGGTTGGCCAATCGAATACTCATCTTTGTAGGTTTCAAAGTATTGATGGAATGTTTAGAATACAACGAATAGGGCATCAAATTAATACTTGCACCGAGATCGGCTAAAGCATCGCATGTGATGTTGTTTCCTAACGTGCATGGGATTAAAAAACATTCGGGATCTCCCAGTTTTGGTGGAACTTTGTTTTCAATAATTGCTAAACATTCTTCATTGAGGAAAGCAGCAGATATTTGCTCTAACTTATTTCTGTTATTAAGAAGTTCTTTCAAAAATTTTCCATATTTGGGCATTCCAGCTAGAACATCAACAAGAGGTATATTGAGTCTAACTTCTTGGATCATTTCAACAAACTTCTTAAAACGCTCCTCTTTTTTCTCTTTTCTAAGTGCTTGTGGGTACGGAATTTTTGGAGTGTATGCTTTGATTGGTTGGGGTGTTTCGTGGGTTGATGTTTTAGGAATATCTTTCTTTTCTGCTTTAGCTTCTTCTTCTTCACTATCATCATTGATGACTTGAGTTTCATTAGGATTAGGTGGTGGATCGTAGGAAAGACCACTTCTTGTGAATACGGCATTGATATGCTCATTTCTGGTTTGTGGTGGACGATACGTTTTGTCATCTGATCCAGAAGGCTTTGGGTTGGAATGGGTATTACTTGGTAATGTTCCAGGTGTTTGTGAAGAAAATTGATCAGAGAGTCTACCAAATTTTTGTTCAAGATCCTGAATAGAAGCTTGATGATTTTTCTAACCTTGCTCAACTTTGGTTTTGAGATTTAAAAATTGGTTTTTAACAAATTCATTTGTGGATCTTTGTGCAGTCACGAAATCTCGCATCATTTTTTTGAACTCAGGTTCTTCTGGTTTTTTGTCAGAATTTGGTGGATTTGGATTGTCTACTCGTGGTTGAGAATCACGGTTATTATCCCTTTGGCGATCTTGCCAATTTCCATAATTTCTTTCGTAATAATTACCACGAAAACCTCCTCCACGGTATCCTCCTTGAACATAATTGAGTTCCCCTTCATTGGATCCAACCATGGATTGGTCGTCACATTCGGATGAAGTGTGATTACCTCCACAGTTGTTACAACCTTCTTGCATTTCTTTCATTTCTCCTTTGATATCTTTATATTGCGAGTCGATTTTGGAAGTTAAGGCTTCCATTTTCTCCATGAGTTTAGAAGTATCGGAACTTTCAGCAAAAGCAACGGTCTTTCGTAAAGGTTTGGTTTTGGAATCTTTTGACCAATCGAGTTTAAGAAGCACTCGATCTTCGAGCAATTGATATGCCTCGTTGGGAGTTTTATAAAGAAAAATTCCTCCAGCATCAAGAATTCCTTGAGATGTTTCATCAAGTCCATGGTAGAAGATTTGGATAATGGTTCCTCGTCCTAAACCATGTCCATGACAACTACGAAGTAAATCTTTCATACGAAGCCAAGCTTCGACAAGAGATTCATTGGGGGTTTTGTGAAAAAGCACGAATTTCTCCCATGAGACGATCAAACATGGCAGGTGGAAAGAATCGGCTTACAAAAGCTTGCCTCATCTCCTCCTAAGTATTGATAATTCATGGGGTTAATTCGTTATACCACACTTTGGTATCTTCGGCGAGTGATGATGGAAAAAGTTTGAGTTTAATGGCATCGACATCGGTGTTGCCATATCGAAACATGCCGCAAATTTCAATGAATTCGGTGATGTGTTTGTGAGGATCGGCCCTCGAACGGCCATCGAATTGACGCTCTTTGATCATAGAAAGATGGTGTCCCTTCACGGTGAAGTTATCACCAAGGTTAATAGCAACAATAGCAGCTCCAGGAGTGGGTGCTACAGTTCGGTTTGTGGCCCACATGGGTTGGTCATCGGTCATTGGAAATGGTTGATTGGTGAATGGGTTATAAACAACTAAAGCTTCGGAAAGGTTATCAAAAGGTGGGTTTGGTACTCTTGGTACACGGTTGTTTGATGGAACAAAAGGTGTTCTTCTTCTTCTTGGTTTACGAATCAGACTTTCGGGATTAGAAAGAGGTGAAATTGGTTCTACTCCGGTTGATCGAGTGTTCATACAATTACCGAGTGAATCTCGGAAACTTTGGAACAATCGAGCAAAGAATGGAAACAATTTGGAAAATCAGGTAAAAAGGAACCAATCGGTTGGATTGAACAATATGAAATGCCGATCGGTTAGATGAGTGACCGATCGGTTGGTTGGCTCGGATCTTTTTGTTTTTTTTTAGAAAACAAACAAGAAAAGAAATGGAACTTTAAAACTTACAGAAAAGACAATCAAAATCCCCGGCAGCGGCGCCAAAAACTTGATGTCCTATTGTGTGTACAAGTTTTAAATTTATAAACACGATTACTGGATCTAGAAATAACACATACGAGCAAGTGAACTCGTCCGCTATAGCAAGATTGGGTTGGTAAGTCGGGATCGTTCGCAGAGATTTGTGAGTGAATCTAAGCATAAGTTTAAAATTAAATCTCTAATTCTAGCGATAATGATTATAAGATAATTTAAATGATTAAAAACTACACTTGCTTAGACTAGTTAACTATTCATAAGAAAAGCATGATTGTGATAACTTCCTTAACATGTTGGTAATTAGAATTAGTTAGTGTTCTAATCTATTGTTTCTACAAGTTAAATCTTTGTCAAGATTTTAGTTTATAAAAACAAGCATTAGGTTTTGACCAATCAATTCAAGATCAATTCAAGGTTCATAAAGTTTAATTAACAACCTTAAACACAAAAATAGTTTCTTATTTAATCAAATACTCTTAAGAAATGGTCAATACAAAAGGTAACCGAATCATAGACAACTTGGTTACAATTGATTATAAACAACTAAAACTTTCAACCAATTAGGCATTTATAACCAATCCGATTTGATCAACAAAAAGTATCCTCATTACAATTATAGCTTAGTTCCTTTGTTTAATCAATAATAATTATGGTGAAAAACAATATTTCATAGACAAAAGATTATAACTAGTTGAATGATAACAA
This sequence comes from Artemisia argyi, assembly GCA_030686995.1. NCBI lineage: Eukaryota > Viridiplantae > Streptophyta > Magnoliopsida > Asterales > Asteraceae > Artemisia > Artemisia argyi. The sequence continues at coordinate 109,900,286 of CM060681.1, read as the reverse complement.
GCCTTTCGGCATGTTATCAAAAATGTCACTATGAAACTTTAGTCTAATTGGGTTTTAGAATTGACTTGAAATTGAATTAAAACATGTTATCACAATCATAGACTAATCATTTAGTAATTAAAATCATCTAAGCAAATGCAAAAAGGTTACTAGCCACTCATAGTAAATATGAACATAAACTCAAAATATTGAACATTAGAAATCATAATTAAAGTCTTACAAATGTTTGGAATATGATTACAAATGAATAGGAAATGATTTCCTAAGTGTTGGTGTTGACTTCTTGAGAATTTGACCTCCGGATGTTGACTTTTTGGACTTCTAATGCTTCCTGAACTTTTATGGACGAATTTGAGACTTTTGAGACTAGTAAAGGATTGCTTTGTTCTTGGTGTATTGAGTTGTAATAGTTGTGTTAAATTGTGTGTTGAAATGAGATTGCAAAGCCACTATTTATACTACTCTTCAAGCCTAGGCTCATCAATGCAACAACTTGGCCTCCAAGGTGAATAGAAGGACTTAGAATGGCAGAGAGAAGGGTCTAGAATCGGGTAGAATGAGATAGAAAACATCTTGCAAAACTTTAACGAGTTGACCAACCAATCGGTATCAGGCTCTGACCGATCGGTTGGTTGTGACCTCTACGATCGGTATCGGGCTCTGACCGATCAGTTGGATGTGACAAATTCCTCTGACCGATCGGTTAGATTGAATACCGATCGGTTGCTTTTGTTCTGACAGCAATAAACTTGATCTTTACTTTGGCTCTTTGTTCTTTGTCCAAACTTGATTATTCCTTGTCCAAACTTGGATTCTTGTTTGTGAAATACTTGAATGAATTGAATCTTGAGATGAGAATGACATTTCCTTCATTTTCTTCACTTTTTCCTGTTTTTAGCTACAAATGCTTACAAACACACTTTAATACGATTATGGGACAAAAGCATATAAAAATAGCTGAAAAACATACGAATAACGCCACTAAAAACATTAACAATTTGAGCGTTATCAAACCATTTCAAAATCCTCCCAAATCTTATCCCCAACATTCTATAAATATTCCTTGTACTTACATGTACTTCTTGTCCCCTACATTCCCACACAAAATCTTGCAAACATTCCCTTCACTACATTCCAATCCAACCACTAGGATTTCACCACCTCATCTGTAACACCCCCAATTTAGTGATGCAGCGGAATTCAAACTGGGTGTTACTCGATGGCACAATAGTCACAATAATAGAAAACGAACTCTAATTGAGTCGTTTTAAAAGATTTATCATTAAAATTATATAAATATCAGAGATTACAAAATGAGGTCCCAGATGGTTCCATGTTTACAATTTACATTAAATGAGTTTTCGAATGATAATAAAAATTATAGCCCTCTTGAATATCTGTGCCATCCTTGATCATCATGGACCTGAAATACATGCTTAAGAGGTCAACACAAAGGTTGAGTGATATTCATAGAGTTTGTTAAGTAGTGGAACACAATATGTTGGTAGTATGAGTTAATTAGACTCATACTCATGGTTGGAAAACAAAACAGTTATTATTATACTAAGCTCATGACACCAAAACGTTAACGGGTACCAATATCAATCGGCGGAGTTATCCCGGTAGGTACTTTCCTGTCATACCTAAATCTCAAATATAGTGCATTTGTTTGAACTTAGTCAATATAAATGGGATTCGTCAATTCCAATAGGCCTATTCACAATACTCGCGCTCACTATTACTAGTGATTAAATGGTTCATAATAAGGGATATTGGATTTAGCAAGGATGGTACTTAGTAATAATAAAACAATCAGGTAGCATACAATTTCAAAGCATTATGTTCGGTTTGAAATAGCATGTATTCCCCCCAAGGGTTTGTAAAACAACTAAGTAATGGAAAGTGGGGCTATGAACTCACCGTGAGTTGGATGATGTTTAATGAGAATGATGGATATGCCGTGAGAACTTCTATGAGCAACCTAGAATAATTGTTGCAACTTAGGTTGGAGTAATGTCTAAGAATATGAAGAATTGCCTATATATGTCTTGCATATTGTTCATGATGTAGTACTTAGTATATAGTGTAAGTCGTTTTATAAAAATGGTTTATGAAACATATATAGTTGGTATATCTCGTACTACCGTTCGGGCCGTCATAATTCAGAGGTCATGTAGTAAACGTTCGAGGAGCTAGGACACTTTAATTCGTAAATTCAGCAACTCGTCGATCCGTTTACCCAAATGGAACCCCTCACATGAAGCTCCCTAGTGTTGTAGTATTTGATAAAAAAAAAAAATAAGTTTTTGATCTTTAATAGTTACATGTCCAAATAGTTGAATAAACTTAGGAAAATTTATTTTAAATGAAGATTGTTATTTTCAATGAGTTTATTATGCCTAGAATGGATATTACTAGCAAAGTCTCATGGTCATTTGATGGAGTAGATCCAAATTGGATGATTATGTTATAACTAACACTTTAGTTCATGTTTTCGACTTAGAAAGCTTTTTGGTCTTTAGCCGTGGCCTTGTCGTGGCTTTGGTCATTGTTACCATTGTCTTGAGACTCGTCCTTGGCCTTAGCCATGGTTGTGGTCTTGGCTTTAAGGTCATTAGACCTCTTGGTTTTACTTAGCCATAATCAATACATGGTACTTTGGGTATTAAAAGGGGCTGTTAAGAATTTGAAGAAAAATATCACTCGTTATGCATTTTCAGGGTTCGAGCTTCTCTTTACTTGAACGAAAACGTCATTCCAGACAACTTTCGTGTTTTAACTTTTTGATGAAACGGAGCAGAAGGGCCTCTTTCAAAAAGGTCAGCTGCTTAACAGCTTGTTTTGGCAGTTTATGCGTTTTGGTTTTGCTAACTTCTTTTGGCCGTATCTTTTGACTCGTGTATTCGTTTTAGGTGATTCAAATTGCTATGTTTTCCTTTTAAAACCCTCTACCACAGTATTTGATTGTCCAATATCATGTTTATACTATTTTGGTCGAATTTCACAATATATGTCACTAGTTTACTTGTTTGTTTTATAAATGATAACATATAATGATATATAAGTTTAGACTTGTTTTAAGGATTTGTACATCATGAGATCAATATAACAAGACATATATAGCGTATAGAGCTTATGAAAATATAGTAAGGATGATGAGTATAAGTTTTCTTACAACTTTTGGCCTTAATGAAAAGGGAACTCATGAACTAAGACAAGATCTAAATCCTTCAATCGAAAACCCTAGCTTCCAATCCTTTATCCCTAGCTCACAAATATTTTAACCACTTGATTATAACCTTAGGTAGCCCTTGTAATATCCTTCTTAACTCAGCCCTAGCACCTTTGTGTAGCTTCCAAATCAATCATGGAATGATGATGAGATTATGGTGTTGTTTATGGTGATTTATGGTATAAATGGAACTAGGAATCAACAAGGAACTTAAGCCTTTAACTTGTGATGGATTACAATATGAAAATCAAGATCAAATGGGGTGTTTTAGGGTGTGTTTGGTCGTTGCTGTAGAGAGAAAAAGGAAAAGATGAGTTCTTATGAGTTGTCAAGTCTTAGATGAAGTCTTATAGGATATTTAGGAAGCTTAGCATGGAAGTTTAGACACTTGTAATGATCAAAACTCATCAAGGCTTTATCTCAAGACAACAAGGCTTATGACTAGCCATATATTTCGTTCATATGCTTATCTTAGATGACTAGGTGAAGTTTTTGTTGACATAAATAATGCATAAAAACGTTATTTATATTTTTCGATATCTCTATGTTTTGACAATCACAAAATATAAAATCATCAAACGTAAAAGTACTACGTAAACAAGTATTGAGCTAGTTTATATCATTATATCCAACTTAATCACATAAGGTATGAATAAACAAGTGCTTAATAAATCTCATGATCAAAGGGGTATTTAATTAATTAATACAAAGTTTATTTAATTATATAAACATATTATATATTTTTGAAAAACACTTTTGGTAATAAAGAAAAATGTTTTAATCATACTAAATATATGAATTCAAATTTTTAACCAAAATCAGTTAGTTTTTCACCTAATAAACCTTCCCCACTAAATGACAGAATTTCTGGCCGTTACAGCTGGGCGGCCCCCTTAATTATAAGGGGCGGGCCCCTTAAAATTAAGGGGACCGGCCATGAATTAAGGGGACCGGCCAGGCTCCTGTGTCAGAATTTGTCAGAATTTTTCTCCTATAAATACCACCTTAAATCTGGAATTTTTCCCCACCTTTTGCACAATAATTTCAGATCTAAAACTCTCTAAACATCTTCCAAAATCCTTTGATCATTTTATTACTAATCCTTGTTTCAAGTGATTTAATCCCTTCTCATCCATCCTCATCCAAAGTGCAAAAGAAGAACACTCCTTCTACAACTAAGTTCAAGAAGCATTGAAGAGTAGTTGTGTATATTGTGTATATTATTTGTGAAGTTGTGTTGTGCTTGTAATTAGTAGTTTAGAAGAAATAGAAGTTGTGTAGGGAGAAGAAGTTGTTTAGTAGTGAAGTAGTGTAGTTGTGAAGAAGATAGGTGTGAAGTAGATTGGTGTGAAGAAGATTGGTGTGAAGAAGATAGGTGTGAATTAGATTGGTGTGAAGAAGTTGTGTAGAAGTTGTGATCAAGTTGTGATGAAGTTGTGGTGTGTAAATTGGTGTGTAAGGTTTTCTCCGCCATAAGGGAGTTTGTTGACATAGTGAAGAAAACTCTCGAGTAGGTGACTTGGGGAGTGGAGTAGGAACAAGGAAGGTGACCTTGTAGCCGAACCACTATAAATCCTTGTGTTGTGGATTGATCTCTCCAACTCCTTTCATTACTTACTTATTTACCTATACTATATTAGCTTAGTTAGTTAGTTACTATATAATTGTTTATATAGCGCAAGCATTGAGATCACATAAACTAGAATTGAAGTTTTTAAAACAAAATAGCTTTCATAAATCTTAAAAAGGACGTAAAACTATTCAACCCCCCCCCCCCTTCTAGTTTTCCACAATTGGTATCAGGAGCCACATCTTGCAAGATCCTTAAAATATATTGTATTTTAAAACTTGTAACGATCTATGGAATCTGAAAAATATTTAGAAGGGCAATCTATGCAAAGACCACCACTATTTGAAAGTGATGGATTTTTATATTGGAAAAATCGATTCGAAACTTATGTGAAATCAAAAGATCTAGATCTTTGGCATGTTATTACCAATGGTGATTTTTTACCTATTCAAAATAACCCCGAAACAAAGAAAGATGAAATCGTACCTTTTGAAAAACAAAATGATGATTTAAAAAGAAAACTTGCTAAAAATAATGAAGCAAAAATGGTTATTTATAATGCGCTACCATGTAAAGAGTACGAAAGGATCTTTATGTGTGAAACCGCAAAAGAAATTTGGAACTCTTTATTAATAACTCAATAAGGAAATAATCAAGTCAAAGATAATAAAATAGATCTACTTGTTCAACAATATGAGAAATTCACAATTCCAGAAGAGGAATCAATTGATAATGCTTTCGCTAGATCTAACACTATCATCACAAGTTTAAAAGCACTTGATGAGAATTTTTCTAGTAAGAATTTTGTTAGGAAGTTTCTTAGGGCTCTTCACCCAAAATGGAGAGCTAAAGTGACGGCTATTGAAGAATCAAAGAATTTGTCAACGTTGCAACTTGATGAATTAATTGGAAATTTGAAAGTCTACGAAGCAATTATAAAGAAGGGCTCCGAAATGGTCAAAGGAAAACGAGAGGAAAGCAAGTCAATCGCCTTGAAAGCTAGAAAGGAATCCAACAACGAAGATAGCTCATCTTCCGAAAGTGATGACGAAGAAAATGCCATGGCCATAAGAAATTTTAAGAAATTCTTCAAAAGGCGAGGAAGATTCGTTAGACAACAACACGATGAAAGGAAAGCATCTCAAAGGAATAAAGATGACATGTATAGCAAGAATGAGAGAAAGTGTTTCAAGTGTGGTGATCCGAATCACCTCATTGGAAAATGTCCAATGATGACAAGAGATCAAGATCAAAGAGCATTTGTTGGAGGAGCTTGGAGTGATAGTGATGAAGATGAGAAAGAAACAACAAAGGATGAGAAGTGTCTCATGGCGAAAACATCAAGTGAGGTATGTTCCAAAACCGAATACTTTAGTGATGAAAACTTATCATTAGATGAAAAAGATTTAGATAGTGAATACAATAGATTATGCAAACTATGACAACAAGTAATGGCTAAAAACAAATCACTAAAATGCATAAACAACCAATTAGAAAATGAAGTATTAGAACTAAAAATTAAAATACATCAACATGAAAAAGGCAAAGAAATTTTTAAAGAATGTAAATCATGTCAAGAGCTTAAAGGTGAAAACGAAAAACTCAGGGAAGAAATTTGCAAACTTGATAAATTTGAAAATAGTAGTCACTCACTTAGTAAAATAATAAGTATTCAAAAAGTATCCGGAGATAAAACCGGTTTAGGATTTAACTCAACCGAAGCTTCAACAAGTGAAATTAAAAATGTCAAATTTGAAAGTGAACTCAATGAACTAAAACCTCTAAAATCTAATCCTAAGTATATACTCATAAATGATAAGAAAATACCTCTTACTAGTGATGAAGAAATAAAATCGTTTTATAAATCATCTTTAAAAACCGATGTAGGATCATCTAGACCTAAAACAAGATCTAAAACTCCACCACCTAGGAAACCAAATAATTCTTACCCTAGATCTAAAACACCTCAACCAAGAGTAAACCAAAATAGACGAAACTTTAACAATAATCAACAAATGTGGAACTTCAATCCGTGGGGAATGTTTCCACCATATATGCACCCAAGGCAAATACAAAACATGTTCGGATCAAATAACTTTGGTCAAATGAGACAATGGGGACCAACGTAGAAAATTCGCCATACAAACTCGGATATTTTAGTTGTCACCTCTAGTTCGTACTATTCCTTGAAGACTTTGAAGAAAAACGCATTGAAAACGAAAGGTACACATTTCCTTTTATTTCCTTGTCAAGAAATGCATGCTTAGTTTAGTCTCTAGTATTTATGTGATTTTGTTTAGCTTATAGTTTCCTCTAGATTTTATATCTATACATATATATATATATATATATATATATATATATATATATATATATATATATATATATATATATATATATTTATATATAGTTATCTATTTATATTATACATACATATATATATATATATATATATATATATATATATATATATATATATATATACTTAGCTATATCTAGGATCTTAAAACCTAGAAAATTCATTTGTTGACTTTCTAAAACTAGAAATTGTTCGTTTACGAACCTTTTCTTTCCCCCCATTTGCCTTATTGAACTTCAATGTTCAACGACACTCATGCTGATGTAGAGAGATGAGTCGAAAAATCTATGGATAAAACAAACTCCCGTCTTCCGTTGCATACATCTCCCTCCTGTATTCTCGTCTTATAAGCCCATACTATATACGTGTATATATATATATATATATATATATATATATATATATATATATATATATATATATATATATATATATACTTATAAACCTTCCACAACTCTCTCGTCCACTTGACAACTTGATAAATTTCATCCGAAATGATCAAGAAATTTTAATTGACAAAATGTCAAGTAAAAGTGTCAAGTAATTCCCTTCGTGTGAATACTCTCCAATATATTTTTGATTAAATATAAATCTAATATATATATATATATATATATATATATATATATATATATATATATTCTTGTTCTCTCCAGAAACCAAAACCATGAAATATCAAGTTCTGGAAGGTGGCCCCCTTAAACGGCAGCCAAAATGAAGGGCGGCCCCCTTAATTTTAAGGGGACCGGCCATCTGTTTCTCTCTCCCCGTTTTTCCTCTTTATCCCCTTTACCAAACACTCCATTTCCACTCACTCTTTCACTCTCAAAGCTGCTGTGGCGATTTTTTGAACCCAAAACATCAAAAACCCATTTCCAAATCATCTAATCAAGGTCAATTAGCAAAGGGCATTTACTCCTAACACGATTAGCAACAAGTTTTGTAAGTTTTTCATAACACATTTCACTTTATTACATCCAATTTAGTCCATAATCAAGATTAGGTCTTTATGACAATTTTGCAAATTTGCATTTTCTTGTTCAATTGAGTCTAGGAATTCAATAACTAAATGCTCCCCAAGGATTAGGATACACAATTTACACCAATACCATATAATTTTAAACCCTCTTGTTGAAATTTTTTTTGAAAATGTTCATACACATCATTTTAAAATTTCTTAACACATTGTTGAATAATGTTATAAAAACTTTTTGAAAACTTATCACATTACGTTTTTGTAACTCATTAATCATAAAAATGTATTTTTCGAATCGTTAAAAATTAGTTTGAAAACAACAAGAGGATGTTTGGATTATGTCCAAATTTTGTCAAAACTAAGTCGAAACAATGTTTACAACTTATCGTAAACTTTTGTAACATAAAACTAGTAATATAGAGTTGTCGAGATATATAATTCGTATATATATTGACATTTTAGTTATAAAGTGTCTAGATAAAGGAGCGTTTGGTTTAGAGTATAAAACGAAACTTTTGAGTCTAAAACTTAAATTTTTTTTAACAACATATGCACTTTTTATTTTATTTTAATCTTATTTTCATTATATTTTTATTGTTATCGTAATAGGTGAAAATGCCTAAAGCTATTACCGAAGACCTTTCCCTAACCAAAAACTATATCCCAAGAGTCTCTCAACTTCCTTCTACTTCCTCCTCTATAGCTAGCATCTATCGACAAATCGAGAATAGAAATATTCACAAGGGTCGAATCGTAGATCAAGCTTATTATCAATCCAACTACATTGAACACTTATTCACAAACATCGGTCTCGAATGTCTTTTTCAAATCAATGAGCCTATCATTCCTCGGTTCATCCTTGACTTCTATAGCCAAGTCACGGTTCAAACTGATGATTTTGGTTCCATTTTCATTTCCTTCATGATCCAACATCACTTCATTACTCTTACTCTTGCACAATTTGGTCAAATCCTTCAAATCCCTTTTTCCGGTCAATCCGCATTCAGTAATGAATGGGATCTTGGTGCTCTCCAACATTCTCGTCCTACTAATGGTCCTTATGTCTCCGAAATTCCATCTCCCGATGAAATTCGCCAAATGCTCGGGTTGGAATGTGATACTACCACCCAAAGCTTTAAATCCAAATATGTCTCTATTCTTGAAAACAAAATTCCTCTTAAAGAATTAAGGCACGGCATGAGGCATTGGGAAGAACTTATTCATGAGAATGCGTTTGGTTCCGGTGAACACCATAATCATCTCCCGGCATGCTCGCTCATATGTTGTATTGTATTGTTGTCGAACAACATTACAATTTGGCTTACTTCTTTATCAAGTGTATTGAATGTGCAAGAGCAAATCCTAAAGCCTATCTTCCGTACGGCATGTTTCTCACTCGTCTCTATCATCATGTCATTCAAAACTATCCCGATCTCGACAATAGTATTTATCAATCCGTCCATCCTACCTTCTGTCATCTCGTTCTTAAACAAAACCACAAAGCTTATAAGGTTAAACCTAATCGCCCTAGTATTCTTGTCTTGTTCTCGTTTCCAAGGGATGATGATAAGGATGACTTATAGTCATTTTCCATAACGCTTGGAGAAGTGCTAGGGAAGAAATAGTAGTGATGAAGATTGTAGAATTAGCTTAATTACTCTTGTTGGAAATTTGTAATATCTTATTTATTTGCTATGTTCCTAATATGCTTTTAAATATCTTTGAAACTTTGTATGGATTATGGTTTTCTAGGACTATAACCTTATTATTAATGCATGCTACCCTATATGAATGATTAGCTACTTGGATTATATATATGTGTGCATGCTTTATATTTCTCTACTTATATGTTCTATATGCTTTTATAATAGATCAACTCCAATATGAAATGTTCCAATAAAGCTTGCTGTAAAACTTTTTCCAGAAATTTTTTGAAATCTGGTCATCTGGGATTTACCAGATGGGCGGCCCCCTTAATTACAAAGGGCGGCCCCCTTAATTTTAAGGGGACCGGCCATCTGGAACATATTTTACACTGTTTTCTTTAGCATCTTGTGACTCCTTTTGCTAGTCCCAGCTACCATTTCCTTTAAAAACTAAACTGGATTTAGTATCTATCAATATATTTTCAAATCATTACCACTTCTAAACATGCTTTCATCCTATAATCCCCATGCATGTTTACCTCCCATGTCACCATCCCTAACCTCCATTAAACACTTACATAATCACCATGTCATCACCAACAACCACCACCTTCAACAAAGCCAAGAAACAAAAGCTTATCATCATACCACCAAAACAACTCTTCATTGACCTCACAAATGAAGACAATACCACTCCATCACCTCAACCTCAATGCTCATCCCCAAGTGCTCCTAATGCACCCTCAAAAACACCATCCACTCATGAAACCCCAAAATCATCCATACCATCAACATCATCAATCAATGACTACATTAACACCCACTCATCACCTCCACCAAAAGTTTCACCACCACCACCAACCATTAATAATGCCTTTATTGATACATGCCTCTGTTGCACCACCAACCCTATCTCATGGAGCTTACTTGAAGCCCATGGTGATGCATGCCTTTGTTGCATCCATAACCGAACCGTCATTTACGGTCTAAAAGATGAGATACACTACATGTTTTCATACATCGGAAACTTGCTCCATCAACCACCACCAACCACATCTACACCTCCTCCACCACCAACAACAACTACAACCCCTCCACTACCACCATCATCTCCACCTCCACCATCACCCTCTACAAACTAGGGATGATTCATGTTTAGGGAATAAATTTGTTTAAACCATTTTGGTGGCAAGCTCTAGGAAGTACACTAATATTGGAGATTTGGTTTTTAGTTAGTTTGTTTGCATTATATATGCTTGCTTGTAAGCCCTTGGGCATTATTTAGTTTGGTTTCTTCAAATGCATTTTCAATGTATTGTGTTAATTAACCGTGTTTGGTTGGTTCTCCTCTAATTGAAATAGTTACTTTTAGAAGAAATAGAAGTTGTGTAGGGAGAAGAAGTTGTTTAGTAGTGAAGTAGTGTAGTTGTGAAGAAGATAGGTGTGAAGTAGATTGGTGTGAAGAAGATAGGTGTGAATTAGATTGGTGTGTAGAAGTTGTGTAGAAGTTGTGATCAAGTTGTGATGAAGTTGTGGTCTGTAAATTGGTGTGTAAGGTTTTCTCCGCCATAAGGGAGTTTGTTGACATAGTGAAGAAAACTCTCGAGTAGGTGACTCGGGGAGTGGAGTAGGAACAAGGAAGGTGACCTTGTAGCCGAACCACTATAAATCCTTGTGTTGTGGTTTGATCTCTCCAACTCCTTTCATTACTTACTTATTTACCTATATTATATTAGCTTAGTTAGTTAGTTACTATATAATTGTTTATATAGTGCAAGCATTGAGATCACATAAACTAGAATCGAAGTTTTTAAAACAAAATAGTTTTCATAAATTTTAAAAAGGACGTAAAACTATTCAACCCCCCCCCCTTCTAGTTTTCCACAGTTTTGATATTATCTTGCTTTTACGGAGTGAGTTTTGGTCCCGTTAATCGCTAACTGTAAGTCGTAAAGTCACAAAACATAAAACCGGGTATCCTAAAAATATGAATCTTATAAAAATGATTAAACTTATCAATATACCCTATAATAAAATATAAAATTAGTGGTAAGTTCCATCGGGTTGCTTAAACGCTGTTAAAACTGGAAACGCATATCTAAAACGCGTAATTCGCGTAAAACGCTGAACTAGAAAACGTAAAATTCCAAAACTTTTGGAATTGTCGTAAAATGAGAGAAAATCATATTTCTATTGTTTATAGTGTTTTATGGACATATCGGGATGTTGAAATGATGTTTAAACCTAAAAGTAAATCTCGGACACGGTTTCGTGATTTTTGAAGAAATGATCCGACGAGTGTCAAACTCTCGGATTATCATTAAAATAGTTTAACTTACGAGAATATGAAATAAAAATTTCGGAAGTGAATAGTAAAAAGTGAATAGTAGAAATGAATAATAAAATTTTCGGAATAGAAGTTAACCTAAAAATGCGAATTGTTACAGTCTCTACCCCTTAACGGAACTTCGTCCCGAAGTTCTGTGTGTGTTATATGTTGGAGTGGTGTCGATGAAGAGGTATGGTTACTTATGAGGACTAGAGTCTGGGATTACCGGTGATGTAGTTTGATTTGTCTCAGAATACGGTGTGTCAATAGAAATTGATAACATAGTTGAATATCAGTAGAGATCCATATAAAAGTCGAATATCAAAGGAAATTGATATAGCAGACGAATATTAATAGAAATTGATATAGTAGTTGTACAGAAATGGATATAGTTGAATATCAAATAGAAATTGATATACTTGTCAAGTATCAATAGCAATTGATATAATAGTTGAAAAACAATAGCAATTGACATAGGATCGAATAAATGGAAATTGATATAGTAGTCGAATATCATTAGTAATCGATATAGTAGTCGAATATGAATGGAAATTGGGATACTAGTTGCAATCATAGCCTAGTAGGTAATCTGTTGTTGTACCTAGTGTTTATTGACTTTATACTTATGTTATTTCGGATACTAATAAGCCCACTTGTTTATAATTCTTTATTTACATAGAGAGGCATCCCAAACAATGTAAATAAAGGAATATAAACTTATGGTTCGGTGATTTACAATTTCTTTATTTAAATGAAAAGGCATCCCAATCCATTTAATTAAGGACATTATAAATCATCCTACTTAAGAATTCCCATCACAACATTCATACATAGCCGGTGAATTACAGGGTAGTGTATGTTGATATAAATAATGTATAAAAACGTTTTTAATATCTTTCGATATCCTTAAGTTTTGACGATCACAAAATATAAGAACATTAAACGCAAAGTTAATACGTAAACAAGTTTTAAGTAAGTTTATATCATCTCATCCAAAATAATCATTTAAGGTATGAATAAACAAGTGACTAATACATTTTATGATCAAAGGGATGTTTATTTAAATAATACAATGTTTATAAAATTAAATAAACTTATTATATATTTTTGAAAAACATTTTTGGTAATAAAGGAAAATGTTTTATTCATAATAAATATATGAATTCAAAATTTAAACCAAAATCAGTTAGTTTTTCACCAAATAAACTTTCCCCAGAAAAAGACAAGAAAACTGCCGTTTTCGTCTGGGCGGCCCCCTTAATTTTAAGGGGGCCGGCACACAATTAAGGGGACCGGCCACGCTCCCCTGTCAGATTCTGTCAGAAATTTTTCCCTATAAATACCACCTCAAACCTGGAATTTTTCTCACCTCTTGCACGAAATTTTTCAGATCCAAATCTCTCTAAACATCATCCTAAAAACCCTTTGATCATATAATTGTTAATACTTGTTTCAAGTGATTCATTCCCTCACCTCTCATCTCTCAAAGTGCAAGAGAAGAATACTCCTTCAACATCAAGTTGTGAAGTATTGTAGATTTGTGTATATAGTCTAGTTGTTGTGTACATTCATTGTAAAGGTGTGATAGTATTGTAACTAGATAGATCTAGGAGTAGAAGTTGTGAATATAAGTAGTGAGATATAAATAGTTTGTTGTGAAGAAGAAGAGCTAGGAAGTAGATAGTTGTGAAGAAGATTGTTGTTAAGTAGATAGTTGTGAAGCTAGATAGGTGTGAAGAAGTAGTGTTGTGATTAAGTAGTGACTAGGCGTGAATGAGGTGTGAAGAAGGTGTGAATAAGTTGTGACGAAGTTGTGGTGTGTATATTGGTGTGTAAGGTTTTCTCCGCCATAAGGGAGCTTGTTGACATAGTGAAGAAAACTCTCGAGTAGGTGACTCGAGGAGTGGAGTAGGGCAAGGAAGGTGTCCTTGTAGCCGAACCACTATAAATCCTTTGTCTCGCGGTTAGATCTTTCCATATCTTACTTATTATCTTGTTTAAATCATTATTACTTTTGTAGACGTACACATTTATATATGTAGTTGCTCATATAGTGCTAGTATTGATTTTACTTAAAGATCAAACAAAAGTTTCATTCACAAAACAAAGTTTTTACAATCAAACTAAAAAGGTAACATACATATAATTGATCATTTCGATCAAATATAGTTTTCATACAAAATATAACTGATAGGTGCTCAAACACTCATCATTTTTTGTCTAATCTGAACTGCAAAACATACAAAAACACTCAGAAATGCATCAAAATACTGAAAATATTTCAAAATTGTGTTTTATATGTTTTAGATGCAAAATGAGCAAAAACAAATGAAAAACGCATAAAGTTTGCAAAATTGGCAGTTTCAGTCCCTCAACTTTCATAAAATTACAAATCTAGTCCCTGGATATTCAAAATATGGAAAATTATCACCAAAGGTCCTTTTACAATCATAAGTTGTCATATTTTGTCCTTTGGTGAAAAATTGGAAAAGTTTTGGAAATTTACAATTTAGCCCCTGGAGTTACAGATTTTGGCAGATTCAGTCCCTGGTGGGATAATTTTGAATGAAAAATCAATTTTGGTCCTTGGGAAGTCACAAAAAAATCACTTTTCAACCCTGGATGAAAATTTTGAGAAAATTACAAGTTTAGTCCTCGGAGTTTGGAAATTTGCAATTTTGGTCCCCGGGTATTTTAAATTTTGGAAAAAATATAAATCTTTGAACTTGAAATTCTCAAATGTTGTCAAAATAGGTCCTTATGGTTACCTTGGGAAAGTTCCATTTCAGCCCTCACTTTTCATAAAATTACAAAAGTGGTCCTTGTTATATATTCCTAAACCTAAACCCTTTTATTATTTACCACCCTTAATTAACAAAACCCAACAACACCCTTACCACCTCTGATCCAGTAACCATCACCCCAGCCCAACCTTATTACCCCTCAGCCCACCACCAAGCCCAAAATCCAAAATAATAAAAACCACACCCGGTCAACACCACAGTCAACCCCCAACCTGTTTATTGTTCATCATCACCACTAATCCCCCGTTTTTCTGCAACCCTGCTCCCCCTCCTCTCCAAAGTCCTCCTTTTCACCAACCCTCATTATTGCTATCACCTACACCCTTACCTTCCCCCCTCCTCATTAAATTCCCACCTAAACCACTAAAACTACCCACCTCCACGTTTCCCGCCAAAAAGTTGTTTGAACGGCTATGATTGATGGAAGCCATCCAATGGCTGGGATTGAGTGGGAAAGAAAGAGAATTCATCCAAGGACCTATAAAAGTGAAGATTGGAGCAGTATGAAAGACAAGTAGTGTAGAATTAGTTAATTAGTTTTAGTAATAGTGTCGAATCATTGTAATTTTAGTTTCAACTTCCAATATTTAGTTTACCAGTTGTAATTTACTCATTTTGAATGCAATATCAAGTTTATTAGAAAGGAGTCCCAAGTTTCTTTGTGAATTCAGTTTTCATCAATTTTATTAAGAATTTAGTTTTAATTTTAAATGTTGTGAAAATTTTTGGTTCCTGTTTTTATAGTCTCATTTTAGTTTATCACTAAGCTTTTATAAAATCTTTAAGGTTTCAAAGCAGTCTTTACTCAGTTTGCATAAGAAGCTCATATATGCTCAACATTGGTCCATTAAGTGAAATTCACTGTGGAAAGGGAGAAGCAAAGAAAACAAGATAGAAGCAAGGTGTTTTTGGTTTAGAAACCTCAGGGGAGGTATTAGGTTAAGGGATGGTGCTCAGTTCATTGTTCTTCATTTGGAAGTCCTTGTGAGCATTCTTTCCAAATCTTTGATAATTGTTGTTATAAGTTGTAATTTATGCTTGTTTGAATCTGTTTTAGCATAATTTAAGTTAATTCATTAATCTTGTAGTGAAGTTTAGTGATATGCTTGTTTCTTCTTTGCAAACAGTCAATTAAGGGGTGTTTGGTTTGGCTGATTTAGCCTTGTCAAAGATTGTATGTGGTGCTAATTTGGGCTCATGTAGTCTCAAATAGGTGTCCTTAGGATGGTTTAGTCATAAAACATCAAGGGTGTTTTACAAGAAGTCAATATCAAACAAATCTCGCCACCACAGTTAACTGTGGTGGTTTTTGACCTCCATAAACCATCATTTCATAATAAAAGTTGGTGTTTTAACTTATTCTGATCTTTCTTTAACTAATAAACATGTTTTCAGGTGTTTAGATACAATCAAAGTTAAACAAAGTCAAAGTTTTAAGTTTTTAGCAAAAGTCAAAATTGTAGACATCAGATTTTTCCAAAAGTTCATGTAATTGTTTTGATTTGTGTATTTGCTTTCATGAATTGAAACTTGTTCCTTGTGATAGCCTCCCACCTCAGCTTTAAGTTCCTAACATCATTACATTTTTAGCATTTTTTCTATGGGGTCCACACTGGCTCAAACTCAACTGCAGGGCAAAGGTATGCCCTGCTTCATCAGA
The DNA here is from genome assembly GCA_030686995.1 of Artemisia argyi. Classification (NCBI taxonomy): domain Eukaryota; kingdom Viridiplantae; phylum Streptophyta; class Magnoliopsida; order Asterales; family Asteraceae; genus Artemisia; species Artemisia argyi. Next base: position 109,883,710 of record CM060681.1, on the reverse strand, counting down.
TACTCAGGCAGACCCCAACTTTCATGCCCTCTCATGGCCTACACAGTGGGTCCCACAATGAGCTTATTGGCTTTTTGAGAAGCCAATAAGCTCATCTTCAGGTCCCTGGGCTTATCTTGGGTTTTGAACCCCTTTTGATAGGGCTGCAAGGTCCAAAAACCTTGTCCCTTGACTGAGTTCATTGTTTGGTTTATGGATAAGCTTAGTCAGCTTATTGGCTTATTCAGGCTTCACTATTGCTTTTTCTCAGCTTAACCATGTTACTTTAGCTTGTTTACAACCTAATCCAACCCTGGTTCTTAGCTTTGAGCTTATTTCAAGCTTATAGCTTAGACAGTTGACCAAAGTCAACTGTCTAAGAAATAAGCACTTGTTGTGCTTATTTCTGAGTCCCACAAAAGTTGTTTTTATAAAAAGTTCTTGTTTTTAGATATAACTCAAGTTTCTAAAAAGAAAATCCAGAAAAGTTAATGTAATTTCTAAGTGATAGTTTCTATTTAATTTTATTTAAATTTTATTTTTCATTTTTAGATTTTAATTAAGAACTTGTCATTTTTATATTTTTATTAATTATCTCTTATATTAAAGTATTTATATTAATTTTCTCAGATTTTTATTTCATCATTTGGTATTTATTATATTTAATATTAGTTTTATTAGAAATTAATTAATATTTAGTTTAAAATAGCATAATTAGTTTTTATTAAGTAAAATTTAGTTTTTATATTTTTTATAGCTTTTATATATTATAAAATAATTTTAGAAATTTTCGTAGAATTTTTACTGTTCATTTAGTATTTTTCTTAATTTAAAATAGTTAATTAGATAATTAGTAATTAATTAGTAATTAATTAATTAAAAAAAACCACAAAAAGACAAAAATATTTATTTTTAATTTTAAAACTTATTTTTAGTTATTTTATAATTTTAGAAATTCTATTTTCAACTTTTTAGTATTTAAATAATATTGTATTATATTTAAGTTGTTTAAATATTAATAATTAGTATTAAATAGTGTTTAATTAATATTAAATTATTAAATAATGTAAAAATTTATTTTCTTTTTCCAAAAATTTTCTTTTATCTTATAGTTTGAAAAAAAGTCATTTTCACCCCCTGGGTGTTTTCAGATTTCACTTTTCACTTTTTATTTCGTACGTTTACGTTTTATTTAAACGTAACGTACGCGTTTTTAGTTTTAAATCGTTTCTGCTTTTTGTAACTTTCCCGTCTTATTCATATAGCTTCTTTAAGCTATTTCATTGTAGATTCCTTAGTCAGATCATTCACAAACCTTTTTCCATCCAAATTCACCCGATCATAGAACCGTTTGTTAACAATTCACACCTCGTCGGGACTTAACGACCCGGGGAAACCTTATACTTCCGCGGAGCATTGATCTAGGCTATTTGACTTTGTTGACCATTCCTTGGTCAATATAAGTTAGGTGGTTCGGGTTCAATCAACTTTTGGTGCCGCTGCCGGGGAGGTGTGCGCGCTATTCTAAACGGTTTTCTGATTAGTGCCTTTGGAATTCGTTCCATTGTACATTTATCCATCCCTGTTCATATCTTTTCACAAAAACCCAAAAATATTTTTCCTTACCCTCTAAACATTTAATTCTATCTCTTTCTCACTCTTATGTTTAATTCTAATGGAATCGTTTATTCCTTGCGTTGGTTGTGGTGAGCCGCTCTTTGGTTTACCATGTCGCTGGTGCACGTGTGAACGATGTGGTAATGATATTCGGGACGGAAGTTGTTTGTTTTGTGGTTCGAGGAATTCATTTGCTTATTATCCTAATCCGAACTCATTCAACGACTCTTCAAATTGTCCCAGTTACCCACCACAGCCAGACTTATCTTCATATTCGTGTGAATATTGTGGAGGTCCTCACCAAGGATTTGAGTGTCAAACCGGAAACACGTTTGTCTATGAACAGTTTTCCGGTGATGCTCAGAATTTTGGTTATGACCAATATCCATATGATTCACCAGTCCAGACTCAACAGTTTAACTGTTGTGAGTACTGTGGAGGGCCACACTTCAGCTCAGATTGTCAAACAGGGAATCCAATTCCCTGTAACAATCTTGACACATCATATTATGACCCACCTCCACAGTACCAGACTGGCCAAGCAACTCCTCAAGACCCGCAAGATCTTTGTCATGAGGTTCTTGAAGCATTGAAAGAACTTAAGGAGGAGTTAGCTAATATTTCGCTTCGCCATGCTCAAAATTCTTCTTGTGCGTATTGTGGGGGTCCTCATGATGATAATCAATGTCAACCTTCCGGTTTTGACACATCCACACCCCCACAATTTCCACTCATTCCAAATTCTCGTGGGAAAACTATGGCAGAGTTACTTGCTGAAGAACGAGATTCTGGGAAAAGCATGGAAGAGTTACTGGCGGAGCAACGAGCAGCTAAAATACGTGCCAATCTTCGCAATGCTGCTCTATATGATGACGATGATGACAGTGATGATGATGAAGATAACGTTGTTATCATTCAAAAAGATTCATCGATTACATCATCTGAAATCCCTCCAATCCAAAAATCGCAGGGAGAGAATACTATGATGGAATTACTAGCAGACGAACAAATGGAATATATAAAAACCATGTGTGCTAGTTCTTCCCAACTCCCTCAGTCTGTTGTTATCACACCCGGAGTTCACACTCACTCTCTGATCATGGGGGATGAGCATCTTAGCACTGTTCCTGATAAGGAATCGGACGAATTAATAAAGTCTAGTGTTGAGATCCTTGTCCCAATCCCGAGAGAGTCACAGGGAACTTTGGATCATGTATGTGATATTCCTTCACCTCTTGAGTGTTCAAACGATCATTTTGAGACTTTCTCAGATTTTAATGATGATTGTACATCTCATGGAGACATTGAGTATATTCAGGCACCACTGCCTCATTCTGATGTTGATCCTCTTCTTGAGGAGTTCCCTGATGAACTCGCTCACATCGATCCACTTTCATTGGAAAGTGATGATGGTCTCCTTGATTTCCAAGCCGATCTGGGAGAAATTGAAAGTCTCCTATCTCATGATCCGTCACTCACTTCTTATCCCGATAATCCAATAGAGAATGTTAATCTCTTTGTTCCTGAAACATTCAATACGACTCTCACCAATCCTCTATTTGAATTCGAATCTGAATTCACTATGATTTCTAACAATCCAATCTTTGACGAGGATTGTGATGAGTCCACAATGGAACATGAGTTCACAGATTCACATCTTGTGAATGATTCTCTTCATGAGGAGTTCTCCGGTGAACTCACTCATCATCTCATGACTCCTCCGGAGTTTGATAGCCCGGGGGGAGATGCTCTCAATTATGAGAATTTGCAAATTCCCACCCACCCTCCCGAGTTGTTTACGAGCTTTACCTTTGCAATCCAAACTCAGGCTACGGAGCCTGCTCTCGAGGAAGAAGATCAAATCACGCTTTTTATCATGATTTTCTTCCTTTTCTTCACCTATAAGGTGACTTCTTCTCTTCTTCACTCCTTCGGGAGTGAGGACACTATATTTGATCCCGGCATTTTCATGTATTATTATCTTGAGCCGGATACTTATCTCATCGGTGTGGAACTTTCACGTGCTTCAAATGTTTGTCCAAACATCTTGAATGAAAGTCCGATTGAGATTGTTCCTTCCACATCATGCTTCCCCAAGGACTAATAAATTCGGGATCGAGTCAAGCTAGCGACTCGGTAAACAAAAACAGTAGCATGCATATAGGGTTTTCACCCTAAGTGTGGGGGAGTCCCCCATGCTATGGTTACATATAACAGTGAAAAAAAAAAAAAAAAAAAAAAAAAAAAAAAAAAAAACAACCACAAAATGGTGTTTTCCACGCTTCGCTTGTAATGTTGCCCTTTTTCATTCAAAATGTCGGCATAATAGCCGGGATTTTGAATATTGAGGACAATATTCATGCTTAGTGTGTGTGGGGGGGGGGGGGTATTCGCTATTCTAGCGAATTTTATCACATTTTACTATATAATACCCCCGTTTTAGCCAAAATTTCAAAAATTTTAAAAATTTTTCACTGGTGCTTCAAAATTTTATGTGGTAATCAGTCCGCCTTGTCTAACCGACAAAAGGGATTGGCTAGTCCAGGAGCAAACGGCTCTTGGTAAAGACATCTCAAATCCGTTTACGGCTTGCAATTTCCCCAAAATTGTATGGTTACTCAACTCCCCAAAAACAAATGAGTTGGGTAGCCCACAAGATTATGGCTTGTGGTAAAGGCCGTGGAAAATCCATAATTGGTAATCAGCTCACCAAGATGTTGACTATTCCATCAAGAGCTGGCTAGTCCAGGAGCAAACGGCTTCTGATAAAGACTACTCAAATCCGTTGACAGCTGGTGGTTTGCTCAAAATCACACGGTTATCAGGTGTGCCACAGTTCTTACACCTGGCTACTCCAGAAGTGATGGCTTTTGGTAAAGAGTTTTTCAAATCCATCAAGTTTTCAAAACAGTATTGCTAGGGACTAGCAATAGTTTAGTGTGGGGGATTGATGAGTGCTCAAACACTCATCATTTTTGGTCTAATCTGAACTGCAAAACATACAAAAACACTCAGAAATGCATCAAAATACTGAAAATATTTCAAAATTGTGTTTTATATGTTTTAGATGCAAAATGAGCAAAAACAAATGAAAAACGTATAAAGTTTGCAAAATTGGCAGTTTCAGTCCCTCAACTTTCATAAAATTACAAATCTAGTCCCTGGATATTCAAAATATGGAAAATTATCACCAAAGGTCCTTTTACAATCATAAGTTGTCATATTTTGTCCTTTGGTGAAAAATTGGAAAAGTTTTGGAAATATACAATTTAGCCCCTGGAGTTACAGATTTTGGCAGATTCAGTCCCTGGTGGGATAATTTTGAATGAAAAATCAATTTTGGTCCTTGGGAAGTCACAAAAAAATCACTTTTAAACCCTGGATGAAAATTTAGAGAAAATTACAAGTTTAGTCCCCGGAGTTTGGAAATTTGCAATTTTGGTCCCCGGGTATTTTAAATTTTGGAAAATATAAATCTTTGAACTTGAAATTCTCAAATGTTGTCAAAATAGGTCCTTATGGTTACCTTGGGAAAGTTCCATTTCAGCCCTCACTTTTCATAAAATTACAAAAGTGGTCCTTGTTATATATTCCTAAACCTAAACCCTTTTATTATTTACCACCCTTAATTTACAAAACCCAACAACACCCTTACCACCTCTGATCCAGTAACCATCACCCCAGCCCAACCTTATTACCCCTCAGCCCACCACCAAGCCCAAAATCCAAAATAATAAAAACCACACCCGGTCAACACCACAGTCAACCCCCAACCTGTTTATTGTTCATCATCACCACTAATCCCCCGTTTTTCTGCAACCCTGCTCCCCCTCCTCTCCAAAGTCCTCCTTTTCACCAACCCTCATTATTGCTATCACCTACACCCTTACCTTCCCCCCTCCTCATTAAATTCCCACCTAAACCACTAAAACTACCCACCTCCAAGTTTCCCGCCAAAAAGTTGTTTGAACGGCTGTGATTGATGGAAGCCATCCAATGGCTGGGATTGAGTGGGAAAGAAAGAGAATTCATCTAAGGACCTATAAAAGTGAAGATTGGAGCAGTATGAAAGACAAGTAGTGTAGAATTAGTTAATTAGTTTTAGTAATAGTGTCGAATCATTGTAATTTTAGTTTCAACTTCCAATATTTAGTTTACCAGTTGTAATTTACTCATTTTGAATGCAATATCAAGTTTATTAGAAAGGAGTCCCAAGTTTCTTTGTGAATTCAGTTTTCATCAATTTTATTAAGAATTTAGTTTTAATTTTAAATGTTGTGAAAATTGTTGGTTCCTGTTTTTATAGTCTCATTTTAGTTTATCACTAAGCTTTTATAAAATCTTTAAGGTTTCAAAGCAGTCTTTACTCAGTTTGCATAAGAAGCTCATATATGCTCAACATTGGTCCATTAAGTGAAATTCACTGTGGAAAGGGAGAAGCAAAGAAAACAAGATAGAAGCAAGGTGTTTTTGGTATAGAAACCTCAGGGGAGGTATTAGGTTAAGGGATGGTGCTCAGTTCATTGTTCTTCATTTGGAAGTCCTTGTGAGCATTCTTTCCAAATCTTTGATAATTGTTGTTATAAGTTGTTAATTTATGCTTGTTTGAATCTGTTTTAGCATAATTTAAGTTAATTCATTAATCTTGTAGTGAAGTTTAGTGATATGCTTGTTTCTTCTTTGCAAACAGTCAATTAAGGGGTGTTTGGTTTGGCTGATTTAGGCTTGTCAAAGATTGTATGTGGTGCTAATTTTGGCTCATGTAGTCTCAAATAGGTGTCCTTAGGATGGTTTAGTAAAACATCAAGGGTGTTTTACAAGAAGTCAATATCAAACAAATCTCACCACCACAGTTAACTGTGGTGGTTTTTGATCTCCATAAACCATCATTTCATAATAAAAGTTGGTGTTTTAACTTATTCTGATCTTACTTTAACTAATAAACATGTTTTCAGGTGTTTAGATACAATCAAAGTTGAACAAAGTCAAAGTTTTAAGTTTTTAGCAAAAGTCAAAATTGTAGACATCAGATTTTTCCAAAAGTTCATGTAATTGTTTTGATTTGTGTATTTGCTTTCATGAATTGAAACTTGTTCCTTGTGATAGCCTCCCACCTCAGCTTTAAGTTCCTAACATCATTACATTTTTAGCATTTTTTCTGTGGGGTCCACACTGGCTCAAACTCAACTGCAGGGCAAAGGTATGCCCTGCTTCATCAGATACTCAGGCAGACCCCAACTTTCATGCCCTCTCATGGCCTACACAGTGGGTCCCACAATGAGCTTATTGGCTTTTTGAGAAGCCAATAAGCTCATCTTCAGGTCCCTGGGCTTATCTTGGGTTTTGAACCCCTTTTGATAGGGCTGCAAGGTCCAAAAACCTTGTCCCTTGACTGAGTTCATTGTTTGGTTTGTGGATAAGCTTAGTCAGCTTATTGGCTTATTCAGGCTTCACCATTGCTTTTTCTCAGCTTAACCATGTTACTTTAGCTTGTTTACAACCTAATCCAACCCTGGTTCTTAGCTTTGAGCTTATTTCAAGCTTATAGCTTAGACAGTTGACCAAAGTCAACTGTCTAAGAAATAAGCACTTGTTGTGCTTATTTCTGAGTCCCACAAAAGTTGTTTTTATAAAAAGTTCTTGTTTTTAGATATAAATCAAGTTTCTAAAAAGAAAATCCAGAAAAGTTAATGTAATTTCTAAGTGATAGTTTCTATTTAATTTTATTTAAATTTTATTTTTCATTTTTAGATTTTAATTAAGAACTTGTCATTTTTATATTTTTATTAATTATCTCTTATATTAAAGTATTTATATTAATTTTCTCATATTTTTATTTCATCATTTGGTATTTATTATATTTAATATTAGTTTTATTAGAAATTAATTAATATTTAGTTTAAAATAGCATAATTAGTTTTTATTAAGTAAAATTTAGTTTTTATATTTTTTATAGCTTTTATATATTATAAAATAAATTTAGAAATTTTCTTAGAATTTTTACTGTTCATTTAGTATTTTTCTTAATTTAAAATAGTTAATTAGATAATTAGTAATTAATTAATTAAAAAAAACCACAAAAAGACAAAAATATTTATTTTTAATTTTAAAACTTATTTTTAGTTATTTTATAATTTTAGAAATTCTATTTTCACCTTTTTAGTATTTAAATAATATTGTATTATATTTAAGTTGTTTAAATATTAATAATTAGTATTAAATAGTGTTTAATTAATATTAAATTATTAAATAATGTAAAAAGTTATTTTCTTTTTCCAAAAATTTTCTTTTATCTTATAGTTTGTAAAAAAGTCATTTTCACCCCCTGGGTGTTTTCAGATTTCACTTTTCACTTTTTATTTCGTACGTTTACGTTTTATTTAAACGTAACGTACGCGTTTTTAGTTTTAAATCGTTTCTGCTTTTTGTAACTTTCCCGTCTTATTCATATAGCTTCTTTAAGCTATTTCATTGTAGATTCCTTAGTCAGATCATTCACAAACCTTTTTCCATCCAAATTCACCCGATCATAGAACCGTTTGTTAACAATTCACACCTCGTCGGGACTTAACGACCCGGGGAAACCTTATACTTCCGCGGAGCATTGATCTAGGCTATTTGACTTTGTTGACCATTCCCTGGTCAATATAAGTTAGGTGGTTCGGGTTCAATCAATAACTAAGGATTATAAAATAAACGTTTACTTACTTGTCTCTCGTATATAGCTATAATTGTTTATATTATGCATGTGTTGATTTCACATACTTAGCTTACATTATTATTATTGTTCATACTTAGATATAGTTTTTCATATTGTTCAAGATTTGAGTTCACATAAGATAGAATCAAAGTTTTTAAAAGCAAACAAGACTTTAAAACTAAACTAAGTTTTCATAATAAAATTAAAAAGACGTAAAACTATTCAACCCCTCCTTCTAGTTTTCCACAATTGGCATCAGAGCTACGTTAAACAAGATTTTTAAAATAAAATGTATTTTAAAACTTGAAACGACCTATGGAATCTAAAAAATATTTGAAAGTGATGGTTTTCTTTATTGGAAAAATAGATTCGAAACTTATGTGAAATCAAAAGATCTTGATCTTTGGCATGTCATTACTGTTAGGAATTAAATATTCCATAGATTTGATGATACAAAGCAAGAAGAATGAAACATGAAGAATGTAACACCCCCAAAATACCGCAGCGGAAGACTGTGTCACAGGGGTGCTACTTCATAATACAAAGTACAAGTTATAGAAAACGAACTCTAAATGAGACGTTTTGAAAAGTTACCATTCGATTAATGAATTCAAAGTTACAACCATGAGATTCCAAAGTATGATACATAAATGTATACAAAGTTTTGAATGGTAAATGATAAAAGCGTAAGTCTTCAGAGTATGCAGCTTGACTCTAAGTTCCACGCACTAGCTATCGCCTTACTAACCTGAGATAAACATGCTAAAGTGTCAACACAATGGTTGGTGAGTTCATAGAGTTTGTCTTAAAACAGTTGAAAAGCCTTAAAGAATGTTCACACAGCAAAGGCATCGTGAATCCACTCAGTTGCAGATCCCGCCATAAGAGACTTGCAACCTGTGTGTTCACAACTCACTGCTAATATATAGTATAATAAAGACATGTATAAGTTCATCAAGACAATTAAGCAATTAGTAGTGAGTCTCTACTTCATCTCCGAAGACCTCACTTTTATGATGTATCCAAACATTCGCAAATGTTAGGATGTATCAAAGACAACTGGGAGCCACTTCCCAAAGAAAACTGGGAGCCACTTCCCAAAGATAAAATATTAGTGGGAGCCACTTCCCAAAGTATAAAACAGTCATGTATGTATGAAATCAAGTATAATGTAATCAAGTATAAGAAAATCAAGTATGAAACAATCAAGTATAAATGTTTTGAGTATTTGTACAAGTAAGCAAATAGTTGAGCATGTATCCCCCCCAAGAGTTAAAAAAAGTATGAAAAGAGTAGGGGCTATGACTCACCTTAAGTCTATGTAATGAGAAAGTGGTAGTCGAATCGCGAAAGTCTCTAAGAGCAGCCTATAATAGAACGTTGCGACTTAGGTTTGGAGTAACGTCTAAGAATACGACGAATTGTCTATATATGTCTTGCATAATGTTCATGATGTAGTACTTAGTATATAGTGTAAGTCTTTGAATATAAATGGTTTATGAAACATGTATAGGTTGTATATCTCTTACTACCGTTCGGGCCGACATAATTCAGAAGTCATGAAGTAAACGTTCGAGGAGCCAGGACACTTTAATTCGTAAATCCACAACTCGTCTCGATGGCTTACTTAATGAACTCCTCACATGAGGCTCCCTACTATTGTAGTACTTGATGACATATATATATATATAAGCTTTTGATCTTTAATAGTTATATGGTCTTCAGCCGTGGCTTTGCCGTGACTTTGGTCATTGTTACCATGGTCTTGAGACTCAACCTTGGCTTTAGCCATGGTTGTGGTCTTGGCTTTAGGTCATTAGACCTTTTGGTCTCATCTAATTATAACCATTATATAGTTACTTTGGTCTAAAAATGGGCTGTTAAGAATTTGAAGAAAATTATCACTCAGAAAGCGTTTTCAGGGCTCGAGCTTCTTTATTCCTGAACGAAAACAGCGTTCCGGACAACTTTCGTGTTTTAACTTTTTGATGAATCGGATCAGAAGTGGGACTTTCAAAATCACAGAATGCGAAACAGTAGGTTATAGGCAGTTTCGGCGTTTTGGTGTCGCTAACTTCTTATGGCCGTATCTTTTGACTCGTGTACTCGTTTTGGGTGATTCAAATTGCTATGTTTTCCTTTTGAAGTCCTTTATAACAGTAAGTAAGTGTCAAATATCATAGTTGTACTATTTTGGTCGTGGTTCTCCATAAAAATCACTAGTTTGCTTGTTTACTTGTCATAAGTTAACATGTGTATACCAATACTTGTTTTATCCATTTTTAAACATCATGAACACAATACAAGAACATATATAGCATGAAAGGAACATAATAAGCATGAAAATGATATTGAGCAAGAAAGTGTATAAGGGTTTGCTTACAACTTTTGGCTTTCTAAAAGAAAGGAAGTCAAGTATAGAACTAGGACACTAAACCTAAGCTTGTAAACCCTTCTCCATAACTCTTGTAACCCTTGCTAGCCTTGATCTAACCCTTGTGAAAACCCATTAACTTCAGCCCTAGTACCCTTGTGTAGCTCTTAATTCAACCATGGAATCACCAAACAAACTTAAGAACTAGGTAGAGAATACTAAGACCTTGAACTTTGTAGTGTAATTTGTATATTGAAGATCAAAGGATCATGGTGCTAGGGATAATTGGTGTGGCGTTTGAATGATGAATAAATGAAGAAATGAGCTTGCTTTTATACTAAAAATGAGGAGGTTAGGAAGGTAACTAGTAAGCTTCCTAAACTTGGAGACAAAGTTGTAATTAAAAATGATCTAATGGCTAAAGTCATGAGATGATGCCACAAGTGTGAATGCCCCCCCCCTAGTGGCGGTTCATGAACTTGGAGAACAAGGTGTGGACTTTTGATGATATTATCCTAAGTATGTAGCTAGTTTTGGACCCGTAAATTGCTAACCGTAAGTTATTAAGTCACGAAACGTAAAACCGGGTATCCTAAAAATATGAAACTTGAAAGTATGGTCAAACATGTCAATATACTCCATAATAAAATATAAAATGAGTGGTAGGTTCTATTGGGTGCTAAAACCCTGCTAAAAACTGGAAACACGGGTCTAAAACGCGTAATTCGCGTAAAACGCAGAACTGGAAAACGTAAAATTCCGAAACTTTTGGAATTGTCCTAAAATGAGAGAAAATCATATTTCTATTGTTTATAATGTTTTATGGACATATCGGGATGCTGGAATGACGTTTAAACCTAAAAGTAAATCTCGGACACGGCTTTGTGATTTTTGCAAAAATGATCCGACGAGCGTCAAACTCTCGGATTATCGTTAAAATAGTTTAACTTACGAGAATATGAAATAAAATTTTCTGAGATGATTTGTGAAAAGTGAATAGTGAAATTTTCGGGAATAAAAGTTAACCTGAAATTGCGAATTGTTACAAAGAATACTGAAATGATAAGCAAAATATACTAGAATGATGGTACTGCTAGTTCATTCTTAAGGTACTGCTAGTGTATTTAAAGGTACTGCCAGTTCAAAGAAGGTACTGCTAGAGCAAAACAAGGTACTGCTAGTACAAAGAATGATTCTGCTGAAGACAGATTCTGCTGAAGACATATTCTGCTGATGGATTCTGCTGGATCAATGAGTCACACTGCTGCTACAAGGATAAGATCGAAGAAGATATTTATTTTGTATGAGTCATCATTATACAAAATATAATATCTAGATATTTTATGAAGTCATCAAGTTGAACACTCAAGATACAAGTTGTATCTTATTGACTTGACACATCATGAAGCAAGTGGATGACTAAAGCTTATCAAGTTGGATACTCAAGATACAAGTTGTATCTTATCTCCTTATGTTATAAAAGGAAGATCACACCCTTAGATAAAAAGTGTGGTTAGATGTTAATCACCATGGTGCTTCATACTTACATATTACAACAACATCAAGTGTGTTAAAATGTAAAGCACCAAAATGTGTGTGTGTGTGAACATCGTACGAGGGGTATGATGAACATTAGACATGGGGTCTAATGTTGTTAGGTTTGTTTAGCCTCAAGGATCTCCGATCCCTGTTATTGTTTTAGAATAACCGTGCTATATTTGATCAAATAGCATTGGGGTTGTAAGTGTAATAACACTGAGAAAGTTTGGCAAAAACCTTGTTGTGATAGTATTGTTTCTTTCATTAGAATATTCCGCCAATATCATCATGCTTTTCATAGCCAAAATCCTAGATCAAAGGTGTAACAACCTTGAGCCCATAAACGATCTCGTTAACTTATTTTAGAAGATTACGAAAAAGGTATTATGTAAGTCTAAAATAAGTCTTCCACAATTACCTTTGGTGATTTTCCCCCTATTCAATATAATTTTGAAACTAAAATGGATGAAATTGTATCTTTTGAAAAAAAAAAATGATGATTTGAAAAAGAAACTAGCAAAAAATAATGAGGCTAAAATGGTTATTTATAATGCGTTACCACGCAAAGAATATGAAAGAATTTTTATGTGTAAAACCGCAAAAGAAATTTGGGATTCTTTACTAATCACTCACCAAGGTAATAGTCAAGTTAAAGATAACAAAATAGATCTTCTTGTTCAACAATATGAACAATTTACGATTCCGGAAGAGGAATCAATAGATAATGCTTTTGCTAGGTTTAACACTATCATCACAAGTTTAAAAGCACTTGATGAGAATTTTTCTAGTAAGAATTTTGTTAGGAAATTTCTTAGGGCTCTTCATCCAAAATGGCGAGCTAAAGTTACGGCGATTGAAGAATCGAAGAACTTGTCAACTCTTCAACTTGATGAGTTGATCGGCAACCTGAAAGTCTACGAAGCAATAATAAAGAAAGACTCCGAGATAGTCAATGGAAAAAGACAGCAAAGCAAGTCAATTGCATTGAAAGCTAGGAAGGAATCTAGTAACGAGGATAGCTCAACCTCCGAAAGTGATGAAGAAGAATATGCGATGGCCGTAAGAGACTTCAAGAAATTCTTCAAAAGGTGAGGAAGATTCGTTAGACAACTGCATGATGAAAGGAAAGCAAACCAAAGAAATAAAGATGACAAAAATGGCAAAAGTGATAGGAAGTGCTTCAAATGTGGTGATCCAAATCATCTCATCGGAAAATGTCCAATGATGTCAAGAGATCAAAATCAAAAGGCGTTTTTTGGAGGAGCTTGGAGTGATAGCGATGACGATGAGAAAGAAATCACAAATGAGGAGAAGTGTCTTATGGCTAAGACATCAAGCGAGGTACGTTCCGAAACCGAATACTTTAGTGACAAAAATTTATCATTAGACGAAAAAGACCTAGATAGTGAATATAATAGGTTATGCAAATTAGGTCAAAAGGTTATATCTAAAAATAAGTCACTAAAACATATTAATAATCTATTAGAAAATGAAGTACTCGAATTAAAAATTAGACTACAACATTTGGAAAAAGGAAAAGAAGTTTTTATAGAATGTAAAACATGCATAGAGGTTAAAAATGAAAACGAAAAACTTAAAGATGAAATTTTCAAACTTGACAAGTTTAAAAATAGTAGTAACCTACTTAAGAAAATAATAAGTGTTCAAGAAACTTCGGAAGATAAAACCGGTCTACGATTAACCTCAACTAATGTTTCAACTAGTGAAAATAAAAGTATAAAGTTTGAATGTGAATCTAGTAAACAAAAATCATTAGAATCAAAACCTAAGTATATACTTACAAAAGATAGAAAAATACCCATTGCGTATGATGAAAAAGTAAAAATTTTTATAAACCATCCTTAAAGACCGAAGTAGGATCCTCTAAATCTAAATTAAGATCTAAAACTCCACCACCAAGAAAACCAAATAATCTTCATACTTGATCTAAAACACCTCAACCTAGAAGAAACCAAAATAGACAAAACTACAATAATACTAGTCATCAAATGTGGAATTATCAACCAAGTTACAATCCTTGGGGAATATTACCACCATACATGTATCCTAGCCAAATGTTGAATATATTTGGACTAAACAACTTTGGACCAATGAGACAATGGGGACCAAGTGGCTAAGCTGTCAATCTTGGAAGTAGTTGGAATATCATCTACTAATGACTTCTATAAGTCAACATGGTCACTTGAAGTGCTTCAAGATATTCCATTGAAGACTAAAAGGTACGCGTTTCTTTTAAGTTCATCGCTATAATTTGCATGCTTAGATAAATGATTAGTTAGATTAATGCTTAGCTATACATATATATGTACTTAATAACTTATATTCTTATAACCTAGAAACATCATTGGTTGACTCTCCTAGGAATAAGATAAAATTGTTCATTGCCGAACAAAATAGAAAATGGAAATCTTCTATATCCACTATTAGCAAACTCATGGTGATGAAGTGAAATGAGTTAAGTGGATCGATCGTTAATATAGAAGTAGGATTAGATCCCTCGTGTAAGAAAACTATGGATGAAACAAGCTCTCGTAGACAATGGCATTAAGTTAGATAAGCGTGCGAAAACAAAGGAACGATAGATGTTAGGTTATACCCCATTCAACACTCTCGCATCTAACATATATATGATCGTCTTCATTTCCTTTACGATCATAGGATATGTAGAAACGATAGCATGAGATAATAATAGGCTTAACCAATCCTCTTGAGCATGAGATCTTTAATAAACATTTTTTAAAATATTTGATTTATGATATTTGTTGTCAAAAATATAATTTCTCTAAAAATATGCAAAAAACCTCACATTTTGGAAAATAGTTTTTCAAATAACTATCCCACTTTTAAATAACATGTTTTCACTATCAATATCCACAATTTTGTTTTGATCAAAACTAAAGATTGGGAAAATATCCTTTACCGTTCATTCACACATTTTGAAGTGAAAACCCAATCTATCTTATTCAAATAACTCTCACATCTAAGTGAAAACCTACTTTCAAACATTGTTGAATAATGCTAAAAACGTCTTTTTTAAAATCATGCATGGTGATCTCATATTTGTCATCTATATTTATATAAATGACACTTATAAGTGAACTAAATCAAATCAAGAGGACCATGGTTTGTTTATTAAGACTTTGTTTGTAACAAGTCTAGAAATCCATGCTATCATAACTACCTACTTATTGCACATTGATACACATTAGGATTAATCCTCCTAGTTATGTAGTTATGTAATACTTGATGTTGCTTATTGTTTCCTAGCACTTATAGTTTACTTGCTTGATGAGTATGTTTGCATGCTAGATGAAATTGCTTGTTTACTTAATCTCTTTGATTAACATGCTTTGGCTCCATTATTGCCTACATAATTAGTATATGCTTAATTGCCTCTAAGAGTTGGAATTGTTTGAAACTAAAAACACAACCTTTCTGCAATTCACTACCAAAAAACCCATTTCTGGCAATCTGGGAATCACTAGATGGGCGGCCCCCTTAAATCATAAGGCGGGCCCCTTAATTATTAAGGGGACCGACCTCCAATTATGGGGACCGGCCATCTGATGGTCGAAGGTGTTGTTTCCTTTTTCTACTTTTTAGCCCATTTCATCCTACACTTCTCAAAATTCACAAACTTATTCTATCCTAAACCTTCCATAAAAGTCTATCCATCCTTGATCCTACCAATCCTACATTATAAACACTCTCATTCCTTTCAATCTCCACTCATCTCATCATTTCCTTTCCCATTAAACCAAAACCACCAAGAAACCCATTTGGAGAAGAAAAACCTAACTTCCATTAAAATCCCGTCAAACCAAATGTTGTTGTCAAACATCCAACACCAAATTCCTCCTATGTCTTCAACATTACATACTTAACACCTCACTCTCCTACCCACCAACATTACATATCAACAACCTTTACTCACCCATATCCTTCTACATTACACTCAAACATCATAACCTTTACTCACCTCAACCTCAAATTTCATCTCCTAGTGCACCTAATGCATCATCTTTAACACCCTCCTACCAAGAAATCCCTTCCATAAACATCGCTCTTTCACTCTCACCAATCACATCATTTGATACTCATTTCCCATCTTCACCAATAACTCCACCTAGTCATCCTTACAAAAATATTCAACCATATAACCATTCCCTACACTCTACAAAGTGTGTCATCACCACTACTACTTAACCCATGAAGGTCAAACCATATTTCATGATACACAAACCTCATGTTCATTCAAATGACCCCTTTCACAAACCTCATCATAATAACCAAACATCTATCTTTGTTCCCCAAAATACACCTTCATCTCACCCACATAAGCCATATAAAGAGCATGTTCAATCTTAAAACAACAATCCCAATCTCATTCCTAACACCTCACATTTTGATCAACCTACCAATCCAACATCCAAAACACTCTCCACTCAAGGAACATCCTCCTCTTCCATACCTTTATCCTCATCCATTCATGATTACTCAAACTCACAAATGTCTCCACCACCAAAAGTATCATCACCACCTCCTACCAACTCACATGCTATTCCTATGTTGCATGTCCAATCATCCATCCCTAATAAAAACCACACTCCACCATCATCACCTTCATTCGAACACTTGATGTTCATTGAAGAACTCAAGGAAGCCCATGAGCTTTGTGCTCTTCTCGCCTTACACCTTGCTCAATGCAACTTGGAATAATTTTCCTCTAGCTCTCCTTCATCACCCCGCAACTTGAAACAAGTTGCAAAACATGTCAACAATTTTCCTTGTTGCATCTTTCTCCAAAAACAAACCATTTCATTGAATGAACACTTCACTTGGATTGAGTATCTTTTCACTAGATCTCATCCAAAATCCTTGCTTGAACGACATCCAAACTCTCAATCAACCTCTTCCGCTCCTAACTCTACAACTCTAAACTCTCCACCACCAAACTCTCCAACATTCATGCACCCAAACATATACCTCCATTAATCCAACAATCTTACCCTAACTTAACCATTTTCATTCCAAACACTCCATCATCAACCATCTAAGCATAATATATGCTTATGATTTTCACTTTCAAATAATAATCAACCAACCTTTTGTTACAAGCAAGTCCGATGGCTCTCTTTGGCAAATTAGGATCTTTAACGTAATCACTTTGAATTAATTGTTATGTATCCTTAATATTTGTTTGCTATGCTTGTTATTTGTATATTGCATATTTTTCTATGTTGTTTGTGCTCTAAATATTTTTGCAAGCATTCCATATCTCGATTTCTTATGACCTCAAAACGAGGGGGAGTATACTTCAAGGGGGAGCTATACATTCGTCGGGATAACCTTTTTGATGTTCACAAAAAGGGGGAGAAGTGATATAAACTCACACTAAAAACTTGCATATATATTAATTTTTAGTTTAATAAGTTTAGATTTTGCAATCATCAAAAAGGGGGAGATTGTTGATATAAATAATGTATAAAAACGTTTTTAATATCTTTCGATATCCTTAAGTTTTGATGATCACAAAATATAAGAACATTAAACGCAAAGTTAATACGTAAACAAGTTTTAAGTAAGTTTATATCATCTCATCCAACATAATCACTTAAGGTATGAATAAACAAGTGACTAATACATTTTATGATCAAAGGGATGTTTATTTAAATAATACAAAGTTTATAAAATTAAATAAACTTATTATATATTTTTGAAAAACATTTTTGGTAATAAAGGAAAATGTTTTATTCATAATAAATATATGAATTCAAAATTTTAACCAAAATCAGTTAGTTTTTCACCAAATAAACTTTCCCCGGAAAATGACAAGAAAACGGCAGTTTTCGTCTGGGCGGCCCCCTTAATTTTAAGGGGGCCGGCACACAATTAAGGGGACCGGCCACGCTCCCCTGTCAGATTCTGTCAGAAATTTTTCCCTATAAATACCACCTCAAACATGGAATTTTTCTCACCTCTTGCACGAAAATTTTCAGATCCAAATCTCTCTAAACATCATCCTAAAAACCCTTTGATCATATAATTGTTAATCCTTGTTTCAAGTGATTCATTCCCTCACCTCTCATCTCTCAAAGTGCAAGAGAAGAATACTCCTTCAACATCAAGTTGTGAAGTATTGTAGATTTGTGTATATAGTCTAGTTGTTGTGTACATTCATTGTAAAGGTGTGATAGTATTGTAACTAGATAGATCTAGGAGTAGAAGTTGTGAATAGGAGTAGTGAGATTTAAGTAGTTTGTTGTAAAGAAGAAGAGCTAGGAAGTAGATAGTTGTGAAGAAGATTCTTGTAAAGTAGATAGTTGTGAAGCTAGATAGGTGTGAAGAAGTAGTGTTGTGATTAAGTAGTGACTAGGTGAGAAGAAGGTGTGTAGAAGGTATGAATAAGTTATGACGAAGTTGTGGTGTGTAAGGTTTTCTTCACCATAAGGGAGCTTGTTGACATAGTGAAGAAAACTCTCAAGTAGGTGACTCGAGGAGTGGAGTAGGGCAAGGAAGGTGTCCTTGTAGCCGAACCACTATAAATCCTTTGTCTCGTGGTTAGATCTTTCCATATCTTACTTATTATCTTGTTTATATCGTTATTACTTTTGTAGACGTAGACGTTTATATATGTAGTTGCTCATATAGTGCTAGTATTGATTTTACTTAAAGATCAAACAAAAATTTCATTCACAAAACAAAGTTTTTACAATCAAACTAAAAAGGTAACATACATATAATTGATCATTTCGATCAAGTATAGTTTTCATACAAAATATAACTAAGGATTATAAAATAAACGTTTACTTACTTGTCTCTCGTATATAGCTATAATTGTTTATATTATGAATGTGTTGATTTCAGATACTTAGCTTACATTATTATTATTATTCATACTTAGATATAGTTGTTCATATTGTTCAAGATTTGAGTTCACGTAAGATAGAATTAAAGTTTTTAAAAGCAAACAAGACTTTAAAACTAAACTAAGTTTTCATAATAAAATTAAAAAGACGTAAAACTATTCAACCTCCCCTTCTAGTTTTCCACAGTGTATTACGAGATGATACTGGTGTTCCAAAAGTACAAAATGAATATTCAATCTTGTAAAGCTGATGAGGGTGCTTGTGGTGTAACTAAGGATGATTTGAGCTTTAAAAGTGCATCAAGATCTGTTAATGAGCTTGTGGTTGCAACGGTTGTGAAGATAATGATGTGATATGTTGATGAACAAAAGTGTGTAGTATATGGTTAACATTAATATTGGTAGAGATGTCAAGTTTGCTTTAAAATTTTAAGAGATTTTAAAGGTTTATGACGGAATGGTATCCTTAGGACCTAAACAGGATAGTACTTCTACGGGATGAAGAGAAGAATTGATAACTATCCCAAGATAGTAGTTCGGATTATCTTATAAATGAAAACTTTCAAGAACGAAATTAGATAGTACAAATAAGGTGTTAAGATCTTACTGAGTGGTAAGGCACTATCGTGTCTCTAGATCGTTTTAAAGTATTCTGGTTGTTTATTGAGTTTAAGTAGGAAATTAATCTGAACATAACCCTAGTACAACTATTCTCAGTATTTGAAAATTTTAAGTCGAACATAGTTAGTCAGACTATGTTCCACTGTCCCTAGGTTAAAAATAGGTGACTAGTCTATATTTAGCTGAGGTTCGATAAAATTTTCAAATACCTAAATTAGGTATACTTGTGATATGTCCGTTGTTTTTTAGAAACTGTCCACTAAACAAAGGCGATGTCAAACCATTCAGTTGCAAGTCCCGTCCATACAAGACTTGTAACCTATGTTTTCATATTCCATTGCATAGAAGATAGTACGAGTAGATACGTGTGGAAAGGAAGTTTTAAGTAATTCTAAAACAATCCATACTTGGCCAGGATCACGAACTTTTAACAATGAAGGTTTCAGAAGAAAACTTTGATGAATGTAGAGAAAGTTGCTGAACTTTGATGAATGTAGAGAAACTTCAGCTTTTGTAGATGATGGATTAGTTTGTCCTTTAGAAATCTCATATTCTATTTAGAAATTGATAGATAGTGATGGGTTTTTGATATCAAAAGAAATGATATTGATGATGTGATAGAATAATTCCAGAGACCATTGCGCAAATCACAATGTCTCGGAAGTAAATTAGACCATTGTGAAATTCACAATGTCTGAGAAATGATAGAGAGATTATTATGTAACTTCACAATGTCTGGGAAGTACACTAGACCATTGTGTGACTCAAAACATTTGAGAAATGATTAAGACCATTGTTTCATACAATGTCTGAGGAATAGGAAAGACCATTGCAATCAGTTACAATGTCTTGGACATAAAATGTTGGAGTAGGAACATGATTGGGAGAATGTGGTTGTGCCGAAATGCCCTAGAATAGGCATACACAGATATGTTTAGATAAAATGATTGAAAATAACTCGAATGTATATATCAATATACTAGTATTTTTCTGTAGCATAACATGCTTACGGGGGAATGCTCAATTATCCTAAGGGTACATATATCAATATGATAAAATGTTTGTGTAATATAAAATGCTTAATAAGTCCATAATCGTTTGGAGGATGAAAGGAACGAAGAGCGGAAGGCTATAAAAATGTTTTTGCTTGTAATTGTAGTTATAGTTTAGGTCTCAATTAGACCCGTTTCTCTATAACCATGGCTCTGATACCAATCTATAACACCCCCAATTTCGTGATGCATCGGAATTCAAACTGGATGTTACTCGATGGCACAATAGTCACAATAATAGAAAACAAACTCTAATTGAGTCGTTTTAAAAGATTTATCATTCAAATTATATAAATATCAGAGATTACAAAATGTGGTCCCAGATGGTTCCATGTTTACAATTTACATTAAATGAGTTTTCGAATGATAATAAAATTTATAGCCCTCTTGAATATCCGTGCCCCTCCGTGCCATCCTTGATCATCATGGACCTGAAATACATGCTTAAGAGGTCAACAAACAGGTTGAGTGATATTCATAGAGTTTGTTAAGTAGTGGAACACAATATGTTGGTAGTATGAGTTAATTAGACTCATACTCATGGTTGGAAAACAAAACAGTTATTATTATACTAAGCTCATGACACCAAAACGTTAACGGGTACCAATATCAATCGGCGGAGTTATCCCGGTAGGTACTTTGCTGTCATACCTAAATCTCAAATATAGTGCATTTGTTTGAACTTAGTCAATACAAATGAGATTCGTCAATCCCAATAGGCCTATTCACAATACTCGTGCTCACTATTACTAGTGATTAAATGGTTCATAATAAGGGATATTGGATTTAGCAAGGTTGGTACTTAGTAATAATAAAACAATCAGGTAGCATACAATTTCAAAGCATTATGTTCGGTTTAAAATAGCATGTATTCCCCACAAGGGTTTGTAAAACAACTAAGTAATGGAAAGTGGGGCTATGAACTCACCGTGAGTTGGATGATGTTTAATGAGAATGATGGATATGCTGTGAGAACTTCTACGAGCGACCTAGAATAATTGTTGCAACTTAGGTTGGAGTAATATCTAAGAATACGAAGAATTGCCTATATATTTCTTGCATATTGTTCATGATGTAGTACTTAGTATATAGTGTAAGTCGTTGTATAAAAATGGTTTATGAAACATATATAGTTGGTATATCTCGTACTACTGTTCGGGCCGTCATAATTCAGAGGTCATGTAGTAAACGTTCGAGAAGCTAGGACACTTTAATTCGTAAATCCAGCAACTCGTCGATCCGTTTACCCAAATGGAACCCCTCACATGAAGCTCCCTAGTATTGTAGTATTTGATAGAAAATATAAGTTTTTGATCTTTAAAAGTTATATGTCCGAATAGTTGAATAAACTTAGGAAAGTTTATTTTAAATGAAGATTGTTATTTTCAATAAGTTTATTATGCCTAGAATGGATATTACTAGCAAAGTCTCATGGTCATTTGATGGAGTAGATCCAAATTGGATGATTATGTTACAACTAACACTTTAGTTCATGTTTTCGACTTAGAAAGCTTGATGGTCTTTAGCCGTGGCCTTGTCGTGGCTTTGGTCATTGTTACCATTGTCTTGAGACTCATCCTTGGCCTTAGCCATGGTTGTGGTCTTGGCTTTAAGGTCATCAGACCTCTTGGTTTTACTTAGCCATAATCAATACATGGTACTTTGGGTATTAAAAGGGGCTGTTAAGAATTTGAAGAAAAATATCACTCGTTATGCATTTTCAGGGTTCGAGCTTCTTTGCTCCTGAATGAAAACTTCGTTCCGGACAAATTTCTTGTTTTAACTTTTTGATGAAACGGACCAGAAGGGCTGCTTTCAAAAAGGTCAGCTGCTTAACAGCTTGTTTTGGCAGTTTCGCCGTTTTGGTTTTGCTAACTTCTTTTGGCCGTATCTTTTGACTCGTGTACTCGTTTTAGGTGATTCAAATTGCTATGTTTTCATTTTAAAACCCTCTACCACAGTATGTGATTGTCTAATATCATGTTTATACTATTTTGGTCAAATTTCACAATATATGTCACTAGTTTACTTGTTTGTTTTATAAATGATAACATATAATGATATATAAGTTTATACTTGTTTTAAGGATTTGTACATCATGAGATCAGTATAACAAGACATATATAGCGTATAGAGCTTATGAGAATATAGTAAGGATGATGAGTATAAGTGTTCTTACAACTTTTGGCCTTAATGAAAAGGGAACTCATGAACTAAGACAAGATCTAAATCCTTCAATCGAAAACCCTAGCTTCCAATCCTTTATCCCTAGCTTACAAATATTTTAACCACTTGATTATAACCTTAGGTAGCCCTTGTAATATCCTTCTTAAGTCAGCCCTAGCACCTTTGTGTAGCTTCCAAATCAATCATGGAATGATGATGAGATTATGGTGTTGTTTATGGTGATTTATGGTATAAATGGAACTAGGAATCAACAAGGAACTTAAGCCTTTAACTTGTGATGGATTACAATATGAAAATCAAGATCAAATGGGGTGTTTTAGGGTGTGTTTGGTCGTTGCTATAGAGAGAAAAAGGAAAAGATGAGTTCTTATGAGTTGTCAAGTCTTAGATGAAGTCTTATAGGATATTTAGGAAGCTTAGCACGGAAGTTTAGACACTTGTAATGATCAAAACTCATCAAGGCTTTATCTCAAGACAACAAGGCTTATGACTAGCCATATATTTCGTTCATATGCTTATCTTGGATGACTAGGTGAAGTTTTGATGTTATCTTGCTTTTACGGAGTGAGTTTTGGTCCCGTTAATCGCTAACTGTAAGTCGTAAAGTCACGAAACATAAAACCGGGTATCCTAAAAATATGAATCTTATAAAATGATTAAACTTATCAATATACCCTATAATAAAATATAAAATTAGTGGTAAGTTCCATCGGGTTGCTTAAACGCTGTTAAAACTGGAAACGCGGATCTAAAACGCATAATTCGCGTAAAACGCTGAACTGGAAAACGTAAAATTCCAAAACTTTTGGAATTGTTGTAAAATGAGAGAAAATCATATTTCTATTGTTTATAGTGTTTTATGGACATATCGGGATGCTGAAATGATGTTTAAACTTAAAAGTAAATCTCGGACACAGTTTCGTGATTTTTGCAGAAATGATCCGACGAGTGTCAAACTCTCGGATTATCATTAAAATAGTTTAACTTACTAGAATATAAAATAAAAATTTCGAGAGTGAATAGTGAAAGTGAATAGTAAAAGTGAATAGTAATAGTGAATAGTAGAAATTAATAGTAAAATTTTCGGGAATAGAAGTTAACCTGAAAATGCGAATTGTTACATCATCATCTTCTTCATCCTACGTTCATCTCAAAAATAAATTAACCTTCTCCACAAACCTCCTCCCTTCACTCCTTCTTCAACATTCAAATTTCAAATTTGAATTCATCATTAGGCTCCCCATCACCTCAACATCCCATCATTCCAACTCACTCTCTCTTACACTCTTATCCTCACTTCAAATTCAGATTACACACACTCCCTTCAAAACCCTTTCCTTCCACTTGCCAACTCACTCCCTTTTACATTTTAAATTTGAATCTCACCTAAGGCTCCCCATCACATCCAAGCTATCTCATCTCAACCTTCTCTCTTCTCTCCTCTCACAGTCCAACATTCAAATTTGAAATCCAACCTAAGGCTCCCCATCACATCAAGCCAACTCACTACAATTTATCTCAACCCTTCATCTCTTCATCCTCTCCAAGCAAAGCATATTCTCTTATCTCCTAACCATGCCTACTCTTGTAACCTAACCTTGGTTCCTTTCTAACCCAACCTCATTCTCTCACTTCCCTCTTACACAACATTTGAATTTCAAATTCAAATCTTTCCTCTCTCTCTCTAATCCAACATCCACACTTCCTTTCCAAGCAAAGGAATATTCCATGGCATATTCTTTCTCTTTTTTCTATGTCATGTAAGGAATACCTAAACTACCCTTTTCCAACTATCCCTTCTATCTTTCTATCTTTGATAATTGGTTTTCATTTAATGTTAAGGTCAAAGTGTGAAGTACAATTGGCGGTTTAGCAAGGTTGGGTGTTTTAAATACAAAAATCTAAAGAAAAGGCTATAGTGGTCCTAACACTCTGAAACGCTAGTAGTGCGCCAACCTAGTTCAATTTTTTACCACTTGGGATTTTTGCCTCTAAATACCCACCCTTGCCTCTTGTATTCCTCACCCCTTGCCATTATATCTTTCTCTCTAATTTCTTTTCTCTCTATCCTCTAATTCTATCTTAATCTATCGTATAACATCATTTGAAAGAATACATCTCTTGCAAAAGGAGAATCACAAGAACCTAATCCACTCCTGATTGTGTTAAGGGTCTTCTTTTCTATACCCTTTCTATTAGAATCAAGTCTCTAGGTTAGGTTAGGGCTTCATTAAAAAAATCAATGTTCTATCGTTTGATTTGGTTGCAATGGAAGTCTTGTGTCTTGGTGACAAAGCTTAGATCGTGGGAGATCTAGTTGTGGTTTGATACTTCCGGTGTGAAGTCTTAGTGGTCTTTGTGGTTAAGTCAAATCACGAGTCTTTGTGGACGGTTTTCGAGGGCGGAATACCGTAGGGAGTAGCTCTTCTTCGTGAGCGCCGATCTTTGTGCATATCGATGGAGTGAAGTTTTAAACGGTTTATAATCCATCATAAGGATTATACTTAGTGAATAATATAGTGTCGTGGATTCGCAACTGGACGTACGGATGGTATAACCCCTTCCCAAACCAGTATATATTGTGGTGACTCTTTACCTTTTACATACTTTGGTTATGATTGTGATTGTAGTTGTTGTTGTATAACCACTTGGTGCTCTTTGAGGTATAAAGTTTTTAAACATATAAAAAGCCAAAAAGACCGTATTCACGCCCCCTCTATACGGTTCTACAGGTTAGTATTTTAGTCCTCAAATTACGTTGGTGAGAAAGGTTAGTTCTACCTCGACGAGAACTCGATATTTAGCTTAGTATCGGTTCTACCTCGATGAGAACTGGATATTTAGCTTAGTATCAGAAAATATTGTAAGCGACGTTGTACATTTTATCTGCCTTGACGGGGACTTGTTTGACATAGTGAAAGGATACTCTCGAGTGGGGAACTCGGGGAGTGGAGTAGGACGAGGAAGGTGTCTTCGTTACCGAACTACTATAAATACTTGTGTCATAGTTTTGATCTTTTTTATCCTAACACACTTACTTACTTATCGTCTTACATTCATCTATTCATTGCATTGCTTATATTTTCTTATTGTGTTGGTATTACATATATTTTTTATTTGATTTCACGATAAGTTTTCGAATCAATAATTTTAAAACGGTAAAATTATTTAATCCCCTTCTAGTTGTCTACATAAGCTATATGAAGTAGCATTTGATTTTAAAATATTATAAAAGATTATTTCCTCTAAAAAAATCTCTTATAATTCTATCTGTCAAACAAAGCTTATATTTTAGGTAGCTTATTGTTTAAAAAAATAAGCATAATTTACTCAAATCTTTTGTGCCAACAATATACATGGTAGAAAAACCAAGGACCAAAATCTGCACTTGAGAAAAACTAAACTAGGATTTTTACCCACAAAACATCTCCTCCTCAGCCGCAATTATCTTTACCTTTTTCACCGCCCCCTCTGAAAATGGAAATGTTTACAGGCGACCATGGTCTCCAAAACGACGTCGTACTATACCCAGATACACACTTAGCTCCTTTCACTTCTGATCACCACAAAATCACAATTATTCCTCCACAGCCGCCGCAAAAACTAAGACCAATCAGGTCCAACGTACGAACTGTTAATGAACCTCAGCAGATGACGTGGCAGCCTGATGTTGGGTTTTATAATAATTTTGAAAGTGGGTTTGGTTCTCCTGACCCGAAGGATTATAATTTAGGTTTGTTATCTAAAGCGTGTCTAAATCAAGCTGCATTAAGGTAACTTTTTTGTACTTTAATAAATTCTTATTTCTATAAGTAAGTAACTTTTAATTGTTGTGTTTTAGGTTAGTTTTGCAATTTGAGCTATGCTTTTAGTTTTTTAACCCGATTTTAAGTTTACTAATTTTACCACTGTTAAAAAAAGTTATCCTTTAGATACTAGTAGGAGTAGATTTTGATTTTTGTTAACCGGGTTTTTGGATTAGCTTATATTTTGGCTTAATGAGCTTATTAAATATTTGAAAAGGTTGGAAGTTACTTTACTTACGAGCTTATCAAGCTAAGTGATGTACTTATATAAGTCTATCAAAAGCTGGTTGATAAGCTCGTAAGCTGAAAAAGTGAACTTATGAGCTTTTCCAGTTTCAAATAAGCCCATAAACCCGAAAAATAAGCTATAATATAAACATCGTTAAAACATTTTGATTTTGCTTATTTTGGGTAGAATATGCTCATGGCTTATATCTTACTCAAGTGTATGTTTCAGATTAATTTAGAATTACAATCTGACACTTTTATGTAACTTAAAACCTTCGATTAAAATGGACTTGGTTAGCACATTCTAACCGATTGTTCTTTGTTTAGGTCTTATTGTATTTCTTAACATCGTAACTAAATCCAAACATTATTTCATGAACAAAGCATAAGCAGAAAAAATAAGTAATCCAGACAGACTCTTAGAGCACGTTCTACCAAATGCAGAGGGAAATTCTATTTCTCGAGATATTATTACTGATCTTGACACGGATATCAGACGGGGTTACTGATACTGTTTCCGTAGAGACTTGGATAAAGTAATGAATCAATGCTGGAAAATGGAGCATCTTTTATACATTTTGTGGTATGGACATAGACCTAGGTGATCACTCTAATCTATTCTACACTATGGTTTGTTGTGGTTAATATGAGTAACTTAGGTCATACCGTCATAATTCTTTTTACTGTATTTGACGGAACCTTTGTGAAACTTGGTCTTGCAGAAATATATATCTTCCTTTTTAACTAGTTCTATATTAGTATCAACAAGATCGCAGAGAGTATTAGTAAAGTGCAAGCATTTATGTTAGTTTAGGAGAAATATCTTACAAAATATCCTTGATGTGTAAATTATGTGTGTAGACATGTGGAAATCTTTCTTATATTTTCTAAAGGACAAGCCCAATATCCCGGGGGTTTTAGTTTAGATGCGTGAGTATCTTTTCTTCTCGAAAATGTTGTAACATTGCGCAATCAAAGGGAGAACACATTATGAATAATTTGAAATATTTATGGTTTTGGTTCACCTTTTCTGTAGGACTGATTGATATTTGAATGAGCAACTATTTGGTTTTGCCTTTTCTTGTTCACATACATGATATAAATAACATTGTCTTAGAGATATGGAATTTGAGATTTCATTAGTATCTATATCCAACTTCCTTCTCTTTATTCAGATCTTCACCAGATGAAAGCAGCAAATCACAAGAAGAAGCCATTAATGAACCAGTAAATAAGAAGAGGAAGAGGAAGAGAAAGTCTAGGAAAAGGCTGAAGTCATTAATAAAACGCATGATGGATACTGTTATGGAAAAGCAGGAACAGATGCATAACCAATTGGTTGAGATACTAGAAAAGAAGGAGAACGAGAGTATCATGCGAGAAGAAGCATGGAAGAAACAAGAGATCGAAAGAGCAAAAATGAATGAGCAGTCACGATCCCAAGAAATATCTCGCAGCCTAGCCCTTATTTCTTTCATCCAAAACACATTGGGACAAGAAGTCCAAATTCCCAAGCCTCATAATGCCTTAAATCTTGCCAAAAAGGGCGAGAACAAAGAAGAAAATTTGAAGTTTGATGCAAGATGGCCAAAATCTGAAGTACAAGCACTTATAACAGTTCGAGCTGCTCTCAATCAGAGGTTTGATGGAAAGGGATCAAAAGGCTCTATTTGGGAGGATGTGGCTGCTGATTTATCAAGTATGGGATATAATCGGACTCCAAAAAAGTGCAAAGAAAAATGGGATAACATTAATAAGTATTATAGAAGAACAGTGGAGAAAGGAACAGCAAGCAAGAGTCAAGTTTGCACGTACTTTAGAGAATTAGAAATGCTGAATCAAACCAAATTGAGTTCAGCAAATTCTCGTGATGAAAATCAGAACACAAAGAGCTTGCATTAGGATTCATATAATCAGTCATGGTATGGTACGACAAGGCTTTCATTTGATGCTATACATTATATTGTCAGTGTATCAAATTTTGTTAAACTTATTTGGAGTGTATTAGATATGATAGGTTGTTGTAAAACTAGAAGAAATGTTGTTCTAGTTTAAGTTTCATGACATAAATTATTTAGTTTTAATAAATGGAATGCATTGTAGTTTTTTTTTTTTTTTTTAGTAAAGAGAGGCCACAGTCAAAAAAAATATAAATCACTCCTCGCAATTGTGGAAATTTTAACAGGAAAAATTACATCCCAAACGAAGTTTACATGAGAACTAAATGTTATTTTACTAACATGATGAGCCATAAATTACATTCGCACTTAACCCATGAAAAAGAGAAGAAAATGGGATGCCCATACCTTAATGTCATTAATAATAGCAGCAACGGTCCAAGGAGTGTGGGATTCTGAAGAAGCAAAAGAAATAGCCAATTTCGAGTCTGACTTTATTGTTGCATTTTGCCAACCTTGCGAGAGAGCTAAATGACAAGCATTTCTAATAGCTAAAACTCGAGCCATGAGAGGATATTGATAATGAGCCTCCACCCTTTCTTAGCTATGAGAGGATATTGATAATGAGCCTCCTGTTAAAAGTTACGTATAAATATTAATATGCAAATGACTAGTATCGAACCCGAGACTTCGGGATTGCACACATTACAAACGAGAATTAAAGATTAATAAATATTAATTGTTATGTATATTTATTAATAACACAAGTATAAGGATTAATGATTATTAGTTATTAAATGTATGAACTAATTATCGTTAAATAATAAGGAAAGGGACTAGAATGTAATTTAGGAGACAAGAAGGATCCGGAATCCCCTTGTGGGATGGATGGCCGGTCGACCCAACCCATATGGGTTGATCCATGCCTTTTGCTTGTTCCCCAAGAATTACATATAGTATATAAACAAATCAAGGGGTCATTCATTTACACCTTTTGTGCACACACAATACACTAAGTTTGGTTTTTCTCCCTTGTTCCTTCCTTGGCCGATCGAACCATAAACCCTAAGGGTTTGGATCGAAAATTTTTATAACAAAATTATTCTTGTGTTTAATCTTGCAATTAGTTTAGTTCGGTATTAGTTTGTGTGTACAAGAACGAGGTAATTACTCACTATAGTAATTATCAAGAGATCGATAAACAAAACGGTGAGGGGTTTATCGTTGATCTAATTTACACAAGATTCAAGGTTTATTGAAGTGCATCGGGTACGTTACTATTTATGTTTTAGTTAATCTTTATATGTGTTATACTTGATCCTAGCTTCCGCATACGTGTACTTTGATTGTTAAACTCTAACAGTGGCATCACGAGCCATGTATAACATGTAATTGATTACTAAAACGTAATAAAAATCGGATCTTTAATTGTTTTAGATACATGTTTTTGATCTAAGGTTTTCTTTAAATTTTTTTTAATAAAATTTAAACCCTAACCCTAATTTTGGGGGGGGGGGGGGGTCGATTTCCACATAAAACCCTAATTAGGGTTTGTGGTTTACTTGATTAAATTGTAATCACTAGAAACCCTAGGTCTTTAACCGGTTATGTGAACGTACTTGTGGCCTATGTGCTAATTGTTAGGTTTAATCCATGACAAAACATGCATGTTAGTCATGGATCTTGTTGTTTTGTTTTTTTGTCACATGTTTTAGATAGATATAAAATTGGGGAAGACTCCAATACATATATATTAAAATCAATTTATATGCTATATGGTGTGTATATTATCTTTGGCCTTCGCAATTGATTTATCAATGTATGTGACTCTCCTCCATTAAGAGGAGAAGGCCTTAGTTGATTACATGCATGATTATACCTAGACTTGATTTTATTAGGATCTTTTCTAATAAGGAATGCATGTGGCTAATTGTTTCACTTTAATTATTATTAGTTGTTATGTTTTTCTTTAAATTACTTGTCTTTTTATTGTTTCTTAATTGTTGGACTAGTTGTAAGCAACAAAAAGGGTAATTTTCATAAAGAAAATAATATAGACAAATAATGGTGAAACCTTAAGTGATAAAGATTGAATCTTGCGGAGTCTTATGTGCCAACAACGGTTCGCTTCGCACGGTAATTTGCTCCAAGGCGAGACTAGCAAGATTCATACTTTATTACATGATTTTGAGATTGAATCCATAAACTTTTACTTGATTGGTGTTTTGTACAAATATGCTTTTAAAATTAACTCTTTTAAGACTTAATTCATAACCGTGATATGAAGGCTTAGAAAAGAGCCTTAGAGTCTGCCTTGGTTATCACAACCTTGAATACGTCTTAAACGAATTTCTTTTAAAATCATGCTTGTAGAAAGTCATCTTAAGGTTTATTAAACCTCAAGTAAAACTTTGTGTATTAATTTCACGAATTGGTAATAAAAAGGTTTTGAAAAATTATGCTATGAAGATGAGTGCATGCATCTTTATACATATTTTGATTGACATATCAAAAATTGAATACCCTTAAAATTTAAGTTACACGCCATCTATCTATAAGGAACACTTGGAATTTTAATTTAGTAAACGTGAGACCTAGGCTAAATTACTATAACAAGGTAAAATTCTTTTAGCGCGTGAGACCATAATTGTAATTTTACAGTTTCTAAGGTAGACGACTTAATTAAGTTGTGCGTGAGACCTAGAACTTAAGGCGTGAGATGGGATGAAACATGCTTACAAGGCAAATTGATGAATCAATTTGATGTAAATCCCATAATAATCTAGGAATTGGAAATCTTGTTTGCCAATTATTGTTCGACAGATTACCATCTTTTGTACTTTCACCACTAGCAGATCAACTGATGTGGTGGAACTATGTAAAGTTGGATCCTAGATTTTCAAGAAAATTTTGGTGGTTATATGAATATAGCCTATGGGTATTTTATTTTCTTGAAGATATTTATTATCGAAAATACTAATGTTTGAACTTTTATCTGTAGATATGGCTCAACCCGATAACCCATCTGTGATTTCTGCTTTCAAGAGTCATCTTGAGAGAGAAAAATTGACTGGAAAGAATTTCAATGATTGGCACCGTTCGCTCAGAATTGTCTTGAGGGCGGCCGGTAAGCTCAATTACTTGACCGAAGAATGTCCAGCTGAGCCTGCTGCTAATGCAGCAGAAGCAGTTAAGGCAGAGTGGAGGGAGAAACATGCTAAGTTTAATGAGGTTGCTTGTTTAATGCTCACTAGAATGAGTGCTCCATTACAAAAGAAGTTTGAGTACTTTTTCCCAAAAGATATGCTTGAAGTACTTCAGCAGTCTTATGAGAAACCTCCTGCAGTTGAATTGTATGATGAACTTGACAAGCTACACAACTGCAAGCATGGTGATGGTAAACCAGTTGAAGATTATGTGACTGAGATGAAGGAATCTTTTGATCAGCTTCACAGAATTGGATTTGGTTACCCTGAGAATGTGCAAGTGCACTTGATCAATAGGGCCCTTAACAAGGACTTTGCTGGTTTTGTGCAGAATTTCAACATGCACTGCTCGGGGAAGACAGTCTCAGAATTACTCGCACTGCTTGTTGATTATGAGAAAAGTCTACCAGCCAAGGTCAAGGCTCCTACCCCGAAGGTGTTGGCGATTCATGGGGGGAGAATCCAGAATAAATCGCATGTGAACAAAGGCAAAGGGAAAGGTGATAAAGGCAACAGGTAATGGCCTATCAACCTCAACCCAAGGTGAAAAAGCATCAGCCTAAGCAGAACAAGGTGAATCCGCCAAACAAGAAGGATCAGGCTTGTCACCATTGTCATGAAAAGGGCCATTGGAAGCGCAATTGCCCTCTCTACATTCATGACTTGCGACTCAAGAAGCAGGGGAATGAAACTGGTAACCCCAGTTCATCAGGTGCGTTCTTTATGATTGAATTATTCACTCTTACTCCTAAATTGAATTCATGGGTATATGATACGGGATGTGGCATTCATATTTGCAATACCTTGCAGGGGTTTAGAGTTGAGAGAAAGCTGGCCTATGGACAACAATTCTTGCACGTTGGTAACGGAGCGCATGCAGGAGTTGAAGCTATAGGAGTTTATGATTTAGTGTTGCCTTCGGGCTTAGTACTATCTTTAAATAATTGTCATTATGCACCGTCAATTGTTAGAGGTGTAATTTCATTTTCATGTTTGTTGAACCTTGGTTTTCATCATACTGTTTCTAGCAATGGAATTTCAGTTTTTTTAAATGGTGTTTTTTATTTTAATGCTATTGTTGTGAATGGTGTGTTTGAAATTGATATGAATGATAATGATAATGCTTTTGTTAAAAATAATTCAATGTATAGCATCAATAATAAGAGAATCAAGAAAGGTCAGGATTCGACTTATCTTTGGCATTGTCGACTTGCTCACATTGGTAAGGATCGCATGAAAAAGCTGCAACATGATGGGCTTTTAGAAAAGATCAATGATGAATCATTTGATAAGTGCGAATCTTGCATTGCTGGGAAGATGACAAAGAAACCCTTTAAAAATAGGATTGAAAGGGCTAATGATCTACTTGGTCTTATTCACACAGATGTGTGTGGACCACTTAGACATGTGTCAAGGAGAGGTGCTAGCTACTTCTTAAAATTTACGGATGATTACAGCCGTTATGGTTATGTTTATTTACTTAAACATAAACATGAGGTGTTTGAAACATTCAAAGTGTTTAAAGCAGAAGTAGAGTTGCAACTAGGAAAGAAGATTAAAGCTCTTCGATCCGATAGAGGTGGTGAATACCTGAGTCAAGAGTTTATAGATTACTTAGCAAAGGAGGGAATTGTCCAACACCTTACTTCTCCATATACTCCACAACAAAATGGTGTATATGAGAGAAGGAATCGTACATTGCAAGACATGATACGATCTATGTTTAATCTAACAACTCTTCCTTACTCGTTTTGGGATTATGCCTTGGAATCTGCAGTTCGCATTCTTAATATGGTTCCAACAAAGAAGGTTGATAAGACTCCGTATGAGGTATGGACTGGAAAAGCTCCTAACTTGTCTTATCTAAAGGTCTGGGGTTGTGAGGCGTATGTTAAACGTGACTCAGTAGACAAACTCCAACAAAGATCTGTGAAGTGCATCTTCGTAGGATACCCTAAGGAAACTATGGGTTACTACTTTTATTACCCAACTGAAAACAAAGTTTTTGTTGCAAGGTATGAAGACTTCTTGGAAAAGGAGCTCATATCTCAAGAATTCAGTGGGAGAGTATATGATCTGGAAGACGATCATGAAGATGTAGCACCTTCTGAAAACACTAGCCAAACTTCCTGTGGAACCTGAAAGTTTAGGTCCTCCACCCGAAGTTGAAGTGGTTCCCGTTCGTAGGTCATCTAGACCTGTGAAGGCTCCTACACGTCTATGTCTTAACATGGAGTGTGATGACAACTTGATAGGGGATCTTGATGAACCTACAAGTTATAAAGCTGCCATGAATAGTCCTGAAAAGGAAAAATGGCAGGGAGCTATGAATGGGGAAATGCAATCCATGAAAGACAATGAAGTCTGGGAAGAAGTAGACCTACCTCTGAGTGCCAAGTTAGTTGGGAGTAAATGGCTCTACAAGAAAAAGACTGATATGGATAGCATTGTACACACCTATAAGGCCCGTTTGGTAGCTAAAGGCTATACTCAAACTTTTGGTGTTGACTATGAGGAGACCTTTTCTCCTGTAGCTGACATTAGGGCTATTAGGATTCTTATAGCCATAGCCGCTTACTATGACTATGAGATTTGGCAAATGGATATCAAAACCGCCTTCTTAAATGGTCGCCTAGATGAAGACATCTATATGGCGCAGCCTGAGGGGTTTGTGAATCCAGAATTCCCAAATCGTGTATGCAAGCTTAAAAGATCCATTTATGGATTGAAGCATGCATCACGACAATGGAATAAGAGATTTGATAGTGAGATTAAGAAGTATGGATTCACTCAAAATCTTGATGAGCCATGTGTATATCACAAAGCTAGTGGGAGTAATGTAATTTTCCTTATATTATATGTCGATGACATATTGATCATGGGAAACGATATTCCAAGTTTGCAAAGGGTTAAGGCATATCTTGGAAGTTGTTTTTCTATGAAAGATTTAGGGGAAGCTACATTTATTCTGGGAATCAAGATATATAGAGATAGATCTCAGCTTTTAATTGGATTAAGCCAAAGTGCTTACATCGATAAAATATTGAAGAGATTCAATATGCAAAATTCCAAGAAAGGATATTTGCCGATGCAAGAACAACATGGCTTGAGTGAGAAAGTTTGTTCTTCAACACCTGAAGAGGTGCAACGCATGAAGAGAGTCCCTTATGCTTCGGCTGTGGGATCTATAATGTATGCGGTGAAAAGCACAAGGCCCGATGTGGCATTTGCTCAGAACTTAACCAGTCGATATCAGCAAAATCCAGGTGGAAAACACTGGACTGCTATTAAGAATATTCTTAAGTACCTTAGGGCAACTAAAGAGATGTTCTTAGTTTATGGGGGTACTCCATCTGCCGAACTTGATGTTACAGGTTACTGCGATGCTTCTTGGAAAGGTGATAAAGATGATACGAAGTCTCAGACGGGATATGTCTTTGTCATTAATGGAGGAGCTGTGGATTAGAGGAGCAGAAAGCAGAGTGTACTAGCGATGTATGCTACAGAAAGTGAGCATATAGCTGCTTCAGAAGCTGCAATGGAAGCTGTTTGGATTAGGAAGTTTGTTTCAGGGCTTGGGGTTATGCCTTCGATTTGAAGACCTATAAAAATGTATTGCAACAATTCAGCTGCGATTACATTTACCAATGAACCTGGAATCATGAAAGGCACCAGACATTTCCCAATTAAGCACCACTATGTTCGAGAACAAGTCGAAATAGGTGAAATCGAAATGCTCAAAGTTCACACAGATGAAAACTTAGCCGATAAATTTACAAAGCCTTTACCTGGCACCAAGCTTTACAAGCATGCTGAAGGAATCGGACTTAAATTAGCTGAAAGTTTCATGCCCATTTGTGATTAGTATTTGGATAAGGGATGTAATGTACAATTATTATTTTAATGAAATAAAATATTGTTTATGTTTATTTATTCATTGTCTTAATAATATATCCTATATTTGCATGTTTAAGATCCATGAATAAGTTATTATTCTAAATTGTCCGTTGTTGATTAATGATATGGGAATATCATTAAACTAAGACAGTTTTGAGTATTGGTTAAGGATATACTTGAAAGTATATTGATGCGTAGTCATACCAATTTCACATGATATTCAATGAATTGAGTATTGGACTTATCCCAACAATATGATTTATTGTGAGAATCATATTTAAAGTTATCCTCAGACTTGAGATACCAGATAAGTGTCATGCATGTAGTGCATTTTTGTGGAACAATCTACCGCTTACCGTAATTGGAAGTCATAAGGGTTGTTTTTAGAAGTGTTGCAAAGTTCATGGGTTATTCTTGTAGTCAAGAGAGAATTTGTTCCTTCTGATTTGTTCAGAAGTTTAATACTGCTGGGCCCCTCGTAGGGTTGACAAAATGTTTGCGTGGCCACGCCTAAAGTCTATCTGGAATACGTTCAGATGTTTTGGTAATTCTAATCAATCATAAAGAGACGAGAAACAGAATTTAATAAAGGACCTCACATCTTTATTAATGTAGTATTAGAAGCAAAAGGATAATTATAATGATGAATCATTAGATGTTTTCCAGGAAACCTAGCTCGGGTCGAACTAGGGGCATTGGAGTTTTGCAAGACGCCAACCAATGTCATTTTACTATTAATAGATATACGAGTGGGAGCTGTTAAAAGTTACGTATAAATATTAATATGCAAATGACTAGTATCGAACCCGAGACCTCGGGATTGCACACATTACAAACGAGAATTAAAGATTAATAAATATTAATTGGTATGTATATTTATTAATAACACAAGTATAAGGATTAATGATTATTAGTTATTAAACGTATGGATTAATTATCGTTAAATAATAAGGAAAGGGACTAGAATGTAATTTAGGAGACAAGAAGGATCCGGAATCCCCTTGTGGGATGGATGGCCGGTCGACCCAACCCATATGGGTCGATCCATGCCTTTTGCTTGTTCCCCAAGAATTACATATAGTATATAAACAAATCAAGGGGTCATTCATTCACACCTTTTGTGCACACACAATACCCTAAGTTTGGTTTTTCTCCCTTGTTCCTTCCTTGGCCGATCGAACCATAAACCCTAAGGGTTTGGATCGAAAATTTTTATAACAAAATTATTCTTGTGTTTAATCTTGCAATTACTTTAATTCGGTATTAGTTTGTGTGTACAAGAACGAGGTAATTACTCACTATAGTAATTATCAGGAGATCGATAAACAAAACGGTAAGGGGTTTATCATTGATCTAATTTACACAAGATTCAAGGTTTATTGAAGTGCATCGGGTACGTTACTATTTATGTTTTAGTTAATCTTTATATGTGTTATACTTGATCCTAGCTTCAGCATACGTGTACTTTGATTGTTAAACTCTAACTCCTCCACCCTTGCTTAGCTAGGCAAGCCAAACTAAAATAAGATAGATCTCGAAAACCAAACCAGCAATCATCTTTAGCCTGAGAAATATGTTCCCAGCTTAACTAATGAATATGGTGCTCGTGTGCATCCCCGCCTCCACAAAAAGCGTTTTATGTGAACCAAAAGTTTTTGAAGGAAAACTTTAGGTAACTTATGATAGTACATGGCATATGAGGGGATGGCCTAAATAACTGATTTCATTAAAACCTCACGACCAGCATGCTATAAAAACCTTTGTTTCCATCCTTGCATTTTTTTTGAGAACTTTATCAAGAATAAACGGAAACAACTCGCCTTTATTTCGACCATGAATAGACGGCAAACCAAGATATTTTGCATGAGGATCCATTATCTTTACTCTAATTCGATTACAGAAGTATCGTTGTTCGTCCATGGGCGTATTTGGAGAAAAAGTTGCCTCAGACTTTGAGAAGTTTATAGATTGCCCAGATGCTTTGCAATTTTGATCAATTAACCCAATCAGACGATCACATTATGAAGCTTTTGCTTTGAAAAAAAAAATAAAGAATCATTAGCAAATAATATATGAGATATTACCAACAATTGTGAGACATTTTGATGCCAGTTAAAACCGAGCATTGCATGGCATTATTTATCATTCGAGAAAGGTCGTCTGCTACAATAAGAACAAGTACGAATACATAGGATCTCACTGACGGATGCCTCTCGAAGGCTTGATCGATCCAAGAGATTCACCGTTAATCATGAGCTCCATTTCATATGACGATATGCTGCCAAAATCCATTTACACCAAGTTTCACCAAAACCCAATTATTAAAAAGTCCCATTTAACTTTATCAAATTTACTGAGGTCAAGCTTCAAAGCCATAATCTTCTGATCACCTAAAGAACAAGTATTCCCTCTAACATTCTTTGAAACTCACAAAGTATTACACTTATTGAGGGGGAGTATTTGAAACTCTTTGAAATAATCAAGGGAACGTTCTTGTGGAATTTTTCCCGTAAAACCTCAAAAAGCATATTTTAATCTAGACTTTCCAAAAACATCATCAATATGCTATTTTTGAGGGGGAGAAATACTAAAAGTGATTAAAATATAACAAAATGATATGACATCTCATGTGAGTGCGTCTCAGACTTCACCAATGAATTGACGAAACAAAAACTGTCATCAATCGAAAGGATTTGTCCTAGTAGGGTAATGATTTCAAGCTGGTCTAACTAGTGATGTAAGCATGTCTCGAAGAGGACTTATCTTAGTAGAGTGTACCATGTCGAGAAACTTTCTGTGGACTTGACCAGGCCTGGTAATAATTTCAAGCTAGTCTAACTAGTGATGTAAACTTGTCTCGAATCGGTCATGTTCACTGAAAGTAGATCAATTCAAAAGGTGCAAACTCTACCCAACATGTGCAAATTTATAATAAAAACATATGAGCACATGTTAAGTGGGAGCACTTGAAAAGTACTAAACTCTCAAAGTGTTAGCAAAAAGTGTTTCATAATCAAAAACACTTTAAGAGATTTTTCAAAGATTTGGTTTACGGCAACATAGGAATAGTCATGGAATTATAAGGTGACTAAGGCTAGAAAAACCGTCCTATGATTCGCCAGAGCCGGAGGGATCTACCCAAAGACAAACACCGACTAGGTAGTATTAGAAAGTCTTTAGGTATGATTGAGAAAAAAGGAGAAATATGTGAAAGGAGAAAGAATGGGTTGAAGAATTAAAAAGAAAAACTATGTGAAAGGGTGAAAAGAAATAGCCCTCCAAGTATTCAACCTTAGGGCAGAAACCGGGTTCAACTCATATGCTACTGGGTGTTACTAAGATAACTCCGGTATTGAAGACAATGTGTCATGGACCCAGTGACGCACTGCACTAAACTTCTAATCACTCAAGTTCTCTTAAAAGAACTTGTTTCATTCTCAAGGGGAACCCTGCATAATCTATCGACCGCTCATTACGAGTCATGTTGACATTGAATCAGGAGACACCGCTCCAGTCTCCGACTACCAAATATTGCACTAATCAAGTATAGAACCGAGAGATACACCATAAGATCTCATAGGAACACATGATACTGCTACACTAATGTTTCAACATTAAGGACATCGGTTGTACTATTAAGAGTCCTACGCAGATCCTAGCAATATGCAAGAACATTTATGAGAGAAATTACAAATGTAATTCTCAGTGACTGAATGGAAATTCCTGCCAGGGTCAACATCAAACAACCCTGACAGCAGGTCACTTTGATAATTCCTTGTGGATTACGTTTATTGTTCGCGGTGGTTTCATGCGGTCTACAGTCGTGGAGTGATACTATGGCATACTCCAGCGACTCACCTAAATTGTTGATACACTTTGGAGTATCTGTACTAGCCCTCTCGAGGGTATCCGATTCAGGAACGGCCTTGGCAAGGATTAGAGAAAGTCTTCACACTATGCTGATTATGATCTCGAAATCCAAACCTATAAGTGCTGGATGTTTTGTTACTAACTGTTGTTTGCATGAATCAATGTTTGCAGGAATCATTAACGAAGAAATCATGATATTTGAATGACTGCCAACAATGCTTCCGCTACTCTTATGTCATATATCTTGGTTCAGAAGGGTGTGAGCATGTCGGTCCGATAATCACTTCACTGGGAAAGAAATTGTTCGAAGGGAATGACACACGGCATTCCAACAAATGCTGATTACAATGAATGCTCAATGATCACATGTGTTAAAGGAACTTTCATCATGAGATCACTTCTTGAAGTACTACATTTGCTAATCATGAAGAATCAAAGACAAACGATCTAGGAAATTAAATTGATAAATTAGTATGCTAGTATTCAAAATGTAATTTCCTGGGTGACCTCCCTTAGGGGGAGATTGTTAGGAATATAATATTCATATGAATGACTCGATCACCCCGAGTATCTTCTAGCATTATGTTAGCTCATAGGCTTATTAGTATTGGTTCAGTTATCGTAGTATTAGTTTAGTTATCGTAGTATTCGTGGAGTTGGGTCGGGTCTTTCCCCACTGTCAGCTTACTCCACAGCCTAAGTGGGGCATTTTATGCATTACTATAAATACCATTTCCCACACAAGGGAAAGGGTTGGATGTTCACTTTTGCTTGAAGCTAATAGATTACATTTTCTCTCACTAGAACATCTCACTTTCTCTCTTTACTCTCTTTAGATTCGGCCATTCACTAATCCTTCCTTATGTTATCATATCAAGTATTATACACTTTCCATTCTCTCAAACATGTGTTCACAACAAGGACCACGTTAATTGGCTGTTAATATATTTCTTGATTGTTATTGATTTTAGTGTTATCAACTATTTTAGGTGATTATGAATGGCCTTATAGAAGTTTAGCTCATGACTAGTTAGAAGGTGTGGAG
Source organism: Artemisia argyi (assembly GCA_030686995.1). Classification (NCBI taxonomy): domain Eukaryota; kingdom Viridiplantae; phylum Streptophyta; class Magnoliopsida; order Asterales; family Asteraceae; genus Artemisia; species Artemisia argyi. The sequence continues at coordinate 109,842,802 of CM060681.1, read as the reverse complement.
TGCACACTCGTTATAGTTAGCTTGATACCTGATGATGTCAAAGAATCCTGATATTTAAGTTTCAATTTTCACCTAATATGCTCGTTATTTGTGTTTGTTATATGGATATATACTTCGATTTCTTTATACATCGTTTCCAGGTAACAAACAAGCATAGGAGCTTAAGATACGCGGAAATTAAAAAGTACTTGAAAATATTACTAATCTTAGTATGCTGAAGCTAACTACGACGTAGCTCACACTCTCAGCGATGCCGTAGCCAAGAATTCAAATATTCATTGACTAGTCAACGCTTATCAAGAGTTACGCACGTAAACAACTCATGGGGTTATGCCATAATCATTCGAAGATTAGAAGAATTCATGAGCTTTGAAGGCTACGCCATAACCACTCATGGAGTTACAGCGTAGTTAAGAAATAGTACGTGATCCAACATTTTGTCGAGATTATGGGGTAACTATACTTCAAGATTACGACGTAAGTGGAAACCCTAAGGAGCTACGGTGTAACCAACATCACAACTACGCCAGAGCCAACATTAAAGGATAAGATTGTTTCACGATTACACTAGCTATGGTGTAACCAGCTTTTAGGGTAAAGCCGTAGCTATGTCGGGCCTATAAATACCTGCCCCAAAACTCTGCATTTTACACAACTTTTCTCACCAAACAAGTCAGAGAACGAAGGGAGCATTTAGAGAGGTATTCTACAGCAGCATACAGAGCTATTCCAAAGGAGAGATCACTCTTATAACACCATAAGTTTTAGCTTTTCATTCTTTAATTAACATTTAGATTTCATGTATTCTTTAAACATTGATTTGAGTGTTGTTATTGACATGATTGGCTATGCACCTCTGGTGCTAGCCTAGTTATGATTCGTTTATTGTTTTGATTATATTTTCTTACTTTTCATAATGGTTCTAGTGTGTGCACACTTAGTTTACCATAGATCCTTTAGTTGCGGTTGTTTTGATGAACCAGTTATACCTGGTATGCTAGGAGAATTGACAAAAAACCCTAGCGTAGTTGGGTTGCGAGGGAAATGGTTGGGCTGACAACTAGCCAAATTACCTTGTGTGCAAATTGACCATAGGACCACTTTTCGGGTTTGATAAACTTAAGTAATTAGAGTATGGCCTAAGATCCGAGAGGCCGGGCCATACAATGATAAATCTAGCATGTAGTGGTACTTAGTGACTCAAACTAGTCTACCGTACATCGGCTTATGGCAGAGGGTAGTGCCTTTGGTTCCCGGCAAGATTCTAGGGAGATAAGCTAGGGAACTTGACCATATGAACCTAGTGATACATGTCCTCCCCACTTGAAGCGTTAGAATAGTTTAATAGAGAACATGATCATGAATGATTTAGGATCATTAGCTAGGCTAGTACACTTCTCTCCTACTATTCACAACTTCAATTTATTTTCAGTTTTTATTTCATTTATGTCTTTTTAGTTTAGTTAATCAATCAAACCAACTTTAAAACGTGACACTAGACTTAAATCGGATCCTCCACACATAGCTCTTGGGACGACCGCGGTTTTACTAGTTACTAATGTACACACAATTGGATTCACTATCGGTTAGTGTATTAGGGTAGACCTTAGGTAAACGAGACTTTATAGATATAAGACCTGGTCAGTAAAACCTGCATCAAGTTTTTGTCGCCATTTCTGGGGAGCTATATTAGGATTTTTGTTTAAGTTTTAAATTTTTGATTTTTGTTTTGTGTTTCTCACATTTTTGTTCAAGTTTCAGGAAAAATGTAAGTTGTTGACATCAATACGTTGACTCTTTAAAAGTACCTTACAATGACTAGGGATGAGCAAGGACCAGGGCTTGTTAGGCCACTAATTGGAGGGGATGTCCAATTTGAGATCAAGCTGCATTTTATAAGAGAATTGTGGGAGAAACCCTTTGCTCGGAATAAGACTGAAGGCACTTATGAGCATGTGGAAAATGCTTTGTACGTCACAAGACTCTTGAACATTCTAGGTGTTTCTCACGATGCGGTCATGCTCCGAGTGTTTCCAATGACAATCACTGGAGCCGCAAAAGGATGGGTTGATAGGTTGCCTGCTGGAACCATCAACACATGGAGTCTCCTCAAGAAAGTTTTCATTCAACAATTTTGCCCTCCTTCTAAGACGGCAAAACAGTTAGAAGAGATCCATAATTTCAGAAAAGATGCTGATGAGACATTGTACCAAGCTTGGGATAGGTACGATGATCTTCTTTACAAATGCCCCACTCATGATCTGAACAAAAAACAGATGGTTAATATCCTCTACAACGGGATCACCATTGCAACTAGGCAAATGATCGATTCTCAAGGGCCGATCCCTGGGATTACTCATGTTCAAGCCTTGGATACCATTCAGAATATGGCTGACCACTAACAGAAGTGGCATGATGGTGGGAGCAGTAGGAGCACGGGCGGAAGTTTGGAAGGTATGAATATTATCACTAACAAACTTGAAAATCTTGGTAGGGAAATGAAGAAGCTTAAGGAAAACGTGCATGCTATACAAGTAGGATGTGACACATGCGGAGGAGCTCATCAAGCCAGAGATTGCCTGATAAACGAGGATGATAAAAAGATCAAAGAACTCAAGTATTCTTAAGCTAGAAGACCTTTTCAAGGGTATAACAGCAACAAGGGTTGATATGGCGTTGGACAAATGTAACACCCCCAATTCATAGATAGCAGCGGAAGCTAGATCTTGGGGTATTACTCATGGAAACATAGTCACAATAATAGAAAATGACTCAAAAGAGACGTTTTTGTAGGAAAAGTAGTTACCATTCATTTATTCATCAGAATTTTTAAAGTAAAAGATAAACTTTTACAAAAGAGAGGTCCCACAGACTCGGTTTAAAGTAAAAAATTATGAATGATAACAGGTCTGGACATCCTCATATCCAATGCCACTCCGTGTCTTAAGTCCTAAGGGCCTAATTACCTAGGATAACATGCTTAAAGGTCTACACTAAGGTTGAGTGAGAGTCATAGGTTTAGGTTTGTTATAGGGTTGAATACAAGTTCCACAGGGTTCAGCTTAAACCCTTGGGTTATGGAAAATTAATGATAGAGTATTATTGCACTAAGCTCATGACACCCTACGTTAACATGTCTAGGTCATGGGGCACTGCAGACCCTAGCATGACGGGACGTAATAAGGATTAACTTTCCGAGGTTAACCCTTTTAGTTCTCAAATATAGTGCGATTGGTACCCGGCAGGGGAAACCAACCGGAGTTGTCAAACTTCAAATAGATCTATTCACTATACTCGTGTTCACTCGCAAGTGATTATGGTTCATGATATTTTGTAATATAATGATGACATAGAAGGTACTCGTGCAACAACCAAATAAGAAGACTTGTATTCGATTTAAAAAATGTATCCCGCTCACAGGGTTTGTAAAGCATTTAAAAAGTGAGGCTATGAACACTCACCTGGGATTAGAGATGAGTGTGGGTTCTACTAGATGGCCTACTCACGCAACCTGGTGTAGTGTGTATGTCAAGTCTGGGTGGGTGCATTCTAAGTTCTCCTAATTAAGTATTCTTAAGGTTTTCTAGATTTAGATATAACATAACACCGTTCGGGTCATCATAATCCTGAGGCAATTAAACCCCTCACTTCAAGCTCTCTAGTATTTTGTTATGTTATTATATGCTTAAGTTATAAATAGAACATAACACCGTTCAGGCCATCATAATCCAAAGGTCATATAGAAAACATTTGAGGAGCCAGAGCACTATAACTCGTAAACCTAGCAAGCTTGTCAAAACGAATACCCAAATGAAACCCCTCATATGAAGCTCCCTAGTATTGTGTTATGTTTTATTTAAAAAAAGAGGCTTTTATATTTATGAAAATACTTCAAATATACCCTTAAGTTTACTAATTGACATAATATACCCTTAACCTAATAACTTTTACGGTTTTAGTCCTTAACGGTAATAACTATATACAACTATATCCTTATACTATATAACTTTACAAAATAGGTCCTAACACTTTATACTTCTAAGAAATGGCAAAAACAATCCTTAGACTTAATATTTTCAGCAAATTACAATATATAACCCAATACGTGAAAACATTTACAAAACTAGTCCTTTTTCTATATAAACTATATTTTTATGAAAAAAAAAAGCTTTCCTAGCTTATGGTTAACTAATATAAGCCTAGTAAAGTATCCTAGACCAGCTCATGGCTCATGAAAAGGGCTGGTTGCATGCAAACATGGTATCGACTTAATTTAGGGTTTAGAAATGAATTCTACAAAATAAAAAGGGTCAAGGCTCATTTATGTGTTCCTAGGTGATCTAAGACTCATATATACTATGCTAGGTCAGTACTAAGGCTACTAGGATCAAAGATTAAGCTTACTTGGTTGGGGGAGGGCTTAACGAGGGTTTAGGGTTTCTCGACTAGGTTTTCACTTCGACAGGGGTTCTAGGCTTGCATAGCTCGACTCCTACACTTACTATGGCTTGTATACTACTGAATGTGTGAGTTAAAGAAGAGATAATGGTGTGATTTAAAATGGAGAAGGGGTGGTGGTATTTATAGGGTGCTTTTGGTTTAGCAAGCAAGAAAAGAAGACACAAGGTGGCAAGAGGGGGATGACTAATGTTAGGATATGAAGATCAAAAGTACTTCTGAAGATTAAAGTACTGCTTGTGTCAAAGTACTGCTTATGTTGAAAAGTCAAAGTATTGCTCGTGCATGAAGAAAGTTAAAGTACTTCTATGATAAAGGACTGTTATGCAATATCGTGAAAGGATTGTAATGCAAAGTTATTAGAATATTCTAGAATTAGATTAGTATTAGTTTGCTTCTCGTTCAAGTATTCTAAACCGACTTAAGGTTTTCCTTATGCCTATAAAAGGAGCCTTAGGATGGTATTAGACATATGCTTATGCTTATTAGTACGAATACTTTAGAATACGATTAAAGAGTTATTAGGGTTGTTAGTGAATCTGTATAAGAAAGCAAGTTCAAAGTTTGGTTTAATATAATCATTGAAAGTTATTCTTCTTAGCTTTGTTTTAGTAGATTCCGCATACTTAACAAGGTTACATCAGTGTTTCATTATTAATAGTTTTGAAGTTATTCAAGATTGTTAAACCCTTACAAGCTACAGAGTAGTTTGATCAGAGTATATATCGATCCAACAACTAACTACTACTACTAGGGGGCTCTTAAGAGCTAGGTAAATGACTAATGATGGCTAGGGATAGCTAGGAGTGGTGGTGATTGGTGGTTGGTCCTCAAGGGTGCTGCAGCCTAAGGTGGTCACAAGGAGGACACAAGTAGGTCATAGAGGTGTTTGGTTGGTTGATTGGTAGTGACAAGTTGGTTTATAAGCTACTAGGATGGTAGCTTGAGGTGCTTAAGGAGCTTAAGGAGCTAGTTTGTTAAGGTTTTCCTAGGTTTAGGGTTAGTTTAGTACCTAGGCTTGCTTTAGGGTTTAGATTATGGTTTAGTGTCTAGATTAGGGTTTATCTAGGGTTTAGGGACTATTATTAAGGTTTAGGGATCATTTCCTAAGTTGTGGTAGCTTATTCTAAAGAATCGGGAAGGTTTTGACCTAGTTTCGAGACTATAAAGCCTATTTGGGGTTTTGTGCTTAAGGGACTTGTACTATGGGCTTGGAATAGTGGTACTAGGGTTTTGGTGAATTAATGTAGCTAATATATCATATACATGAGCCTTGAACACTTTCAAACTATTTTGGTTGAGAAATTAGGGTTTTAGAGATAAATGTAAACACATAGGGCTTGTTTAGGGTTTGTAATAGCTATTGTAACAATTCGCATTTTCAGGTTAACTTTTATTCCCGAAAATTTTACTATTCACTTTTTACTATTCACTTTTACTATTCACATCCAAAATTTTTATTTCATATTCTCGTAAGTTAAACTATTTTAATGATAATCCGAGAATTTGACACTCGTCAGATCATTTCTGCAAAAATCCGTGTCCGAGATTTACTTTTAGGTTTAAACGTCATTCCAGCATCCCGATATGTCCATAAAACATTATAAACAATAGAAATATGATTTTCTCTCATTTTAGGACAATTCTAAAAGTTTCGGAATTTTACGTTTTCTAGTTCAGCGTTTTACGCGAATTACGCGTTTTAGACCCGTGTTTCCAGTTTTTAGCAGGGTTTTAGCACCCAATAGAACCTACCACTCATTTTATATTTTATTATGGAGTATATTGATATGTTTTAACATATTTATAAGTTTCATATTTTTAAGATACCTGATTTTAAGTTTCATGACTTAATGACTTACCGTTAGCGATTACCGGGACCAAAACTCACTCCGTAAGCTAGATAATACCAAGTTTAAGTACCTAGTCACTCCTCCCATCATATGAACGTGTATATGATGATTCACCAAGCCTTGGTGGCTTGGTGATAAGCCTTGGACTTTAGGATACTTGTATATTAAGCAAACTTGGTCACCAAGGGTTCATTAGATAATTACAAGTGTACATCTTGGCCTCCAAGTTTAGGCAACTTCCTAACACCTTCCTAACCTCCTCATCTTCCTATAAATAGCAAGCTCATTCCTTCCTTTCATCTCCATAAAAACGCCACACAACAAATCCCTAGCACCATGATCCTTTGATCTTCAAACTATAAGTTACACATAAGAGTTCAAGGTCTTAGTATTCTCTACCTAGTTCTCAAGTTTGTTTGGTGATTCCATGGTTGAATTAGGAGTTACACAAGGTTACTAGGGCTGAAGTTAAATGGTTTTCACAAGGGTTAGATCAAGGCTAGCAAGGGTTTCAAGAGTTATGGTGAAGGGTTTGCAAGCATAGGTTTAGTGTCCTAGTTCCATACTTGACTTCCTTTCTAGAGAAAGCCAAAAGTTGTAAGAAACCCTTATACACTTTCTTGCTCAATATCATTTTCATGCTTATTATGTTTCTTTCATGCTATATATGGTCTTTGTATTGTGTTCATGATGTATAAAAACTAGTAAAACAAGTTATGTATATATATGTTAACTTATGACAAGTAAACAAGCAAACTAGTGATTTTTATGGAGAACCATGACCAAAATAGTATAACTATGATATTTGACACTTACTTACTGTTATAAAGGACTTCAAAAGGAAAAAATAGCAATTTGAATCACCCAAAACGAGTACACGAGTCAAAAGATACGGCCATAAGAAGTTAGCGACACCAAAACGCCGAAACTGCCTATACCCTACTGTTTTGCATTCTGCCAATTTGAAAGTCACTCTTCTGGTCCGATTCATCAAAAAGTTAAAACACGAAAGTTGTCCGGAACGACGTTTTCGTTTAGGAACAAAGAAGCTCGAGCCCTGAAAACGCTTTCTGAGTGATAATTTTCTTCAAATTCTTAACAGCCCATTTTTAGACCAAAGTTACTATATAATGATTATAATTAGATGAGACTACTCTTTTCATACCTGTTTTAACTTTTTGGGGGAGATACATGCACAACTACTTGCTTACTTGTACAAATACTGTTAAACGTTTATACTTGATTGTGTTATACTTGATTGACATTATACTTGATTGCGTTATACATACTTCTTACACTATACTTGCTTAATTTAAATACAAGATTCGTATTTACGTGCATACATAATACTCTATTCTGTCGGAGAGGTATTGGTAGTACTCATGGGAAGATGCCCCCTACCCTTGTGTCTATACTTGACCTTGGATGACGTAGTACTATTTGGGAAGATGCCCCCGCCCTTGTGTCTATTCTTGACCTTGGGTGAATATAATCCGGTGCATTGTATAAACTAACTTTTAGCAATGGGTTGTGGACACACAGGTTGCAAGTCTCTTATGGCGGGACTTGCAACTGAGTGGATTCTCAATGCCTTTGCTGTGTGAACATTCTTTTGAGGCTTTTTCAACTGTTTTAAGACAAACTCTATGAACTCACCAACCATTGTGTTGACACTTTAGCATGTTTATCTCAGGTTAGTATGGCGATAGCTAGTGCGTGGAACTTAGAGTCAAGCTGCATATTCTGAAGACTTACGCTTTTATCATTTACCATTCAAAACATTTTGTATACATTTATGTATCATACTTTGGAATCTCATGTTTGTAACTTTGAATTCATTAATCGAATGGTAACTTTTCAAAACGTCTCATTTAGAGTTCGTTTTCTATAACTTGTACTTTGTATTATGAAGTAGTACCCCAATGACACAGTCTTCCGCTGCGGTATTTTAGGGGTGTTACAGCTATAGTATACTAGAGTGATAGAATACTTATTGAAATTATGTTTAGAACATAGGCTTGACATACTAGGAGGTTTACAAGGTATAACCTTGATGATATTTGGCAATTGTAGTTACGTGAGTCGTCTAGGGGGCTATGTAAGCTACTTTAGATAGTAGGTCTGAGTAATTATACTTACGGGAATTGGTAATGAAATATGTGTTAAGATATAGTGGGGAAATATGTTCTAGCATTATGATAAGGCATAGTGGGGGATAGCTAAGGCATAGTGGGGATAACTAAGGAAAAAATTTTACCCTGAAAAGTGCTATATAGATAGGATAAGTATAGTAACCTAAGTGAGTTTTATTAGATGTTATAGTCTTCCCTCCTAAAAAGGAAATCTCATCCCGAGATTTAGCTAGGAGTAGGAGGAGAGTGGGGGAAAAGATGAGGGTATTTGGAACGAATTTGATCCTCTCGTTCCCATGTATACTCTGGTCCTCTTTGGGAGTTCCAGCATACCTTAACGATGGGGATCCAATGGTGTTCTAGATTTTTGACCTCTCGGTCCATGATTTCTAAGGGTTCCTCTACAAAATTGAGCTTATCATCCAACTGAAGCTCTTTCATAAGAATGACAAGAGATTCGTCGAATAGGCATTTCGTAAGGTTGGAGATGTGAAATGTGTCATGTACATTACTGAGCTCTTCCGGAAGCTCAAGTATGTACGCCACTGGACCAATTTGATCTAAGATCCTAAATGGTCCAATGTACCTCGGATTAAGCTTTCCTAGCTTACCAAAACGAATGACACCTTTCCTAGGTGATACCTTAAGCATGACACGATATCCTACTTGAAATTCTAAGGGTTTACGCCTAACGTTAGCATAACTTTTCTGCCTATCTCTTGCAACTTGCAAGTGCCTATGGATTTGGACTATTTTCTCAGTAGTCTCATGGATTATCTCTGGACCCGTGAGTTGAACTTCTCCAACTTCGGCCCAGCAGATAGGGGATCTGCACTTTCTACCATAAAGTGCCTTAAAAGGTGTGGTGTAACCACCGGTAATTTTCCACATAAATTAAACTTATAATTACCCATTTATCACGCCAAATTTAAAAAAAAAAAAAAAATTATCAGTTAAACTACTCATAAGTTAATATGACATAACTCATACTTACCTAGGTTCATTTTGAATAAATAATTTATTTACATCAAGTATCAAAGTTTTCAATTTCTAATTTACCACTTTACGTTATTTCGTATTCAACATTTAAATTAAACATTTTTCTATTTAGTAAAGTATTCATAAAAACCCTAAATTATTAAAACTATAATAAAACTCAAATTAATGATATTTTATACAAGAGTACAAGTTTATCAAGCTCAGGTACAAGTTAGTAATGCAGACTAATAAATATATATATACTCATTATAAACCTCAGTGTACCAACCCTAACAGCACAATATTTATCTCACTAGCTTTAAAAACTTTATTTTTTTCAACATAACAAATATATGTACAAGTTTTAAACTAAAGTACAAGTCACTAAAACATAGAAACCCTAAAATCACCATAACTTACAATAAAAACCTAATTTCTCAAAAACAAATATTTTACTTGCAAACTCTAATTAATATTTTTATTAAAATATTATGTACAAGTATTTTAAGTTAGGGTACAAGTCTTTTAAGCATGAAATCTTTATAGAAACAAAAACCTTATAAAAACTTTAAAAATAATTATTTAAATAACATCTTATGTAGTATTCTTACACAATAAATTATAAAAATAATTTATTTATTTATTTAGTATATGTACAACTCCATAAACTTAAGGTACAACTCACTAATGCACAAAATCATAAAAACCTAATTATTAGTATTTAAAGTGTAATAAAAATTACATAAAAATTTTAGAAAACTAAGAAATAATTAAAAATACAATTTTCTTATTTTTAATACATTAGTACAAGTCTCTCAAGCCTAGAGTACAATCACCTAAAGCACAATCCGATTCTTATTCCTTTATCCATATAATTCGACACCAAACTTAAACAAATAAATCCTAGCTTGTTATCTAATAAATCTCTACCCAAATTAAATACAAAACTAAGTTTACTACTTCACTAAACTTACATGTACAACCAACTATAGCCTAAGTACAACTAGTAAAGCAGAATCGATCCCTAGATACAGTTTAGTTCAAATGGAACTAAATAAAAACCAACTTAGACCTAGACTAACACTTGTAAACTCTCTAAACCACAAAATACTCATTTGGTGCCCTATACTTCCACATATACTCGTTTCTAGATGTGCTATATGTGTATGGACTATATTCGAACACACCAACACCCTCACAAAAGGCCACGACATTTCCACACACATGGAATTAAATCAAAATCAAATGGTTCTAGCAAGCTACTTGTATACTTATTACACCATAAGTCATTTGATTGGAATTTTATACCTACACATCACCTCTCTTCTAGAAAAGTGCCTAAGTATGTGATTTAGGTTCGAACACCTCACCTATTCTTTCATTTCACATTGTGGCGCCTCATCAATCACACACCCTACCTAACTCACTCAAAAATACAACCATAAACATTCATATCCATCCTCTATAAATAGAATTCAACCTAAAACTCTAAATCGTCCCTTAAACATTCGAACCAAACCATACAACCAAAACAACCTCAAATCTAGAACCTACAAGGGCTCAATTCGAATCATTTTTCACAAAATAATACACTAAGTCGACCAAATAAGAAGGTACATCTCTAGTTCATTTCAATTATTCTCTTATGCTTATCTTATGTTTAAATACATATTAGAACATGTCAATAAAAGTATATAGGCCCAGAAGTAACAAAAACGTATTTTTGTATTAAACGAGCTCATTAACAAAAATGATTTCGAAATAAAGTTCTAGGAGACCTAGATTTATAAAACTGGTTTAAGAATACTTTAAATATGTTATAATAACTAATTTTAATATAAAAACATAGGGTATAAAAATCAGATTGCATGAAAACTTGGTTTTTCCTTTCTTTTTATTTCTGTCGAGCAGTAGCAGACCTGCTACTTCGAACCTAGATTTGACATAGCAAACGTTATTAGAAAAATATGGGACTTGACATGGTAAAAGTACACTAGAATAGCTAAATATAGGAAAAAGAATCAGTCAATTTCATTGAGAAACGAGGGAGAATGAGGCATTCAAAGTTGGTAATTTTTCTGTGACGAGTAAACTTAAAGTCGCGACTTCTGTGATTTATTGTGAAGTCGTGGGATCAAATCATGCCATGAGATTTTATAAAAATACTCTTAAAACTCTTATAAATGTTTTAGAAAAGGATTCGTAAAAAGTTTCGAAGTAAAACGAGAGATATAAACTGTTTTTGAATAAAAAGGATGTTGGGTGAGATCGGGGGTTAAACACAAGGGTTGCTTTAGCCAAAACTCCAAAAGATTTTTATAGTTGGACTTGTTTTGCGATCGGACAGTCCCTCAGGGGTAAAAAGTGTCACTTTTGAAACTTAAGGGTAGAAAGTGTCATTTGACTAAAGTTCAGGGGTAAAAATTGTATTTTTATAAAAGTTTAAGGGTAAAAGTTGCCAACTTTAGAAACTTGAGGGTCAAAAATAAAAATATTATAAACCCTAATTTATTTTATTATTATTATTATTATTATTATTATTATTATTATTATTATTATTATTATTATTATTATTATTATTATTATTATTATTATTATTATTATTATTAATATGATTATAATAATTATTATTATTATTAATATAATTAGGGTTTGTAAAGTAAACCTTAAATTAGTTTTGTACCGTAACTAACAAACGAAATATCCATTTAACGAACGGACGGAACCAAATCTTACGGATAAGAAAATATAATAAAATAATACTTTTGAAACTACATATTGGTTCAATAAAATATTTAACCATTAAACTAAAACGAAACGAACATTTAAAAACTAATATAATCAGCAACAATTACTGAGAACTTAATCTAATAACTCAGGTTTCAAGCCGGAGACGTTTATCAACTTTATTTAACTTTGTTTTTCATCCAGACTGCTCAGGTGAGTTCATAGTCCCACTATTTTATACTGTTTTTCAAACTTGTGGGGAGATACATGCTACAAACCGAACACAAGTATTTTCTGTATGCTATCCTGATCTGGTATTGCCTAAGTTAGCTGTGTTGCCACTAAAAGACCCTCATATCATGAGCCATTAATCACTTGCGAGTGAACGCGAATATAGTGAATAGATCTATTGGAATTGACGTCCCCATTTGTGTTAGCCGGATAGGTAACCAAATGTACTATATTTGAAGTAAAACTGGGAAGTTGGCAAGCTCCTGCTCGAGGGCATTATTATCTACATTATTATTATAATGTCGGTAACTTTACATTATAGCTCATTACTATAATGTCCACACGTTGTTAAGGTTTGCGTGTCATGAGACTTAGTGCAATATGCTACGCTGCAATACGTTGTTTTATAACTATTTAACTTGTGTTCAAACTATTACTTATTTATAAACGCTGTGAATTCACTCAACCGTTGTGTTGACTTTTTAGCATGTTTATCTCAGGTCCATAACAAGCAAGGATGGCATGGATACGGAAGGAAGGCTAAGATTTTATTATTCTTTGATAAATTATTGGATAAATTGTAAACTACTGGGATCTCATTTTGTAAACTCTGATATTTGAATAATAAAATTTCTAAAACAACTCGATTAGAGATTGTTTTCCTATTATTATAACTGTTGTGCCATCGAGTAACACCCAGCTTTAATTCCGCTGCGTATCCCAAATTTGGGGGTGTTACAGATTGGTATCAGAGCTATAGTTATAGAGAAACGGGTCTAATTGAGATCCGAACTATAACCACTTTTTCACAAAAATATTTTATAGCCTTTCGTTGTCCGTGCCTTCCATCCTCCAGATGATTATGTGACTTTCAGGTAATTATGTTACTCAAAAACTTTAATAAACAGGTATATACATTTATGATATACTTCTGACCACTTTATACAAAACATAACTGCAGATGCTTATTCTAAGGCATTACTTTTTAATACTATATCCCTGAGCATGTATCTACTTCAATATTTTCATAAATTTACAAAACTTTCCTAAGACATTGTGGTTTCCACAATTCTTATCCTATTTACGTTAAAAATATACTCTCCACTATTTTAAAAACTATGTCAACTCACCTTGATTACCTACTCTCATATCCAAAAATGGGTATAAATACTCTCTCCGTACTCCCAGAATACCTATTTCATTAACTAATTACTAATATTAAATTAGAAATTCCCAAGAAGGATAATTAACTCATAAATCTTGAATAACGTCTTTCCATCACTACACAATTCATACCAAAGATTACCCTAGAAAATTCAGCAGGATCCCAACAATCGTCAGAAGACAACAACAACGTTTAAATAAAAATAAGAAATTTCTGTTATAACAATAAACCATAGCTCAACTCTTTAGGGTTGTAATTATTTCTCTGTACTTTACCTTGGGTACAATGATGTAACCAAGTTATAACTAGTACTTTCCCATCTAATGTCTTTTAATAACCTCACTACTACTATAACCATCATCCATTTCACTTTCCTCTTATATTATTCATAGCCACTTCGTAATAATATACCACCATTTTATACCTGATTATATCTATTAGGTTTTTCTGCGAATATATTCCTAAGAATTTCTTCAAACTATTTTCCTATCACCCGAAAGGTTGATATCCTGCCATCCTACCAATTATATACTATCATTATCCGAATCGATTCCTTATTACTCTAAAAAGTATTCAGGATGCCATTTTATAAAAATAAAACGTTGAACACCATCTAAAACTTGTGAAATCTAATATCAAAGATTGACTGAATCACGCATTACATCATCTGTCCTTAATTATACATAGCCTGATCACCTATGTCTAATTCAGGAAAGATTATGTCATGGGGGAAACAGTTGTCTTTGTATGTTTCCAAAACAAACTTTATTTAAAAACAAAACCTTGTATCAAGATAAACTCTTAGCAAACGTTTCTAACGTCCACGTCTCCTAAGTACTTACATCATTTTATTATAAATCGTTAACCAATAAGCTATTATCTCTCTATTTATATTATTTAGAACGCCTTTTCATAAATTATAAAAATGAAAATTATAAATCCGAGAATCACTAAAATTCATAAAACACAAATAACGTAAAATTTCATTAAAATCCATAAATATTAATACATAACGAAATAATTAGCATCGGTAGTGCTAATGTTACAAATATCACTAAGTAAACGATAGAATCGCCAATAGGTTGATCCGCTATACTAATGAAGAACAACACTACGCCTACGAGAGCAAGAATCACAACTGGATGTAAAATCTTGAAAACTCTGTAACGAAAAACGTAAACGAATTACAAACGCGATAATAAAAGAAATAATCATACGCATAATCTTATTCATAAACGATTACAAGAAAATACAATGAAATAAAATTTGCTTCGACATTCCTACCCCCATATCTTGTCCACTCCGATAGCTAGGACCACTAGAGGAACGAGAACTGCTAAGACCATAGCCAAGAACTCATAGTCTTCCTTCGGAACGTAGGCGAAATAAATCGCAGCAACAACGATGTAGATAATCGCGACGATAGTAATTGGGTGCGGCATTTTGTAAGAATTGTAGGTAGAAATGTTAGTAGGAAAGAATGAGCATTAAAATGGAGTATTTATAAAATCAAAAACTAGCCGTTGGAACACTATTCATAGCCGTTGGAATTTACTGTTCATGACCGTTGGACTTTGTTCATGGACATTTGAAAATTTAAAATTTTTTACTAAGGAACAAACGGATTCATCATCTACAAAAGTTAAATTTAAAAATTTTCTTTATATTCATAAAATTTTCATTCGGAAATTTTATTATTTAAAAGACAGTTTTTCGATGTCAAAAATTTATTTATTTTTACTAAACGAGAAATTGAAATCAGGATATTTTCAAAGATAATTACTGAAATGGGATAAATTTTATAAATAACAATCTTCATTTAAAATAAATTTTCTTAAGTTTATAATAATATTTACGTATGTAAATTTATATTATAAAGTTTTCATAAATTAAACAATTCGTCCTTGTTATTTCTACACCTAACATAGACTGAATCTCGGGACGAGATTCCATTAAGGGGTGAGACTGTAACCACCGGTAATTTTCCACATAAATTAAACTTATAATTACCCATTTATCACGCCAATTTTTAAAAAAAAAAAAAAAAATTATCAGTTAAACTACTCATAAGTTAATATGACATAACTCATACTTACCTAGGTTCATTTTGAATAAATAATTTATTTACATCAAGTATCAAAGTTTTCAATTTCTAATTTACCACTTTACGTTATTTCGTATTCAACATTTAAATTAAACATTTTTCTATTTAGTAAAGTATTCATAAAAACTCTAAATTATTAAAACTATAATAAAACTCAAATTAATGATATTTTATACAAGAGTACAAGTTTATCAAGCTCAGATACAAGTTAGTAATGCAGACTAATAAATATATATATACTCATTATAAACCTCAGTGTACCAACCCTAACAGCACAATATTTATCTCACTAGCTTTAAAAACTTTATTTTTTTCAACATAACAAACATATGTACAAGTTTTAAACTAAAATACAAGTCACTAAAACATAGAAACCCTAAAATCACCATAACTTACAATAAAAACCTAATTTCTCAAAAACAAATATTTTACTTGCAAACTCTAATTAATATTTTTATTAAAATATTATGTACAAGTATTTTAAGTTAGGATACAAGTCTTTTAAGCATGAAATCTTTATAGAAACAAAAACCTTATAAAAACTTTAAAAATAATTATTTAAATAACATCTTATGTAGTATTCTTACACAATAAATTATAAAAATAATTTATTTATTTATTTAGTATATGTACAACTCCATAAACTTAAGGTACAACTCACTAATGCACAAAATCATAAAAACCTAATTATTAGTATTTAAAGTGTAATAAAAATTACATAAAAATTTTAGAAAATTAAGAAATAATTAAAAATACAATTTTCTTATTTTTAATACATTAGTACAAGTCTCTCAAGCCTAGAGTACAATCACCTAAAGCACAATCCGATTCTTATTCCTTTATCCATATAATTCGACACCAAACTTAAACAAATAAATCCTAGCTTGTTATCTAATAAATCTCTGCCCAAATTAAATACAAAACTAAGTTTACTACTTCACTATACTTACATGTACAACCAACTATTGCCTAAGTACAACTAGTAAAGCAGAATCGGTCCCTAGATACAGTTTAGTTCAAATGGAACTAAATAAAAACCAACTTAGACCTAGACTAACACTTGTAAACTCTCTAAACTACAAAATACTCATTTGGTGCCCTATACTTCCACATATACTCGTTTCTAGATGTGCTATATGTGTATGGACTATATTCGAACACACCAACACCCTCACAAAAGGCCACGACATTTCCACACACATGGAATTAAATCAAAATCAAATGGTTCTAGCTAGCTACTTGTATACTTATTACACCATAAGTCATTTGATTGGAATTTTATACCTACACATCACCTCTCTTCTAGAAAAGTGCCTAAGTATGTGATTTAGGTTCGAACACCTCACCTATTCTTTCATTTCACATTGTGGCGCCTCATCAATCACACACCCTACCTAACTCACTCAAAAATACAGCCATAAACATTCATATCCATCCTCTATAAATAGAATTCAACCTAAAACTCTAAATCGTCCCTTAAACATTCGAACCAAACCATACAACCAAAACAACCTCAAATCTAGAACCTACAAGGGCTCAATTCGAATCATTTTTCACAAAATAATACACTAAGTCGACCAAATAAGAAGGTACATCTCTAGTTCATTTCAATTATTCTCTTATGCTTATCTTATGTTTAAATACATATTAGAACATGTCAATAAAAGTATATAGGCCCAGAAGTAACAAAAACGTATTTTTGTATTAAACGAGCTCATTAACAAAAATGATTTCGAAATAAAGTTCTAGGAGACCTAGATTTATAAAAATGGTTTAAGAATACTTTAAATATGTTATAATAACTAATTATAATATAAAAACATAGGGTATAAAAATCAGATTGCATGAAAACTTGGTTTTTCCTTTCTTTTTATTTCTGTCGAGCAGTAGCAGACCTGCTGCTTCGAACCTAGATTTGACATAGCAAACGTTATTAGAAAAATATGGGACTTGACATGGTAAAAGTACACTAGAATAACTAAATATAGGAAAAAGAATCAGTCAATTTCATTGAGAAACGAGGGAGAACGAGGCATTAAAAGTTGGTAATTTTTCTGTGACGAGTAAACTTAAAGTCGCGACTTCTGTGATTTATTGTGAAGTCGTGGGATCAAATCATGCCATGAGATTTTATAAAAATACTCTTAAAACTCTTATAAATGTTTTAGAAAAGGATTCGTAAAAAGTTTCGAAGTAAAACGAGAGATATAAACTGTTTTTGAATAAAAAGGATGTTGGGTGCGATCGGGGGTTAAACACAAGGGTTGCTTTAGCCAAAACTCCAAAAGATTTTTATAGTTGGACTTGTTTTGCGATCGGACAGTCCCTCAGGGGTAAAAAGTGTCACTTTTGAAACTTAAGGGTAGAAAGTGTCATTTGACTAAAGTTCAAGGGTAAAAATTGTATTTTTATAAAAGTTTATGGGTAAAAGTTGCCAACTTTAGAAACTTGAGGGTCAAAAATAAAAATATTATAAACCCTAATTTATTTTATTATTATTATTATTATTATTATTATTATTATTATTATTATTATTATTATTATTATTATTATTATTATTATTATTATTATTATTATTATTATTATTATTATTATTATTATTATTATTATTATTAATATGATTATAATTATTATTATTATTAATATAATTAGGGTTTGTAAAGTAAACCTTAAATTAGTTTTGTACCGTAACTAACAAACGAAGTATCCATTTAACGAACGGACGGAACCAAATCTTACGGATAAGAAAATATAATAAAATAATACTTTTGAAACTACATATTGGTTCAATAAAATATTTAACCATTAAACTAAAACGAAACGAACATTTAAAAACTAATATAATCAGCAACAATTACTGAGAACTTAATCTAATAACTCAGGTTTCAAGCCGGAGACGTTTATCAACTTCATTTAACTTTGTTTTTCATCCAGACTGCTCAGGTGAGTTCATAGTCCCACTATTTTATACTGTTTTTCAAACTTGTGGGGAGATACATGTTACAAACCGAACACAAGTATTTTCTGTATGCTATCCTGATCTGGTATTGCCTAAGTTAGCTGTGTTGCCACTAAAAGACCCTCATATCATGAGCCATTAATCAGTTGCGAGTGAACGCGAATATAGTGAATAGATCTATTGGAATTGACGTCCCCATTTGTGTTAGCCGGATAGGTAACCAAATGTACTATATTTGAAGTAAAACCGGGAAGTTGGCAAGCTCCTGCTCGAGGGCATTATTATCTACATTATTATTATAATGTCGGTAACTTTACATTATAGCTCATTACTATAATGTCCACACGTTGTTAAGGTTTGCGTGTCATGAGACTTAGTGCAATATGCTACGCTGCAATACGTTGTTTTATAACTATTTAACTTGTGTTCAAACTATTACTTATTTATAAACGCTGTGAATTCACTCAACCGTTGTGTTGACTTTTTAGCATGTTTATCTCAGGTCCATAACAAGCAAGGATGGCATGGATACGGAAGGAAGGCTAAGATTTTATTATTCTTTGATAAATTATTGGATAAATTGTAAACTACTGGGATCTCATTTTGTAAACTCTGATATTTGAATAATAAAATTTCTAAACCAACTCGATTAGAGATTGTTTTCCTATTATTATAACTGTTGTGCCATCGAGTAACACCCAGCTTTAATTCCGCTGCGTATCCCAAATTTGGGGGTGTTACATGTGGCCCTAATACTAGAGTGATAGCTATTGTTATAAGAGAATTTGATCAAAGGTAAGTGTCTTTCCCATCCTTTTCAAAAATCTATCACACAAGCTCAAAGCATATCTTCGAGTGTGAGAATAGTTCTTTCACTTTGACCGTTTGTCTGAGGGTGATATGCCGTACCCATGTCTATCTGAGTACCTAGGGAATAGATTGCCAAAATCTAGAGGTGAAACGAGTATCGCGATCCGATATGATAGATATTAGCACTCCATGCCGGGAAACTATTTCCTTTAGGTACAACCTTGTAAGGGTTTCCATACTATCAGTTTCTTAGATAGGGATGAAGTGTGTGGATTTTATAAGACGATCGACTATGACCCAAATGGTGTCATGTCCATTCGATGTCTTAGGGAGTTTTGTAACGAAATCCATTGTGATTCTTTCCCACTTCCACATGGGAATCTCAGGATGTATCAATAAACCGGATGGTTTCTGGCACTCAACCTTCACTTTGGAGCACGTTAAACACTTTCCTACATATTCAGCAATATTTACCTTCATGTTAGGCCACCAATAGTGTTTCCTCAGATCCTGATACATCTTATCAGAACCCGGATGAATTGAGTACTTGGATTTATGGGACTCATGCATAATCAAGTCTCTTAAATTACCAAAATATGGTAACCAACTCCGATTCTTGATACAACGAGTTCCATCTGGACGGGTTTCAAAAGCCTTGTCCATTCCTCGTAACTTCTCAGACGGAAGATTTTCTGCTTTAAGGGCATCATTTTGGGCTCTAAGAATTTGAGAGGGTAAGTTAGGATGAAGATTCCTAACTAAGGATCTAACCCTAAGAGGTTTGATTCATTCCTTATGAGTCAAGGCATCTGCTACTACGTTAGCCTTTCCAAGATGATAACGAATCTCATAGTCGTAATTGACAAGTAGTTCAATCCAACGACGTTGTCTTATGTTCAACTCTTTTTTATTTAGAATATGTTGTAGGCTTTTATGATCGGTGAAAACCTTACATTTTGTGCCATACAGATAATGTCTCCATATTCTAAGAGCGAACACAACGGCTCCAAACTCTAAATTGTGGGTGGTGTAGTTTTTCTCATGGGTTTTAAGTTTTCGTGATGCATAGGCAATGACCTTATCCCTTTGCATCAGTACAACTCCTAATCCTTGATGAGAGACATCACAGTAAACAACAAAATCATCGTTACCCTCTGGTAATGCTAATATTGGAGCTTCGCACAAATTCGTTGTAACAATTCACATTTTCAGGTTAACTTCTATTCCCGAAAATTTCACTATTCATTTTTACTATTCACTTTTACTATTCATATTACTATTCACTTTTCCAAAATTTGATTTTTATTTCATATTCTTGTATGATAAATCATTTCCATGGCAAAATAAAAGTTTGACACTCATCAGATCATTTTCGCGAAAGTTATTAAGGAAATACACATTTAGGTTAAAACGTCATTTAAAAATCTTACGCACAACGAAACTCAACCGCGTTAATTTTCCCCGCATCAGAAAAATGTTTAGTACTCTCATGATTAATTAGAGAATTAATCATGACTAAGAAAAACATGACCAAATAAACCTCGGCCGTGAGAAACAGGAATTTTTGTTTTTAAGTACTTTTACTTAGCCGTAACCTTAGCCTATACCTGCACCGCGTTTCTAAGACAATTTGAATTTTCACATTTTTAGAATAAGTCAACATATTTTTCCCTCCTCCCTTGACCAAAAATCATTCCTTGATTTTATAAATCATTCCTTGATTTTTAGGCTTACGGTTTTAAGTTTAAAGACATTAAATACCAACCGACAATAGACTGAGCCCAACCTAGACATTATAGGTCATTTTAATCCATTATTATTCTATTAGAAAAGTTATATTTTTCTTTTCTCCATTTTACGCAACTTTCGTACGTTTTACGTATTACGCGTTTTAGACCCGTGTTTCCAGTTTTAGCAGTGTTTGAGCAACCCAATAGAACCTACCACTCATTTTATATTTTATTATGGAGTATATTGACATGTTTAGTCATTCTTTCAAGTTTCATATTTTTAGGATACCCGGTTTTACGTTTCGTGACTTAACAACTTACGGTTAGCAATTTACGAGTCCAAAACTAGCTCCATAAATAGGATAATACCAAAACCCACCAAGTCATCTATCCTATCCATTGTGAACCACCTCTAGGGGGGGGGGGATTCACCCTTGTGTGTCTTGATCTCTTGCTTTGAGCCTAGGATGCATACATGTGTTAAACTTGGTCACCAAGTTTTAGGAAAATATCCTAAACTTGCACCTCCTTAAGGCACCTTCCTAACACCTTCCTTACCTCCTCATTTACACTATAAAAGCTAGCTCATCTCTTCCTTTCATCTCCATAAAAACGCCACACACTTAATCAATAAACCTTGATCCTTTGATTTCCAAGTTATAAGTTACACACCAAAGTTGAAGGCATAGTTAGTCTCTACATGAATCAAGAGTTTGTTTGGTGATTCCATGGTTGAATTAGGAGCTACACAAGGTGTTAGGGGCTGAGGTTAAATGGTATTCACAAGGGTTATGATTAGCAAGGGTTTACAAGAGTTGTGGTGAAGGGTTTGCAAGCATAGGTTTAGTGTCCTAGTTTCATACATGACTTCCTTTCTTTGGAAAGCCAAAAGTTGTAAGAAACCCTATTACACTTTCTTGCTCAATATCATTTTCATGCTTATTATGTTTCTTTCATGCTATATACGGTCTTTGTATTATGTTCATGATGTATAAAAATTAATAAAACAAGTTATGGAAACTATATATTAACTTATGTTAAGTAATCAAGGAAACTAGTGACTTTTATGGAGAACCACGACCAAAATAGTATAACTATGATATTTGACACTTACCTACTGTTAAAGAGGACTTAACAAGGAAAACATAGCAATTTGAATCACCCAAAACGAGTACCCGAGTCAAAAGTTATGACCATTTGAAGTTACCAAAACTTTGCGGCAAAACTGCCTGAATACCTTCTATGACAGAACATAAAACACGAAAAAAGAGGCCCTTCTGGTCCATTTAATCAAAAAGTTAAAGCACGAAAGTTGTCCGGAATCACGTTTTCTTCAAAAACTCAGGTGCACGTTTCCAGAAAACCAATAACGAATGAGATTTTCTTTAGTTTCTTAACAGCTATTTTATATATACCAAAGTTACTATATAATAGTTATGGTTTACTAAGACCAAGAGGTCTAATGACCTAAAGCCAAGACCACAACCATGGCTAAAGCCAAGGTTGAGTCTCAAGACCATGGTAATAATGACCAAGGTCATGGCAAAGCCACGGCTAAAGACCATGTAACTTTTCGAATCAAAAACTTATATATATGTTATCAAATACTACAATAGTAGGGAGCCTCATGTGAGGAGTTCATTAAGTAAGCCGTCGAGATGAGTTGTGGATTTATGAATTAAAGTGTCCTGGCTCCTCGAACGTTTACTCCATGACTTCTGAATTATGTCGGCCTGAACGGTAGTAAGAGATATACAACCTATACATGTTTCATAAACCATTTATATTCAAAGACTTACACTATATACTAAGTACTACATCATGAACATTATGCAAGACATATATAGGCAATTCTTCGTATTCTTAGACGTTACTCCAAACCTAAGTCGCAACATTCTATTATAGGTTGTTCTTAGAGACTTTCGCGATTCGACTACCACTTTCATTTCTCATTACCTAAGCTTAAGGTGAGTCATAGCCCCTACTCTTTTTATACTTGTTTTAACTCTTTGGGGGAGATACATGCTCAACTACTTGCTTATTTGTACAAATACTCAAAGCATTTATACTTGATTGTTTTATACTTGATTGTCTTATACTTGATTGCAATATACTTGATTTCATACATGCATGACTGTGTTATAGTTAATTGTAGGGCTGAGCAAACGGACCGGATGGACCGGACCGACCGACAAAACCGACCGGACCGAGACCGACCGGACCGGACCGACCACATTCGGTCCGGTCCTCGGTCTAAGCTTTTTGCCAAATTCGGTCCTCGGTCCGGTCCGGTCCGGTCCGGACCGACCAAAAACCCGAAAAAACTTGCCTAATTGGACCGGACCGACCGAAGACCGACCAGACCGAACCGGACCGAGACCGGACCGACCATATTCGGTCCGGTCTCGGTCTATGGTTTTTCCGGTTCTCGGTCCTCGGTCCGGTCCGGTCTTGGTCGGTCCGGTCCGGTTTTCGCCCGATGCTCAGCCCTAGTTAATTGCGTTATTCTATTTAGTGGCTAGTAGTTATCTTTGGGAAGTGGCTCCCAGTTATCTTTGGGAAGTGGCTCCCAGTAGTCTTTGGGAAGTGGCTCCCAGTAGGTCTTTGGGAAGAGGCTCCCAGCATGTGCATTTTAGTGACTAGCAGTAATCTTTGGGAAGAGGCTCCCAGTATGTGCATTTTAGTCTAAAAGTCTCCCAACATAAACGGAGCAACACTAAGTGCAATTATGTGAACTATTAAGACTATTTGTATGTTTGACTATAATATGTACTATATTTTAGCAGTGGGTTGTGAACACACAGGTTGCAAGTGTTGTTATGGGCGGGACTTGCAACTGAGTGGATTCACAATGCCTTTGCTGTGTGAACATTCTTTTTAAGGCTTTTCAACTATTTTAAGACAAACTCTATGAACTCACAAACCATTGTGTTGACACTTTAGCATGTTTATCTCAGGTTAGTAAGGCGATAGCTAGTGCATGGAACTTAGAGTCAAGCTGCATATTCTGAAGACTTATGCTTTTATCATTTATCATTCGAAACATTTTGTATACATTTATGTATCATACTTTGGAATCTCATGTTTGTAACTTTGAATTCATTAATCGAATGGTAACTTTTCAAAACGTCTCATTTAGAGGTCGTTTTCTATAACTTGTACTTTGTATTATAAAGTAGCACCCCAGTAACACAGTCTTCCGCTGCGGTATTTTGGGGGTGTTACAGATTGGTACCAGAGCCTTTGTTATAGAGAACTAGGTTGCATTTAGTGCCTAGACTATAACTGCTATATACGTTAAGACTCTCCTCTTTATTTGCCTTACACACACTACATACGCATATGTTTTTTTTGTTAGTTATTGGTTTAGTTCCACGCTGTTAGATGATGTGACTTTAGTATTATAAGGAACCCCAGAGATTAGTCGAGTCATTAAAAATACGGAGCTCAGTAATAACTAATTATTTAACTTAATCTTATGACAGTTCTTGTTTGATGAGACATAAGGTTTGAGTTAAATAATATTATTACTTAGCTTTAGGGATTTGATGACTTGATTATCTTACTATCTGTCTCAGAGAGCGATTTTTGTGTCGGAAATTCTTAAGTAGGATGATTTAGAATCTCCTAATTTAAATGGATTGGGACGCCTCTTTATTTAAATAAAGAAATTGTAAATCACCGAACCATAAGTTTATGATCCCTTACTTACATAAATTTGGATGTTTCTTTATGTAGGTAATGAATTATAAATAAGTGGGCTTATTTTTATCCGGTACAACTCCTTAACCACAATCTTAGATGAATCAGAGTAAACACCACTATTTTAGAGATCCTGAAATCCCAAATTCTCTTAGACACACCGTAAGTAATTAACATCAACAGAACTTCGGGACGAAGTTCCCTTAAGGGGTAGAAACTATAACAATTCACATTTTCAGGTTAACTTCTATTCCCGAAAATTTCACTATTCAATTTTACTATTCACTTTTACTATTCATTTTTACTATTCACTTTCCGAAATTTGATTTTCATTTCATATTCTCGTATGATAAATCATTTCCATGGCAAAATAAAAGTTTGACACTCATCAGATCATTTTCGCGAAAGTTATTAGGGAAATACATGTTTAGGTTAAAACGTCATTTATAAATCCTACGCACAACGAAACTCAACCGCGTTAATTTTCCCCGCATCAGAAAAATGTTTAGTACTCTCATGATTAATTAGAGAATTAATCATGACTAAGAAAAATATGACCAAATAAACCTCGGCCGTGAGAAACAGAAATTTTCGTTTTTAAGCACTTTTACTTAGCCGTAACCTTAGCCTATACCTGCACCGCGTTTCTAAGACAATTTGAGTTTTCACGTTTTTGGAATAAGTCAACATATTTTTCCCTCCTCCTTTGACCAAAAAACATTCCTTGATTTTATAAATCATTCCTTGATTTTTAGGCTTACGGTTTTAAGTTTAAAGACATTAAATACCAACCGACACTAGACTGAGCCCAGCCTAGACATTATAGGTCATTTTAATCCATTATTATTCTATTAGAAAAGTTATATTTTTCTTTTCTCCATTTTACGCAACTTTCGTACGTTTTACGTATTACGCGTTTTACGTATAATACATACAGATACCTCCACACTAGTAGTATAAAGCCCACCAGCGAACTTCTCAAGCTCACTATTTTTCCCTTTCACAACAGGGACGGCCAAGTACTCGAACATCATCTCCCCACTGCCAGATAAAGTAGTCAATATGTGGGCTGTTGAAGACGTGAAGATAGCCTGACTATAAGCTCGATTGCATGACCTCAATATGGACTCAATTGCAGCTTTTGCTTTTGGAACATAATGGCTAATGTCATGAGCTGCCAATGAAGCACAATGATAGAAAAAGGTCAAAACAAGGTTGTAAATAGTGTTGTTCAAATGTATCTCTAGACAACGAGTTAAACTAATTAATATTACCCGAAGATGCTTGTACAGTTGCTCCATATGAGGATCAAAATTATTGAGAAATACGACAGGATCACCAAGACAGAGAAGCAAAGTCACCAAAGCATAAGTAACCTAACATGGTGAAACAAGAAGTAAACGTTATAATTTCAATATACGAGGAGAACCAAGTAAGGTTATGCAAAGAAGCAGTGCAAACTCTATATTATAAAAAGATACGGTCATTTACTTACAGCTATATGTTTGCTATATTTATCTGTCCAATGCATTAGTTGCACTTTTATGCGTGCAACTACTTCATACCATAAGTTAAGTGCGGGGTGTACACCAGGTGGAGGCCAGTTACCCTTTCCACCATCTTCAAGTGGTGCTAAAATGTTTGACAACATATTACAAAGTGCATGGTGAAGTTCACTCTTTCATTTATGGGGAGCACGATTTAGAGGATTGGCTTTTGCCACAAAGGAAGCCGAATTGAAGCATTTAGACCGCCATCTGTCTTGACCTGCCCAAAGGTATTCACAGTATTACTATATACTTTTCTTTAACAAATAAAACAACTAAACAAAAATTAATATGTTGTATCTTTAGGTAGCGCATTCCATTAATGATAATGATTGTTTCACTTCGAGCACCACTGGTATCAATCCGCCGAGTTAGCATATACCCCGAGCTTCAGGTAGCGCATTTCATTAATGTTTCTTTCTTAAAGGATGAAATGAATTGAACCCTAATTTCAAGAAAACATGACAGTTAATTAAAACCCCCAAAATCAACGAGATTAAAAACCCCAAAAAAGGAACAAAATCAAAAGATAAATCTTACCAATAAAACTCAAACCTTGGTGGCGTGTGTTTGGTTTCTCCCAGATCCGGTATTTTTGTGAGGTGTATTTAATCATCTTTATGTATGATCTTTGATGATAAAAATAATAATAATAATTAGATTCAAGACTAGTGTTTTGTCCTGGTGTTGTAGGTTTGTAAACCGGCAATATGTGGAATAATTGATTAAAGGTGTGTGGTTTTTTGTTGATTAACTGATTTGGGGGATAATTGGTTTTGTTGTGGGGGGAATTGATTTGGGGATTATGATTGTTGTTTATTTTGTTCGGTTTTCAAATTGATGTATGGAGGGATAATTTTATTTTTTGGAGAAAACTTAGAGCGGGACAACTGAAAATGTGAGAGGGAAATCTAATGGGGAATTGATTTGGGGATTATGATGGTGGTTTATTTTCTTTGGTTTTCAAATTGTTGGATGGAGGGGATAATTTTGATTTTTGGAGAAAACTTAGAGCAGGACAACTGAAAATGTGAGAGGGAAATCTAATTTAATTTATACTAGACGAGTACCCGTGCATAGCAACGAGATTTTTTATAGCGGTAGATAGTTTATTGATAAAAAAAATTATAGGTTATAAACGAAAAATAATAAAAGTTTGAAGATTTGGGAATTAAACATAATGTTTTGAAACCCGGTTCGACCCGGGTGGTTCAACCGGTTGAACCGTTCCGGGTGAAAAATGAGTCGATTTAAACCTGGTCAACTTGCTAGGTTGGGTCGAAAATGGGTCAAAATAAACTGGGTCAACCCGCCGGGTTTGAAGAGTCCCGGGTCAACCCGGTTTGTGTTTTATTTGGTTGCATTTAATTTGATAGATTTGTTTTTAATTGGTTGTACAATGTAAATAAATCATTGTACTTTTAAGTAATGGATAATGTTTTGAAAACCGGTTGAACCGTTCCGGGTGAAATATGAGTCGATTTAAACCTGGTCAACTTGCTAGGTTGGGTCGAAAACGAGTCAAATTAAACTGGGTCAACCCACCGGGTTTGAAGAGTCCCGGGTCAACCCGGTTTGTGTTTTATTTGGTTGTATTTAATTTGATAAATTTGTTTTTAATTGGTTGTACAATGTAAATAAATTATTGTACTTTTAAGTAATGGAAAATGTTTTGAAACCCGGTTTGACCCGAGTGGTTCAACCGGTTGAACCGTTCCGGTCGAAAAATGGGTCGATTTGAACTGGGTCAACTTGCTAGGTTGGGTCGGAAATGGGTCAAATTAAACCGGGTCAATCCGCTGGGTTTGAAGCATCCCGGGTCAACCCGATTTGTATTTTAATTGATTGTATTTAATTTGGTAGATCTGTTTTTAATTGGTTGTATAATGTGAATAAATCATTGTATTTTTAAGTAATGAGGTGTTTTAATAAGAGTATTAATTATATTTCACTTTTCTCTCTCATTTGACCATTATTGAAAACTCAACATTTCTTGAAAACTCAACATTTCAATTGTTGACCATTTTTCCATTATATGTAGTAAAGATATTTTATTTATAAACCAACTAGTTTTATACTCACATGAAATACCTTAGGGTGCGTTTGGTATCCGCCTATGGTAATGACACTATCACTATGAAAGTGATTAAATGTGCTTGTTTAAGATGAGAGGGCCCACAACTATGGTAATGAATGATAGAAATCCTCCATACTCTATATACCTCAAAAGAGTAAGGTATGAATCTTTCATACCGAGGGGCCCACCACTACTATCAAAATCATTCATATTGTGATTGATGGCGACATACCAAACGCACCCTTAATCTTTGTTTATATTAGAAGCAGAAATGAACCGAGCCGATCGTGAAAAACTCAGGATCATATTAGTAAAAAGCTTGAATGAGCCGAGCTTAAACGAGCTCGCGAGCTCGATCTTAACCTTATATAAGTTCGACTCGAGTTATTGTCGAGTTTTCAATTCTTAGGTTATATTAGAATTTTAATTTGTGTAAGAAAACAAAATAAATCGAGCTTTTCGAGTCAAGCTCAAGCCGAATTCAAACTTTCTCTATCCTGGATATCATGATCGAGAGGTCCCTGAATACTTGCTTCTTAGTGTTTGTGATAAACGGTATACTTTTACCAAGCCGGTGCAACCCATATGCATGACCGCCTCTAATAACTTCAAATACAATTCATATAACCTTCACACTAATCACCTACCAAGCCGGTGCAACCCATATGCATGACCGCCTTTAATAACTTCAAATACAATTCAAGCTTTTATGAACATTTTCCTCCGTATTAAAACGTTATGAAACGTTTACTATGTTCTCGTACATTTTTGTACGACTTTTTCGTTTTCACACGTCCTTGCATTATGCTTTACCAAAGCATATTTTTTCATTGCCTTTCCCATTCTTCACCCCCTATAATTAACCCCCTACCAATTAGCATTAGGGGTGTTTAAATCATGGTTGTCAGGATCCCGATCCTTATCTTAGGATCTTACAATTTTACAATACTACAAAGCAAAAACGATCCGGATCTTACATAGGATCTATGAAAGCTTAAGATCTTATAGGATCTCGATCTTGACCATAGGATCTTAAGAAAATGATATTACAAAACTATGATATATAATAATTTTGTGTTTATGATATATAATAATTTGTAAATTTGTATAATATTACAAAACTATTAAGAAAATGACATTATAGTAGGATCTTAAGATCCCGATCCGATCTTATGATCACGATCTTGCAAAGACGAAAACGAACCTGGGTAGGATCCCGATCTTGAAAACCTTGGTTCAAATAACCCGAGAAACCGACAAACCAAGCATTTGGTTTTGGTTTTTACTTTTAGATATCCGTGGTTAACCGAACCGAGCCGTATATAATATAAATAAATTACCCCTACCAAGAGTATCAAACACACTTCACTTTTAAACTTATAATATATACAAACTTATCAAACACACTTCGAACACTTCAACATAATCCTCTCTTTCTCTCTCACACTCACAGTTACAACTCACTCGGATCTAGGGTTTTGATCCCAAATCTCAAAAAGCTGATAAGATCACAAATTAATATAATCCAAATACCCCCTTAGAGTTATTTATTCTTAGGCTTAGGTTGATTATCTGTTATAAGAATTGCGTTGCATTTGTATTGATAGAATAAGGAAGAACATGCTGTGTGGTTTTTGCGAATAATTAGAGCAAAAGAGATATTAAGGTTTGCTTGGATTAGCTTATTTTATCTTAGGCTTAGGTTGACTATCTGGTATAATAATTTTGTTGCATTTGTTTTGAGAGAATAAGGAAGAAAAGTGGCGGATGTGTGTGCGAATATTTAGGCTAAAACATCCAAATATCAAAGATGGAAGAATTATCAACATGGGTGAACAGACACCACTTTCAAGTATGAACATAAACTTGTTTTGGTGTTGTTCATCCATGTTGATTCATCTTTGCTCTTTGTCAAAATATAGAAACAATTATCAAATATAATTTGTAGGTTCAATGCTTGAATTTAGCGTCTTCGTCTTCCAGCATGTTGGTAGGTTAGAGATTCAAGGCTGAATAATATGTTGTTGTTGGCTAGGGTAGAAAGGATGGTAGTTCATTGCATTGTTAATATAAATTTTATATGATTTCATTCATGCACAATTAGCTCTCTAATGTCTTAGAATCTACATAATTAATATGTATGTTCATCACATCTAAGGGAGCAATATAAATTATAGTAAGAATCTGTTTTCTAATAACTTAAAGCTCAATGATTACGGCAGATCTATCTAGCGTTGTAGATGGTTCCATTGCTTAATTTGGAAAACGTCTTCTACCGTTTGTATGGTTATTAAGCAACGGAACCGT
The DNA here is from genome assembly GCA_030686995.1 of Artemisia argyi. Lineage (NCBI taxonomy): Eukaryota > Viridiplantae > Streptophyta > Magnoliopsida > Asterales > Asteraceae > Artemisia > Artemisia argyi. Next base: position 109,812,022 of record CM060681.1, on the reverse strand, counting down.
TCTACAACGTTAGATAGATCTGGCCTGATCATTGAGACATCTTCAATGCAATAATGATATAGTGTGTACTGTTCATGACATGCGACACTCCTTTATTATCGCATTCACGATGAGTGATGTAACTTAGACTCTATTCTTTACTCAACATTTGTAGATTGTTTGTATTACTTTGAGTCTGGAATTTCAACATACCTTTCCATTCTAAGTTCCCATACTGTTTCTTTTGTTTTTTCAACAATCTAGCAATGCGGCTGGTGCAGTCCTTTGCTCAAAGGGAGTTGAAACGACAAAAGGAGCAGTAGTGGGTACTTAGAAGGGTTACATATATTGGTTTATTGTATTCCATTCTTTTTTATGATCTAAAACCAACCATCCACCAAGTAATGTGGCCATTGGAGTTCCAAGAACAAAGGTTGTTTCAAACACACCCTGAATTGCAACATTATCTTTTATTTCATTTACACTATATTTTTTTTTAATTTTAATATATTTTTTATTTTCTTTGCAGAAATCATTAAAATTGATAGCAGTGACTCAAGTTCATTTCACATATCAAGCAGTTCTAAAGGTCCTCCAAATACATGGGCAGACTACTTTCCAAAGGGATATTCTGGATCAAGCATAAAAAGGAAGATGCTAGGAAGGTTAAAACTCCAAAAAAGACTGCCAAAGAGCTCTTTGATGAGAGGGTTCAGGTGCTAGGCTTGCCCAATGGTAAGACTTGTGAAGACAAGGGTATAAAACTATGGTAACCAAAAATGCCCAAAGTTTGTTCAAAAGTGAAGGGTAAAAAGAAAATGTATTAGTTGAGTTAGGAAGTAATTTGAATAAACCTTGTAATCCTTTTGTACTACTTTATTTGACTTTATGAATAAACATGTTGTAATCCTTTTAGATTAGTAGATTTTTAGAATGTGTACCTTTTGTTACCAGTATTTTGTAATTTTTCATTTCAAGTTTTAATGGAATATGTTTAATTTTAATTCCCATACTTTGTCATTGCTAAATTTTCTCATTAATTGTTACAATATTTTGATTGTTGTGTTCATTAACAAGAACTTGGGATATATTTTGTATTATGTTAATCAAAAGTTTTTGCTCTGTTAAAAAAAATCAAAATCAAAAGTTTCTGCTTCTAAGAAAACGTTACTGCAGGTGGGTTTGTACTGCTATATATGAGAGTGCAGGGGTGGATTGGTAACATTTACACTTAATTGTTACAATATTTTGATTGTTGTGTTCAATAACAAGAACTTGGGATATATTTTGTATTATGTTAGTCAAAAGTTTCTTCTCTGTTCAAAAAAAAAATAAAAAATCAAAAGTTTCTGCTCCTAAGAAAACGTTACTGCAGGTGGGTTTGTACTGCTAGATATGAGAGTGCAGGGGTGGATTGGTAACATTTACAATTAAGGGTTTAAATCCCCAATTAACTAGTTATAAGGCCGTATAAGCCGCTTCCGTACAATAATGTCAACCTACATAGTTTACTACATAACATTGTCTACGGATAAACCCATATGGTTCATCCTACATTAGCTAATTACATACCATTGTCTAGTGACAAACCCATTTGGTTTATCATACATCAGATACTTACAAAAAAGTGTATCCAACTTACAAAAACTTTGAAACATTGTTTCACCCATCAACAAACATAAAACCATCAACAACCATCAAACCATCAACACACATCAAACCTTAAGACACTTTGGGACCTGTTTGTGTCATCTGTTAAAAAGAAGCGGACCTTGCAGCTGCATCAAAGCCGGCTTCCTGTCTCAACTCCCTGAAGCCAGAGCATGAAACAATAAACACCTTCCTCCTCACCTTCCCTCGACCAGGTACCACCACTGTTCTCTCACGTACTTGGAACACTTTCTGTATCATTTGGTGCTTCACAACAGTGACAGAGTACCCATACAAGTTGTACTTGTGCACAATTTTTGATGGTATAGTCTGTTACAAAATGTACAAAGTTACAACTACTATAGATTGATAGTTGTTTAGTTTGTAATCTCATTGAAATTGTAGCATAACAATTTGACAAATTATCAAAGTTTTCAAGACACTTACTAGTCGTCCATCTCTCCAGAAGCATGCAGTCAGTGGTTGGTAGAATGCCCTATCTTCTTGGTTGTGGACTGTGTGAAACAACCATCTTCACATCCAGTTCATCCGTCCGGCTTCAAAATCTGAATTTAATAATACAAAATGAGTAAGTTATAGATAATCCAAAATGTTACAAAGATATCATATACTTGATGTAGTTAAAGCTAATAAAGGAAAAAATACCATAATCATGTGGTTGGTGACACAAGGCATTCATGGCAATATTGGTGTTGTATGTCTCCACAGTTGTGATGGCCCCTCCATCAGGTTCAAACAACATCACATTAAATACCTGGCCCGGGTCAACCTGAGTAAAAACCATCCACTGACCAGCCTTCATATTTAAGTCTCGAACGAGTGTCAACCAACCACCGCCATAGAAGAAGGAGTGGACGTATCGACCATAGAGATGATCACTGGCCACCCTAACATTGTAGGCAGTCGTGTTAGTGGAAACCACGACCGAATTAGTAGGGGTTGGACCATCCAGATATCTTAGAAAGTCTTCCTCCAATGACTGCATAAGCAGAGATGTGTCTGTCACAGATACTAAACATCTCCAAAATGGGGCACTCTCGGGTTCATAATTGTGAAACTTCAACCCATCCTCACCATAGCAAGTTACATAAAACACATCCTCACTCTCTTCAACAAAATGTATGTACTCAACAGCAGAACAAGAGATGTTTTGAATGACAAAATCATTCCACCTTGCTCCCTCAACAACACACTTAAATTGTGAGACTCTCCTTACACGAACTTTCCATCTAACCCCCCCCCCCCCCCCCCCCACAGTTAACTAAGAAAATAAAACCATTTCCAGTATACGAACCTCCTAGAACATAATCATTATGCAGTTCCTGTATATGAAAATAAATTATACAAATGAAAACATAACTAAAAACGTAATCCATTCATATATCTTCCATCAAGTACTATATAACACGGACAAAAAAATTTGAAGTCAAAGTTGAAGAAAAAAGACTTGAAAAAATCATAGTGGACACTTAATGTGTGACTTTTTAAGTCTTCATTTGGCAAATTTGACCTTATATATTTTTATTTGTGTTATATAATAGTTGATAAAAATTCTACCAATGGAAAATACATTCAAAACTTAATCCATTCATATATTTTGCATCAAGTAATATATAACACAAATAAAAAGATTTAAGGTCAATGTTGAAAACTAAAGACTTCAAAAGTCAACAGTGGACTATAATTATGGGAAGGAGTAATTAAACTAGTTTATTAGAGAAATAATAGCTTGTCAATAATGGTGTTAACTTACAAACTCATCCAAAACATCAGGATTGTCCACAGCGCAAATAAATTGATTACCAAACATGGTTAATGCATTAACGATTAAGGTTATAAAAAAATGCAAAATACCGTTTGAATGAAGTAAAAATCAGTAAATGTTGTTACCTGGTACATGTGTTTTTTGAAGAACCGTGGCTGCTAAGCACCAACTGTATTGTTTGAGATATTAGGTTGAAAGAAGATAGAGCGTTTATGTGTGTGTGATTTTGTTGTGTTAAACACGACTTAGTTTTGTTATTTGCAAAAAATGTCCTCGTCGATTTTCGTGAAAGGGAGGTAGCTGAAGTGTGTTATAGTCGGGAAAGTGAAATGACGAAAATACCCTGACGTGCAACGCACGTGAGGGCTCACTAACGGGCTAGCAACATTAAGTTCTGCCTAGCAGCATTAAGTTCCGAGTTACTAGCATTAGCAGCATTAAGTTCGGAGTTACTAGCATTCACCCAAATTCCAATCCAAACAACTTTTTCTTTGCTTTTCCTGCAAAATGTTAGTCTAGAAACAAAGAAAATACGAGCCATAACATACGCACGATGATCCCAACATCTAAATATACTTAACAGTTCAAAGTATAACTAAGAGCATTGTAATGGGGCAAATGAAGAGTCGTGACTAATATTCTGAACTCAATTCATGCAGTGAATATCAAATTAGACTCAAACTAGTTAGAGTATACATAAGTTATCAGAAATGTGTGACCATATGCATCGAATTGTGACTACATTTAAATAATGTGTGACAAAATATGACACTATGATTTAGACACCTAAATAAATACTTCATGTGACCATATATATAGCATCTTTAATTTAGTCACACAAAAACTCAATGTGACTAATATCAAGGTTAATGATAACTGACTTCACATTTTGCTATAAATACTAGTCACATGAATATTTTCACAATGTGACTATTTTGAATGTATTGGTCACATATAATACCCTTATGATGTGGCCATAAACATTATTAAGATACACATGTGTGATATGGTGTGACTATTGTAAAGCCTATCATCACATGATCGTGCTTCAATTAAGTGTGGCTATACACATTAGGATTTGGCAAACAAACACACACTAAACTTTAGACACACATATTAACTTACGTGACCATATGTATCGAATTTTAGTTACACTTAATCATGTTTCTATGGTTTAGTGTGACCATATATGACATTTGGTCACACTCTTCAAGTGTGTGACATATATTTGTCACTCTTAAACGCATTTCGTGACTAACGTTTCAAACTGAGTTTTTAGTTGTCACACATTTCAAATTCATATGTGGCTAACTATTCAGCAAAGAATTGCAATCACGTTTATATAATGTGTGACAAACTTGACTATATAATTTAGCCACATACACAAGTACTTCATGTGACCATATATCTTTTTGGTCACACTGTTCAATTGTGTGACATATATTTGTCACATATGAATATCTATAGTGTGAATAATGTTTCGAGCTGATTTGTATCTGTCACACGTCCCAAATTAAAAGTGACTAAATTGTCGAAAAATATTTACTAGTTACCCTCTGGTTACATATATACACAAATGTGTGACATATATTTTACGAAATGGTCACACAAGTCGGATCAAGTGTGGCTGTTTATTTAAGGCTGTTACATTTAGTCACGTAAATATGTTGTTGTGTGACCATTCGAAATATGCTATATGTGACGAAAGGCCAAATCTGTACTAGTGCTCTCAATTGATGATAACCAGATCTTGAGTCGATTTTCGAATAGACACATGACCCTTGAAGTTGGTCGAATAAGTCATCGATCCTGGGTAATGCGTAACGATTCCTAATGGTGAGTTTGTTCAACCTACAATAATCGATACACATCCTAAAAGATCCATTTTTATTCTTTACGAATAAGACATGAGCTCCCCAGGGTGATGTACTCGGATGGATGAAACCCCTATTGGTTAGTTCTAAGAGTTGTTCAGTTAGTTCCTTCATCTCTGAAGGAGCTAATCTGTAGGGTGATTGGGCAACAGGTGCCGATCCAGGAATTAAGTCAATTTGGAATTCTACCTGGTGGACGGGAGGAAGTCCAGGTAAATCCTTAGGGAAAATGTCCAGAAATTCCCTAACTACGGGGATATCTTCTAGCCGTTTTTCGTCTGGCTTTGTCTCTGTTACTTGGATAACAAAGACTGGGTAGCCGCGAGAAATAAACCTTTCGGTTTTGATGCAAGAGATGAGATTTAGTTGGGATCTACTCCGATCTCCTTGGATCATTAATGTTTCACCGTTGACATGAATATGAACAGTTTTCTCATCACAAAGAATCTTAGAATGATTCTCGGACAACCAATCCATACCAAAGACAACGTCAAAACTGTGGAAAACTAGAAGGGGGGTTGAATAGTTTACCGTTTAAAATCTTTTTAACTTGTTTAGTTATCTTTTGAAACTTTTCGTTTTGATCAAAGATATATACACAAACACAATATATAACATGCAAGTATAAAGAAAGAAACGATCAAACCATAACACGAGTATTTATCGTGGTTCGGCTACAAGGTCTCTTTTTCCTTGCCCTACGTCCACGCCCCGAGTATCCAACTCGAGAGTTTCTTTCACTAGTCAACAAGCTCCTTTCACCGGCGGAGAAAACCTTACACGTCGCTTATACACGTTTACAGACACTAAGCTAGATGTCGAGTTCTTTTACAAGGGTACAACCACTCCCGTTAGTTCTTTTACAAGGGTACAACAACTCCCGTCACACTTTGTATTTTGAGGACTAAAATACTAACCGATCACTACTGAAAATACACAATCAAATGAAGTGTAAACTACACAAGTCTACACAATGCTAAGCTAACAAGTCTTGCAACGTTGTGTTGAATACTTGCAACTTTTTATAAACTTGTGAACTTCTTTGCTACAAAAAGAAACTTCACATATGAGAGGTTAAAGGGTTAGATGAAAGAATGAATGAATGTGTGTGAAAATATGATGTAGAGTGATTAGCCAAAAATCAAACTTGTGGCTTGGTATTTATAGCAAAACCTTCTGCAGGTCTGGCGGATACGGCGGAACCCTCAGATGGGTTCCGCCCGTGTACCCCCAGGGTTCCGCCAGGCTTGCAGTTGGTTTTGAAATAAATCTTGCAAACCAAACAATGTTACATCTCATTACACCTAGTCAAACACAAAACTTGTGCAAGCAAACATATGGTTAGTCAAACACACTTTCTTTCCATAAATGTATATTGACAAAACTTGCCATAAATGTGATGTGACATTTCTATTTTAAGAAATAAAAAGTGTTGTGTTTAATGAAATGTAAAATGTAGCAAATGTCTAGTTATGCAAGTCTTTAAAACTAAGATTATGATTTACTTAGAAACTAAAGTTTGCATTTTGTCGTTAACCAAACTTAGCAAAGATCGTAAAATATAAATAACGTTTTTAGGCGATATTTGTATTAACAAAAACTACAAAGTGTGATTGGCATGAGATCGATTTGGAAAGGGTGGTTTAAGAGAGTCAGGGTACAACCCTGGATGACGGTGTTAGTACTAACTAGTTTTCCATCGGCCAAGTCTATGTCATAGTGGGTATCTAGGGTGCTAGGGGAAATCTTAATCCTAGAGGCAAGGGATATATCTATGAAGCTTCTATCAGCTCCAGAATCAAATAATACCCTAACTAGATGTTGATTTAGAAAGAACATACCCGTAACTACGTTCGAGTCCTGTTGATCATTCCTATCCCTTAACATGTAGGCTCTTCCCTGGGCACCACCAGTATTCTTTTTAGGACAAATTTATTTGCATTGTGCCCTTTTTCTCCACAAGCATGACAAGTAACCGTCACCGGTAACTGGTTGCTCCCAGTGGCAGGTCCCTTGAGCTTGCAATCCTTATACTGATGACCCACCTTGTTGCAAGTGTTACACTTAACAAAACAAGGCCATGTGTGATGTAAGTTACATATCTTACATAGAGGGGCTTTCTTAGCATAACCACTTCCCTCAGATGGAGTGGCAGGATAAGCTCTAGTAGCTTCTTGCCTAGGGTTTGGTTGGGGGTAAGGGTTCATATGATTATTGGTATTGGTGTTAGGGTTACGAAAGTTGTTGTTATTGTTAAAAGATCTCCGATCATCAAACTTTCGTTTATTATCTCGGGGCTCTGGCACAGAATTTTGCTTTGTTACTTCATCCATTAACCTCTGAGTGATGGTTATGGCTTCCTCTAAGCTTTGAGGTTTAGAGGCACTAACATTCCTTTCGATACGACGAGGCAAACCTCCAATAAAAACTTCCATTGTCGTTTCAACAGTTGGCACCATTATGGGACACAATGTTGCCAGCTCTTGAAATCTCCTAATGTAAGTTTTTATATCATTCCCCTTTACTGTCAAGTTATAAAATTCATCCTCCATTTTCTTGACCGGAGTCTGGGGGCAGTATTTCTTAATCAAAAGATACTTAAACTCAGTCCAGGTGGTCTTATAAGCTTCCTCAATACCCCTCGGTTGGGCATATGAGTTCCACCAGGACAAAGCCTCTTCTGTAAGAGTACCGGTAGCAAACTTGATTTTACAGTCCTCAGTACAACTGCTACGGGAAAACACTGATTCGTTTCGTTCGAACCAGCGGACTAATCCTATAGCACCTTTCGAGCCTTTGAAATTGAAAGGTTGGCAGCTCATAAATTCCTTGTAGCTACTCTTATTTGCTACAGGAATTTCTCTCGGCTCGAGGTTTCTAGGGGGGTTATCGGCGTTAGCTATGTTAGTAGCTCTGGATTCTAGTGTCGCAGTCACACTGTGAGCAACTAGTTGCCTAATGGCATCCGGAGTCATGACAGAGGTAGTAAACGTAGACCTTCTCCTAGTCGGTGCCATTCTATCACTAATTGACAGATAGCCAGGAATAAGAAGGATATCATAAGTCGGGCATAATATAAAATTATGAGAATTCCATTAGAGATATTTTGTTCTATACAAGTTCTAACTAATAGAACATTGTAGAGGGAAGACAGAGGATTAAGAAAGGAATAATATCATAAGTCGACCATAATGACGATTATGAGATCGACATAGATATTCATACAATGTCTTAACTAATAGAACATTGTAGGGAAATGGAAGATTAGAAGTACAAGTTCTAACGCTTAGAACGTTGTAGGATAGAACGGAGGGATGGAAGTCTAAAACTAATGATGGGAATCCTAATAAGCACTAAGTTTTCTAGGATCTAGCTTAAGGACTCGTTATGATCCATAGTGAAGTATCTAAATTAAAGAAATAGTCGGGTATAACTAATCTAAGGGAAAATAAATATCCTATCGATGATCACGTAAACTCATCATAAGATTCGGAATCTAAGTTTCTAGGTCTTAGAGTAGGCTTGGGATAACTAAAAGGTATAAAGTCTATGGTAATTCTAAATACACCAAAATATAATACCTAAGAAATCTTAGCACGGGATAGTCAACTAGGTATGGGGAAATACTATAACCTCGATATATTAGAAGCAACTAGCACAATTATCATACAAAGTGAAACCTTAACATACCAAACTTATTTATGCTACACGTCTAAAACTATACATACTTAGGATTCTAGGTCATACATTAGCACACTATTGGCCTTATTTTCTATTCTTAAGTTCCTGGATGGCATCTATGAGATTTCTTATATCCGACCTATGATTAACCTGAAGGTCCTCTATTATCATTTCAAGGGTAGAAAGCCTAACACGAGCTACATCAGCATGCCCTTCTTGTTTCTTTTGTAACTTATCAATCTAACTACGAGCTTTTTCTAATTCAGAGGCTAATCTATCAAAGTCCTTTTGTATAATAACTCTACGTTTTCCTAAACTGTAAATCTTAGTTTCTATTTCCTCGATACACATTAGGGATAACTGACCTAAGTGATCTATAATTTCTTCTATTTGTTGCTCACGCCTTTCTAAAGGACTCTTATACGAACTACATCCTATCTCAAATCTAGGAGGTTTAGGTGGTATAATACGGATTTTCTTACGGGGTGGGGCAACCATTTCTGGGACATAAAAGTCTCGGGAATCAAAAGGTGAGGGTGGTGGAGCTAAGGTTAAAGAGGGAACTAAAGGAATTTCACCAGTACATGCTTGCATATAACCGTTATATCTTTGCATATAAGGATCAATCGGGTAGGGTTCTATAGCTAGGGAGGCTAAAAGATTCTGAGTTACTTCTTGCGAAGAACTAGAATCAGAACTAGGTGTATCGGGGGAGTACTTATAACTATTAGAGGCAGAATGGGAATCATCGGTGTAACTCACGATGATAGGATGACTAGACTAGGGGTAGACATAGTACTGTAACAACCCGGGAAAATCATATAAGAGTGATACTCACCTAAGTCTACCTATATCTTATACTACTATCCTAGACACTAATTGGGGAATGCAATGGCACGGAGGACTTTTTGAAAAAATGGTTATAGTTTAGGTAAGACCTTGTTCTCTATAACTGTGAGCTTTGGTACCACTCTATAACACCCCGAATTCATAGATAGCAACGAAAGCTAGATCTTGGGGTATTACTCATGGAAACATAGTTACAATAATAGAAAATGACTCAAAGAGACGTTTTTATAGGAAAAAGAGTTACCATTCATTTATTCATCAGAGTTTTACAGTAAAAGGTAAACTTTTACAAAAGAGAGGTCCCACAGACTTGGTGTAAAGTAAAAGATTATGAATGGTAACAGGTCTGGACATCCTCATATCTAGTGCCACTCCGTGCCTTAAGTCCTAAGGGCCTAGTTACCTAGGATAACATGCTTAAAGGTCAACACTAAGGTTGAGTGAGAGTCATAGGTTTAGGTTTGTTATAGGGTTGAATAAAAGTTCCACAGGGTTCAGTTGAAACCCTTGGGTTGTGGAAAAGTAATGACAGAGTATTATTGGACTAAGCTCATGACACCCCACGTTAACATGTCTAGGTCATGGGGCACTGCAAACCCTTGCATGATGGGACGTAATAAGGATTGACTTGCCAAGGTTAACCCTTTTAGTTCTCAAATATAGTGCTATTGGTACCCGGTAGGGGCAAACCAACGGAAGTTGTCAAACTCCAAATAGATATATTCACTATACTCGCGTTCACTTGCAAGTTATTATGGTTCATGATATTTTGTAATGTAATGATGGCATAGAAGGTACTCATTCAACAACCAAAGAAAAAGACTTGTATTCTGTTTAAAGCATGTATCCCCCTCACACAGCTCGTAAAGCATTTAAAAAGTGAGTCTATGAACACTCACCTGGGATTAGAGATGAGTGTGGGTGCTACTAGATGGCCTACTCATGCAACCTGGTGTAGTGTGTATGTCAGGCCTGAGTGGGTGCATTCTAAGTTCTCCTAATTAAATATTCTTAAGGTTTTCTAGATTTAGATATAACATAACACCGTTCGGGCCATCATAAAACAGAGGCAACTAAACCCCTCACATGAAGCTCCTTAGTATTATGTTATGTTGTTATATGCTTAAGTTATAAATAAAACATAACACCGTTCGGGCCATCATAATCCAGAGGTCATGTAGTAAACATTTGAGGAGCCAGGGCACTTTAACTCGTAAACACAGCAAACTCGTCAAAACGAATACCCGAATGAAACCCCTCACATGAAGCTCCCTAGTATTGTGTTATGTTTTATTCAAAAAGATAGGTTTTTATATTTATGAAAATACTTCAAATATACTCTTAAGTTTACTAATTGACATAATATACTCTTAACCTAATAACTTTTACGGTTTTAGTCCTTAATGGTAATAACTATATATAACTATATCCTTATACTATATAACTTTACAAAATAGGTCCTAACACTTTATACTTCTAAGATATGGCAAAAACAGTCCTTGGACTTAATTGTTTCAGCAAGTTACAATATATAACCCAATGCATGAAAACATTTGCAAAACTAGTCCTTTTTTTATATAAACTATATTTTTATGAAAAAAAAGCTTTCCTAGCTTATCGTTAACTAATATAAGCCTAGTAAAGTATCCTAGACCAGCTCATGGCTCATGAAAAGGGCTGGTTTCATGCAAACATGGTTTCGACTCAATTTAGGGTTTAGAAATGAAATCGACAAAATGAAAAAGGTCAAGGCTCATTCATGGATTCCTAGGTGATCTAATACTCATATATACAATGCTAGGTCAGTACTAAGGCTACTAGGATCAAAGATTAAGCTTACTTGGTCGGGGGAGGGCTTAACGAGGGTTTTTCTTGACTAGGTTTTCACTTCGACAGGGGTTCTAGGCTTGCTTAACTCGACTCCAACACTTACTATGGCTTGTATACTACTACTGAATTTATAAGGTAAATAAGAGAGAATGGTGAGATTTGAAATGGAGAAGGGGTGGTGGTATTTATAGGGTGCATTTGGTTTAGCGAGCAAGAAAAAAAGACACAAGGTGGCAAGAGGGGGGGGGGATGACTAACTACTGCTGCTAGGTCACTCTTAAGAGCTAGGGAAATGAACTAATGATGGCTAGGGATAACTAGGAGTGGTGGTGATTGGTGGTTGGTCCTCAAGGGTGTCGCGGCCTAAGGTGGTCACAAGGAGGACACAAGTAGGTGATGGAGGTGTTTCGTTGGTTGCTTGGTAGTGACAAGGTGGTGTATAAGCTACTAGGATGGTAGCTTGAGGTGCTTGAGGTGCTTTAGGAGCTTGTTTGTTAAGGTTTTCCTAGGTTTAGGGTTAGTTTAGTACCTAGGCTTGGTTTAGGGTTTAGATTAGGGTTTAGTGCCTAGCTTAGGGTTTATCTAGGGTTTAGGGACTATGATTAAGGTTTAGGGATCATTTCCTAAGTTGTGGTAGCTTATTCTAAAGAATTGGGAAGGTTTTGATCTAGTTTTGGGACTATAAAGCCTATTTAGGGTTTTGTGCTTAAGGGACTTGTACTATGGGCTAGGAATAGTGGTACAAGGGTTTTAGTGAGGTAGTGTAGCAAAGATATCATATACATGAGCTTTGAACACTTTCAAACTAGTTTGGTTGAGAAATTAGGGTTTTAGAGATAACCGTAAACACATAGGGCTTGTTTAGGGTTTGTAATAGCTATAGTATACTAGAGTGACAGAATACTTATTGAAATGATGCATAGAACTTAGGCTTGACATAGTAGGAGGTTTACAAGGCATAACCTTGATGATATTTAGCATAGTGGTTAAGTGAGTCATCTAGGGGGCTATGTAAGCTACTTTACATAGTCGGTACACCTCCAAGCGAGATTTTGCAAAACACTACTTGCAATAGAAGACAATTACGCCGTAGTTTGGATCATGAGTTATGGCGTAACCAAGACCTAGAAGATGGAATTATTACTTGAACTTTATTGCCCTCATTTTTCTTGTTTATTCTGAAAAATTATGCCACTTTTAAAATTTTGACATGTTTTTCTGAACCAAACTAGGAGGGACCTTAGCCGAGTACATTTATCCCTTGATTTCTTACGGTGATATTTAGCCTATCCATTTCCCTTTATTTACCCCAAATCCACCAAATATTAAGTGTGCCGGTAGTTTGTAAACTTTAGAACTTGGCCTTTACATCATTTTGAGACCATAGACAAGTAGTGTGTCGAGTTAGCTTGATACATTTGGAAGGAATGATGAGTGCTCAAACACTCATCATTTTTGGTCAAATTTGAGTTGCAAAACATTTAAAAACACTCAAAAATGCATCAAAATACTGAAAATATCCCAGGGATTGTGTTTTATATGTTTCAGATGCAAAATGAATAAAAACAGATGAAAAACGAACAAAGTTTGCATAATTGGCAGTTTCAGTCCCCCAACTTTCAAAAATTGTCAAAACTAGTCCCTGAACAATTGTTTTGAAAGAAAAGTCAACCCAGGGCATTTAAAAGTCAAAAGTTATCAAATATGGTCCTTGGGTGAAAACTTTGGAAAAGTTACAAGTTTGGTCCTTCAATTTTCAATTTTGGCCGAAATAGTCCCTGGGAATTCCAAAAGTGGAAAAATGCAAATATTGATCCTTATGAAGTTACAAGTTGGCAACAATGGTCCTTTGGGTTACATTACAAAACTTGGCAGATTTGGTACTTTGGTTATCCCAAATGGCAAAAATGGTCCTTGTTGAAATTCCAATCCAATCCGGACCCTTTTATTACCCAAAGCCAAATCCACCAAAACAACCCAACCATCCCTTGGCCCATCACCCAAGCCCAGTCCACCCCCATCCAATATTAATAAAACGTCCAAGTCAAATGGTCAACTCCTCCAACCCCCTTCCCTAACCTTCCTTTTTGATGCCAAACAAACACCTTGCAACACCCAACATTCTTGTCTCCCCCCCCCACTCTCTAACTCACCTACCTCAGCCACCCTACCACCTCAATTGTCAACCCCATGTGCCCAAATTACTTCCCCCCTCCTCCACGTTGGCAATCCAACATCACCCATATAACGCCAAAGCTGAATTAAAGGATGAGATGAGGCAAAAGCCAATCCAATGGCTGGGATCTATCCAAGAAAGCAAAAAGATTGTTTCTGAGCTGTTTATCCACACAGAAGAAGCACAAAAAGGAGAGATGCCCTAGTTTTCATTGTTAGTATAAATAGGCATAGCTTGTAAGCCTAACAGGCATTATCTTTTTCTTGTAATTTTTATTTATTTAGTTTAAGTCTCCTTTGTAATTCAACTTTTTTAGTATTAATTCAAGTTATGTTTAGTTTCAAGCAATTTCAATTTTTTACTCAGATTCCCTATTATCACAAATAATTGTTATTACCTTTATTTTATGCTTAACCATGATCTCAGAAGCTTATATAAGTTGTTTAAAACCCTTTTGAAGCTTTGAATTAAGAAAACTCATAAAAGAAAAAAAAAAGGAAAATACAAGAAAAATTTACAACAATAGAAAGGAAAAATAAAAAATGGTAGTGCTTAGCATTGGAGTAGAACAAGGATGGAAGGATTATGGTTCAGAGCTCATGGGAGCATAAGGTCACAGTTTGGTTCTGGTTCTCATTGGTTATCAGCTATGGACCTCTTGTAAGATCATCCTGCCAAAAATTTCTTACATAATCAGTGTTGGTTAGCTTAGTTGTTATTTGTTACTTAATTTAGTGAATTCATGCTTATTACATGTTAGTGTAAGTCCGTTCTCAGTTTCATGGTTTAATTAACCATTTACCTCATAATTTTGTTAAACACAAATTTTTAAGGGGTGTTTGGTTATGTGTTGCTCAAGGGGTTCCCTTGTGTTTCAGTTGAGTTCTTTGGTTGAAACAACTTACCTTAGGTCATATTAACACAGTCAAAGCTCCAAACCCAGGCCTTACTTGTCCAATAGTCAAAAATTAACTTTAATCAATAGGTTTAGTTCACTGTTAGGGATTAGACTCAAAACTCTCACCAAATCTGTTCATAATTAGTTACTAAAGCTTAATATCAGGTCATTATAACTTGTTCCATCATTTTAAGTCATTTAGATCAGATCAAAACTCACCCAAGTCAAATCTTGCAAAAAACCAAGAAAGTTAAAATTGCAATTCAGTCAAAAACACACTTTTTGGGGGATGTTTCCTGAATTTTGTAATGGGAATTGGGATTTGAAATTTCTTATGCTTGAAGTACCCCACCTAAACTACAAAAGCCCACAATCAGCTTATGTTTAGGAATTTTTATTGGGTGTATGCAAGTCTATGTTTGAGGGTGCAGGGCATGAACCCTCCCCTGTGCACCAGTTTCACCCAAGTTTCATTTGGTCACAACTTGTTCATGTGTTGCAATTGAGACCCGAAATTTTGTGTTTTAAGTATTTTGTCAGCTTAACTTGTTTGATCCATCTTTGGCTTGGCCTTAATTGCTTATTTGACAGCTTATTTTTTACCCTAATTTCCCCTTTTTCTGACTGCTGCTACTCCGATTAGCTGAGTTTGTTAAAATTTTTGTTGTTTGATTATGCCTAGCCTTTGGTATTTGTTTGTAGTTGATTATTGTTCAAATATTGTTGTTGTTTTAGCTTATTTTGTCTCTTAGTTTAAACTTGGTTGTGTTGAGTTGAGATTAGCTGCCTTCAAAAAGAAAACAAAAGAAAAATTCACTTTGCTAACAAGTGAGCTCAGCCCAACTGACCACCTTCCCAAGACCACCACAAGCTCAATCCCTGAGCTTATTCCTTGGTCTTGGGTGTTTTGGAAAGCACTCCTAGCAGGCTTTTGGGTTCCACCTTGACCTTGGACCCTGGGTCACCCCTGTGGGCCCCACATTGGGCTGCACTTTGGCCATTCTGGCCTGTCTTAGTCTTTGCAATGTGTATTGTTCTTATTCAAGTCTCCTGGCTTATTAAGATTGCTTATCTAGTTGTTTTAGCCTACCTTGTGTATATCTCAGTTGATCATAGCTTGTTTAGTCTTTGGTAACTTGTTGGTAGCTTATTTCCCTCAAAAGTTCATCAAAAGCTTCAATAAGCCTTCTGTCAAACTAATAAGTTTGCATAGGGCTTATTTGAGCTTTTCCAATAAGTTGTCTTCATAAAAGTTCACTATTTTCATTAGTATATTAGTTTTGTAAAAGAAAATCATTGTCAAGTGATAGCTTCTATTTAAGAAGCTTTAGCTTATCAGCTTATTTTTTTAGCTTTTTCCTTAAGCACTTTTCCATTTTATATTTTTCTTAGGTCTCTGTACTTATAATAGATTTTTAGGAATTTTTTCAGATTTTTCTCATTTGATTTAGTATTTTCTATAATTTAATTTAGTTTTAATTAATTAAATAATTAGTTTATAATTAAAAATAATTAATTAAAAAGTAAAAAAAAAAGATTTTCTGTTTTGAAAATTAGTTTTATAATATTTTAGATTTTTCTAAATTTAATTTTCATTTTTCTAATTAAATTTCATAATTAGTTGTAATTTAGTTTAATTTAAATTATTAAAAATTAGTTAATAATTAGTAATTAATTAATAGTAATTAATTAAATAGTGTAAAAATTATCTTTCTTTTTCTAAAAATTTTCTTTTGTCATTAGGATAATAGAAAAGTAATTTTCATAACCGTAGGACTTTATTTGCTCCCGTTTCACTTTTTATTTTGCGCGTTCGCGTTTATTTCAAATTCAAACGCGCGTTTTTAGGTTTAAATCACATTTTTAGGTTATTTGATCATCAGTAATTGTTAATATAGTGTTTCTAAGCTATTCTCAATCATAATCTTGTAGTATAATCATAATAATCAAATTCCCAACCTTTCTGTCAAATCACCCGAACACTTAAAACGTTCACGATTACAATTGCACACCTCGCTGGGACTTAAACGACCCGGGGAAACACTATACTCCTTGGAGATTTGGTCTGAGACGTTTGACTTAGTTGACGATTCATTTGGTTAATTTAGTTGACCGTTCAGGATCAATCAAAATTTGGCGACGCTACCGGGGAGGCTGCTGCGTATCTGAAAACATTTTTTAGAGATTAGTGGTTTTTCATTCGCCATTGTATAAACCCCACCACCTTTTGTAAATTTTAAATCAAAAACATAAAAAAGTCATTAACACTTTTCCTAAAGTGTTAAAACACCAAAAAGATCAAAAAAAAAAAAAAAAACAAACAAAACAAATCGTTACGTTTCCTATATCGGATTTCTTTTAAGGTGATTCTTAAAGAAATACGATTTTTGTTAACGGAACGATACCAAAAATAATTTCCAAAAGTTTTTCACCCATACACAAAAACCCAAAAATTTTCTTGTGAATAATAATTACATAAAAATAAACCGTCGCAAACCAAGACAAAACACCTACCAATTGGGGGTGTGAACATTAATATATTCCCAAACAAAAGATTAAAACTTGCCATTGTATCCTTGTGAGTGGTGTACCTTTATTAAAGAAGCCATTTACTTGTGATTATTGGTTTAAGTTCACCGTGGTTTTGCCTCGACTTTGTTTTGATTGTTTTGTTCCTAGTGCATGCGCACTCGTTCTTCTAGGTCTACTAGCCCATTATGTGAGCTTGTAAGAATTCCTAGAAGACAACGTAGACGTTCAGCACTAACAGTCGGATCCGAGATCCGTACTGTTTCCACATCTGCTGTCACCATGGCGGAAGACCGCCCCATGTGTGAGCTTCTCCAAGCACCCATCGAGGGTTACGGAGACGCTATTGTTGTTCCAGCCATCGTGGCTGATAATTTTGAGCTCAAAACCGGGTTACTCAATCTTGTAACCTCAAGTCAATTCTACGGTTTTGAGAGGGATGATCCTCATGCTCATATTCGATGGTTTAACAAAATCACGTCAACCATCAAGTACAAGAATGTCCCTTCAGAAGCAATCAAGCTTCTTCTCTTCCCATTCTCCCTCGAGGGTCAAGCCCGGATTTGGCTTGAGAAACAACCCCCTCGATCTATTGAGACATGGGAAGATTTGGTAAAAAAGTTTGTGAATGAATTCTTCCCACCTTCAAAGACCACGAGTCTTAAAAACGAAATCACCAAGTTCACTCAGAAATATGATGAATCAATTGGTGAAGCGTGGGATCGTTTCAAAGAATTACTTCGAAAGTGTCCATATCATGGTTTCTTAGAGTTGATGCAACTCGATACTTTCTACAATGGTGTCAGCCAAGTTGATCAGGATTCTCTCAATGCCTCTGCAGGAGGTAACTTTTTGAGTAGAACCACCAAAGAAGCCTTAGCAATCATAAAAAAAAAAGTCCAAGGTCCGCTCTACACGAAGCAAGCCGGTTGTTTCCCAAATTAGTGCGGGTCCTTGTACTTCATCTTCTATGAGTCAGTCTAGCACCGATGCTAAGATTGACAAGCTCACTGAGGCTATTCAAGCTTTGGTTCTCGCCCAACAAAAGAAAGTCTCTTTTCCACAACATCCTCCTTGTGGAAAACTAGAAGGGGGGTTGAATAGTTTTGAGTCTTTTTCGTTTAATAAAAGTTCACTTTCAAAGAATTGATGATAATTTGTAAAAACCTTTGAAGCTAAAGTATAGATATAAATTAATTCACATATGTCACATAGATACTACTTATTTAAAGTGTTGAATAGAAATTATAATTTCATATATCTCACTTAATTATAAGTTTGTATTTATATATGTATATGTGTTTTAATGATTGTATATACTTTTAATTTACTAATGTATAATTAATGTTTTGAATGGAACCTAGTTTGATCTTTATGTGAAACCAATATATGCACAACACACAATAATAAAAATGTACGAGAAGCAAGTAAGTAAACAAGTAAAGAATGAGAGATGGAAAGATCAAACTGAGAGACAAAGGATTTATAGTGGTTCGGCTAAAAGGACACCTTCCTTGCCCTACTCCACTCCCCGAGCACCGAACTCGAGAGTTTTCTTCACTAAGTCAATAACCTCCCTTATGGCGGAGAAAACCGTACACACCAATTGCTTACACCAATTAATGACACAAAGCAAGATGTCGAGTTCTAATCGTAGCTAGAACCAATCTCACACCAAATAACACACCACAACTTTTTCACACCTTATACTTCTTCAATATGTCTTCACACCACGAGTATCTTCACGCCTTCAAAAAATTCTTCACGACTTCAATTCATTGCAACTTCACAACTTCAAAGCACCAATGTCTTCACAACTTCAAACCAATAATATCTTTGCACCTTCAAGCCACTAGAGTCTTCACAACTTTAATTTACTAATGTCTTCAAGTCTTCTCCACTTGAAAGCTTCAATTTCTTCACTACTAGTCACTATTACCACTCTCTCCTATCTTCATGATTGGCTCCAAACGATCAACCTAAACTGACCAGGGAATGGTCAACTAAGTCATACAGCCTAGAGTCAATGCTCCGCGGAAGTATAGTGTTTCCCCGGGTCGTTATGTCCCGACGAGGTGTGATGGTTATAAAACGGTTTCGTGATCAGGTAAATTTGGATGAAAAGGGGTAGGAAATAGCTTGAACAAGCTATTTGAATAAGACAGGAAAGTTAGAAAAGCCAGAAACGTTTAAAACCTAAAACGCGTACGTTTACATTTAAATAAAACGTAAACGTACAAAATTAAAAGTGAAAACAGAAATCTGAAAACACCCAGGGGGTGAAAATGACTTTTTTACAAACTTAAAGGTAAAAGAAAATTTTTAGAAAATTAAGATTAATTTTTACACTAATTAATTATTAATTAAATACTATTTAATACTTATTATTAATATTTAAAATACTTAAATATAATACAATATTAATTAAACACTAGAAAAATGAAAATAAAATTTCTAAAATTATAAAATAACTAAAAATAAGTTTTAAAACTAAAAATATGTATTTTTGTCTTTTTGTGATTTTTCTATTAATTAATTACTAATTAAACATTAATTGCCTAATTAAACTATTTTAAATTATAAAAAATACTAAATGAACAGTAAAAATTACAAGAAAATTTAAAAAATTTTTTACAACATATAAAAGCTAGGAAAAAATATAAAAACTAGGTTTTACTTAATAAAAACTAATTATGCTATTTAAAACTAATTATTAATTAATTACTAATAAAACTAAGATTAAATCCAATAAATACTAAAAGATAAAATAAAAATCTGAGAAAATTATTATAAATACTTTAATATAAGAGGAATTTAAGAAAAATATAAAATAGCTAAGTACTTAATAAAAATCTAAAAATGAAAAAATTAAAATTTAAATAAAATTAAATAGAAACTATCACTTAAAAATATATTAGATTTTCTGGATTTTTATTTTAGAAAACTATTTAATAACTAAAAACATGAACTTTTTATAAAAACAACTTTTTTGTAACTCAAAATTAAGCAAATTACAAGCTTATAGGGTCAACAGTTGACTTTTGTTGACCACAACAAGAAATAAGCTCAAATGAGCTTCAGTGGGACCCACATTGGTTAAAACTGATACAAATAAGCTATTTGGACATGTTAAAGCAAAAATAAGCCAAATAAGCTCACAAGATAAGCTAATAAGCACCACTAAGCACTTTGGTAACTTGGTGCTTGACTAAAAGTGGGACAGAACTTGAGTATTTGATTCAGGTGGGGTCCACAGGCTTACAGGTCAAACCATGGGTCAAAATTAAGAGCCTACCATGAGGAGAGTTGAATGGATCAAAATGGAAGGGCTGGAGACCATTGTGGAAGGTTGTAGCCACCACCAAAGTGGTGGTGGTGGTGTAGTATCTGCTGCAGCAGGGCAGTCCCCTTGCCCTGCAGGTTACTTTTGGGGGATGGTGGGCCCCACAAAAAAATCTCAAAAATAAAAGAACTATGGAACCACAAACTTCAACTGAGAAACTACATATCCTAAAAAGTACAAGGGTTGAGTCTCATTCTAAAAATCAGAATAATTCCTCTAAGTTTTGGGTTTTTCTGAGCAAAAGCAATTTTGACTTTTCTAAAATATGCAATGGTTTGACTTTGGTGAACTTCTACTGAATCCTATAAGTTAAATAAGTTATAATAAGCTATATAGAACCTACTTTAAGCTTAAGCTACCACTAGCAAGGTAAATCAAGGATTTGTGGATCACAAACCCCTCACAGTTAACTGTGAGGGGAGATTAACTAATTTTTTGACTTTTCTCCAAAAACACCCTGGTTTTTATGAACTAATCTAACTATAGTAACCTATTATGAGCTAATTCCATCAAATACAACAACTGAAACAGGCCTTAATACCCTAGAACAAGTAAAACCAAACACCCCTTTAAGCTATGGGTTACACTACAACTAGCAATATTTAAACTAGAACTACTGATATTAAGCCTTAAACTGATTAAGTAACTACCATTAAAGCTATTTGAACCCAAATCATACTAAAGAAACAACAGGAACAAATAGAAGCAGTTGAGGTAGAATTTAGGCAGTACACATACAATTATGAGTTAGGATACAAACTATCTAACAAAAGGTACTCAAATAACTATAATAAGCAGTGAATAGTAGAAATAAGCTAAAAACTACAATATATAAGCTGATTTAAGCAGAATGCAGAATATTACAAGGTACTCACTTGAAACTGAGGCAATGGCAGTGAAATGAACTAGGACATGAAACAATGCTCAGGAAAGTTACCAAGGAACTTTCTGAGCTTATCAAGAAGTGTTTTGAGCTTATAAAAGCTTATAACCTCAGCTTATTGCTATTTCCTTTTTATTTTTGATTTTTTCTTTTATTTTTCTTTTATTGATTTCCACTGTACTAAATGACCTACAAACTTCCTAAAGCTCACAATTAAGCTTCTGTGAGCTTAAACTAACAAGAGACAACAACTTTTCCCACCTCAATATCAATTTTGAAATTTTACTTAAAAATACAAATTTGGAATTTGAAACTGAAACCTTGGAATTACAAAGTTAAATAAGTTTCTAATACATCAATAATGCTTAATAAGAAGCTTTTAAACTGGAAATTACAAGGAAAATAGACAATTAAGTTAATTCGATAACCTACACTAATCTAAAATTATTCTACTGCTAACTACTACTTGTTTCTTCCTTCTCCTTGACTTTTATATGCCCTCTTGAGTTCCTTTGTCATTCCCACTTTTATTTTGGACCACTGGATGACTTGAAATAATCATGGCCGTTCAAATGGATTTTGGCGCCAATTTATCCACATGGCAGTTAGGGTTTCTTGTTAAGGATTTGGGGCATTAAATGTATCTTGGATGTTAGTATTTGGAAGGGGGAACAAGTTATGGGTTAATTGAGGTGGAGGAGTGGGAATATGTGGAGTGTTGCAGTGGAGTAGCAGAACAAGTGGGGAAGGAGATGGGTGGTCAAACGTGAGGGTTGACTGAGGTTTATTAAAAACGGGGGTTGGGTATTATTTGGTGGATTGGGCTTGTGAATGGAAGTTGGGCTGGATGGTGGATCAGGGGTAAGTATTTGGGTTGGATTTGTCATTTGGTTTTGGTTAAGTAACATAAGGGTCCATTTGGTTTGTTATTATTTCACAAGGACCTCTTTTGTAATTTTCAGAAAGTTGGGGGGGGGGCTGTGGTGTTTTTCCCAAGTTAACATGAGGACTAAACCTGCTATTTATCAATTATACAAGGACCATAAAGTGAATTTTCCAAAATTGAGATTTCCAGGGACCAAATATGTCATTTTTCAAAGTACAGGGACCAAAACTGTAATTTCTCCAAACATTTTACCCAAGGACTAAAAATTGACTTTTGTGACTTTCCAGGGACCAAAAGTGATTTTTCCTTAAAAAATATCCCACCAGGGACCAAATCTGCCAATTTCTGAAACTCCAGGGACCAAACTGTAAATTTCCAAAACTTTTTGAATTTTTCACCAAAGGACTAAATATGACAATTTATGATTTCAAAATGACCTTTGGTGACTTTTCTTTCCAAATAAGTGCTTAGGGACTATTTTTGCCAAATTTTGAAAGTTGAGGGACTGAAACTGCCAATTTTGCAAACTTTATACGTTTTTCATCTGTTTTTGCTCATTTTGCATCTAAAACATATAAAACACAATTTTGAAATATTTTTAGTATTTTGATGCATTTCTGAGTGTTTTTGTATGTTTTGCAGTTCAGATTTGACCAAAAATGATGAGTGTTTGAGCACTCATCAATCCCCCACACTAAACTATTGCTAGTCCCTAGCAATAACTGTTTTGAAAACTTGATGGATTTTAAACTCTTTACCAAAAGCCATCACTTCTGGAGTAGCCAGGTGTAAGAACTGTGGCACACCTGATAACCGTGTGATTTTGAGCAAACCACCAGCTGTCAACGGATTTGATTAGTCTTTACCAGAAGCCATTTGCTTCTGGACTAGCCAACTCTTAATGGACCTAGTCAACATCTTGGTGAGCTGATTACCAATTATGGATTTTCCACTGCCTTTACCACAAGCCATAATCTTGCGGGCTAACAACTCATTCGCTTTATGGGATATGGGGAGTTGAGGAACCATACAATTTTGGGCAAATTGCACGCCATAAACGGATTTGAGATGTCTTTACCAAGAGCCGTTTGCTCCTGGACTAGCCAATCTCTTTTGTCGGTTTAGACAAGGCGGACTGATTACCACAAAAATTTTGAAGCACCAGTGAAAAATTTTTGAAAATTTTTTTGAATTTTGGCTAAAAACGGGGGTATTATATAGTAAAATGTGATAAAATTCGCTAGAATAGCGAATACCCCCCCCCCCCCTACACTTAGCATGAATATTGTCCTCAATATTCAAAATGTCGGGGCCGACATTTTGAACGTAAAAGGGCAACATTACAAGCTAAGCGTGGAGAACACCATTTTGTTTTTCACTTCATAAGTAACCATAGTATGGGGGACTCCCCCACACTTAGGGTGAAAACCCTATAAGCATGCTACTGTTTTTGTTTACCGAGTCGCTAGCTTGACTCGACCCCGAATTCATTTGTCCTTGGGGAAGCATGATGTGGAAGAGTGTCACACCCCCAAAATCGGGTCCAGCGGATGCGTACATGTAACTGGGGTGTAACTCAATTGGTATTACAACACAAGTTCAAAAATGGTTTTCACTTGAATCATTTAGAATAAAATAGCTTAATCAAAAATGTTGAATTTACATTTTTAATAGTAGTGCGGAAGTAGGCCCTTAAAATAGTTTAAAACGGTCCCCATATGAATATCAGAGTCTTCTATGACCATGCCATGCCCTGCCAAAACCTCTTGTAGCGTGTCATTGCTTAATACCTGAAAATACATGCAAAAAAGTGTCAACACGAGGTTGGTGAGTTTATAGGTTTATAATAAGACAGTAGTATTGTGAGTTTAATAGAGAGTTTTGTAACCATTGTGTGGCGCACATTGTCATAAAAATAAAGTTTACCTTAAAGTAAAATTTGAAGAGTGGACCATGAGTAGAGTATGTGATCATTACAACAAATACAATGCCACATAGAAAAATAGTCTATTACGCTAGCGCTAAGTTCATGCAACCGAAGCTATAACAGTGTGCATGCTCAAAGAGCATGAAATCATATATAGGTGCCCGGCAAGTGTTTATCCCAGACACTTGTGTTTCGACATGGTATACGTTCGTTTGCCTATCCGATCAAACCGAACGGGGGAGTTACCCCCAATAGATCTATTTATACCATTCGCGCTTCCCAGCAGGAATTGACGGTTCATGAGTTTGGGCATAGTGGGATTCAAGAGCTTAGGCTAATCCGCGTAATAGTGTAAATAAAACATAAGTTTCAGTGTGGTCCAAAAAGTGTTTGCATAAAAGCAATAGTTCATAAAGTGTGTTGCATAAAAGTAATAGTTTATAAAGTGTGTTGCATAAAAGCAATAGTTCATAAAGTGTGTTGCATAAAAGCAAAAGTTCATAAAGTGTGTTGCATGTTTATAAAGCATTTGTGTATGTAAGAAAATAATCAAGTATGCAACCAATATACACATATGTGCATTTGAATAATCAATCAAGCCTTCAAAGAAACAGTAGTGTTTAAGTAAACAATTGCGCATTCAAGCATTGAGTTTAGTCAAAAACGAGCATGTATTCTCCCCAAAAACAGTTATAAAAACAGGTAAAAGTAGGGGGTATGAACTCACCTGGTGCGATAGCTATGATGACAAAAGTGGATACACTGAAATGAGGTACGATCTCTAATCGCAACCTAATATGAATGATAGTTTCTAATGTAAGAAATGAAATGATGCTACACATGCAAGTACGTATGTTATCGATACCACTCATTAGTTTTGAAAATAACGTTTATCGTCGAAAATATATTTTTGACGTCTCGTTAAGTTAATAACCATTTTTCAGGTAAATATGTTGAAATGGTACTCCACGATCCTTGTTTGGTGTCTTATCGGCAAATATAAGATTTTTGTCGCAAAAATAGCATTTTCATAACTTGAAAATATGCCCAAAATGGCCTCGCAAAACAAGTCACGAAATGTTGTACGTTAAGGGTTGGTGATGAAACTCGGCGTTTTTGAAAACCTTGTAACAATATCTAGAAGTCGCGTCATTTAACTTTTGGCGATACGGGTCTCGATCGATGAGAAAATCGACACTCATTGTTGTTACTTGAAAATATTATGTTCAACACTTAGAAAAATTTCATTATAGTAAAAGCTGTCAAAAATATATATAGTTTATCGGGTATATAGATGAGGTCGTAGTTTATTCGTTATAAGTCTATTCGACGAACGGCCAATTGATTTGAAAAGCTTGTTGGAAGATCTTGATTTCATAAAACTACGGCTCGGACTCAAACTGTCCGATCATGAAGAAAAACAGCCAAGAAAGTGGTGTCTCGTAAAGACAGTTTTGTGGCAAAATAATAATAGAAAAGCTGATGGAAATTTGTAAAAATCGTCTAAGTTCAAACGCTTGTATCTTTTTCGTTATAAGCTCGTTTTCTACGTTCTTTATATCCCCGGAATCGTGGGACAACATACTAATATATTTTTGATAAGTCGGGACGGCTAGATCAAGTCTTACGTCTCTAAACAGTCCATGAAAACTGTTCAACAGCAAGCTATTTTTCAGGAAATAGTTTTTCGTCGTTAAAATTGAAAATAGCATATCTTTTTCGTCGTAACTCGGATTTTATCCCCGTTTTCGGCTATAGTTTCGTCTCTGAATATATTTTCTAAATCTTTGGTCCAAAGTTACAACCTAGACCCTGAGTTTCCCACGTTTTACAAAAATGGACAGTAGCTTTTATATAGTTGTAAAAATTAACTTTTCTAGTTTGTAACTTGTTCAAGACTTAACCAAACTATCTCAAATCAACTTCACAAATACCCAATCCTACCATACACCTTCTTAGGGTGTCATGGGGTCCTAAACATCACCAATCTTGGTGGATCTCATGAGATTACTAGTGAAATTTATAGATCTAGTGTTTATAAACAAAAATAAACAATAAGTGGTATGGATCATAGTACATTTGCATGTTTTCTTACTAGATCATAAAAAGACATCAAGAAATAGTTTTAAAGATTAGAAAAATGATTAGTAACTTACTTGTGATGATTATTAAGAAGTGATGATGAAAACCCATTTAATCTTTGTGGTTTTTATTTCAAAACCCAAACTAGATTATTACTAGGACTTGATAAACACCTTGATCTTGAAAAATTAGTGATTCTTCCTTGTTGTGTTTCTTGGCCGATTCATATAGAGAGAAAGAAAGAGATGAGAACTTTTCTTCCTTAGCTAGTGGTTTTGTTTTATAAAATGAGAAATGAGATACTAGTATTAGTATATATTTAGTTTAGGGAGGAGGCAAGATCCATAAAAGGCGGAGGCCTAGGGGGGGGGGGGGGCAAAATGGAAGAAAAAAAAAGAAAATATGTGGGCTATTAAATGAGCTTGTCCAAGAGTGTATGTATTAGTTGGTTTTTGTGGTGTATTAGGTGTTACCGGGTACTGAGTTATCAAAAAGTAAATCGTAACGAGATGAAATGAAATATGATAAAGTTGTAAAAGTTGTAAAATAATATTCCTTTCAAGAATCGGGTGTCAAAATAATTATCGAATTGAAATAATGCAAACCGACAAAGTAATAGACTCCGACCGTGAAATATAGTAATTGATTAGAGAACACCGGGTAAATTAATAATATAATTTTTATATTATTATAATGAGTATAAAAATATGTTAGGATCGTAGTCGGGAGTATTGGGTATACGTTCGTAGTAAAAACTGAGTGGTAACGTTAATTACAAATTAAGCATACGTATATAGAAATAATGCATATCCGTGTAGGGTCTAAAGTGATGATATTGTGTAGACTACTCCAGTCTATATGATTGTGTCATTAATGAATGATGCACGAATTCGCAGCTAAACCTAACTGGTTACGCGAATTTGAAGACCCGTAAACTCAGTTTACGTAATAGTGAATGATGATCATGAATAGTGATTCCCTCCGGGAATGAATAGTGTCACATGAATAGTAAAATTTTTGAACGTTTCTCGGAATCACAAACTGACTCCGAAAATGATGAATAGTAAAATGATGAATAGTGACCAGTGAATAGTAATCGATGAATAGTAACTAATGAATAGTGAATAGGAGAAATGTCCCGAAAATGCGGGTTGTTACAGTCTCACCCCCTTAAAAGGAACTTCGTCCCGAAGTTCAGTTTGTGTTGGTCTCTAGAGTGGTATTGGTGAAAAGATGATGATTTTTATCGTGTAAGCTATTGAGCTCTAACAAGGTTCAAGTCTGACGGCCACTAGGCCTATTCTGTCAGAAATAGTAAATGGTTCAGTGTGTACCGGGTTTAACTTTCTGAAGTTTTCTGAATGGTATCATGCCTTTCCTAGGTAGAACTTTCAACATAATCCTGCCACGAACTTGAAATTCTAATGGTTTGCAACTTATCGAATTTGTAACTGATTCTTGATTTGTAGGAAATTCCTGGTTATTTCATGAATGCTTACGGGACTAGTGAGTTGGGTTTTTCCAAATTTCAACCCGTCAATGGATGTTGGCACTTCGGCCATAGAGTGCTTCAAATGGTGTAGTCTCTACACTCGTGTGGTAACTAAGGTTGCAACTGAATTTGATTTATGGCAAATGTTTAATCCAACCATTTCTAGTGTCAATCACACCCGATTTGGGCATATCTCCCTATGTTTGAATCAACCTCAAATTCCGACCATTGGTATGAAGATAATAGGTGGTGTGGTTCCAAAGGAATCTTAATGAAATCGTTAGGAGTTCGAGGTGAATCAAATTCCTCTATTAGGAATAATTGAAATGGGTATCCTGAATCTTGTGGAAAAACTTACAAGGTTAAGTCTGTCAAAGGGTGTTATTAGCGAGATTAGGTTAGGATAAGGTTGTGATCCTCCGCAGGATGTCATGAATCGAGTCTCTTTCCACCTGCGATGCTTAGTCTCCATTACTAAGATTTTCCCCAAGTGCTATGTCATCAAATCACAAAATTCTTAATGTATAAGTGAGGTAATATAGTGATTGGTTTTCAAAGTTTGTTTTGAGATTGAGTGTTTTGTTCATAGACCTTCCCTGAATAAATGAATCTACAAGTTTAAGCTAACGGCTTTTCAAGTAACATTTTTCTTGCCGTTTCAAAATTTAATAGTTATGCAAGATAGGACAATTTTTCAACATAAGGTGGATAATATGGTTTACCAAAGATCGATGTTTAAAATTTCCTAACATTCAATAGTTTTGTGAAAGAGTAACCAAAAGGAATTTACTTGTCAAAATAAGTTCCTCAGAAAAGTATTTCTTACAAGATATATGTTTTGTATAACGGTAGTTTGGAGAAAAATCCATTTAAAAGTGAAAGTATTAAGAGGATAAAATAGTTGGGTATGTATGTCTGCACAAATGCATAGGTGTCTAACATGTTTGAATAAAGTCTATTGGTGAGGACATGTTCAATTTATAGTCTTGGTTAGGAGGTTGGATTTATCTCTATGGTGTTGCTTAGTGAGCATTTGCATCTAAACAAATCTTGTAATTCGATCAAGCCGATATTTTCCCATATGATGGAACTTTTTGGTGATCAGGTCAGTGATAGTGATTCGAATGGTTTTATGATACCTTGAGATTTCTGTTGAGTTTTGAATGGTTTTAATGTACCGAGGGATTCTCCTTATAGATGGTATGGAAAGTCTTTCCTAGGGAGGTCATTGATAATATCCACTTGTCAATATAGGGGGTAGTGAGTAATGAGTGACATAGGAATCTATAGAGTGTCACCTAATTCCTTATATATATATGGGGATGGGAAGAAGAAATGATAGTGATGGTGAGAAGGGAAGAGACTGTCACAACTACACATAATAAGATTGTGATGAAAGAAAACACTGTGATGTAAGTGTATCGTGCATAGATGTGAATGTTCATGAGATGAAATGACCAGTTGACGTGCTTCTAATCGGTGGTTCACGAAGTGATGAAAAGTGTGAATGTTCCAACAACGAGGGTATACGCATACCTGAATGAAACATTTGGAAATTGAGTAAAGGATTCAATCTAGACATAATCTTATTATAACCACTCTCAGTGTTGCAAAATTCACTTCTGAGTCAGACATAGGTGGTCAGCCTATATCTCACTATCCCGGGTTGAATATAGATGACCAGTCTACATTCCACCGAGGTTCCATAAATTTTGAAATATTCAGCTCAGTTATACTAATACCATGTCCTTCACAAATACCAAGACGTTCTGAAAGACAAAAGCAAGTGACCAAACTCGAGGTCAAGTTATGAAACTATGCAAGGAGAAACATAATGTGGTGACATATATGATACGTGAACATGCTTATATGAAAGACAATTATAGTAATCAACTATAATAAATGAATATAGTATATCAGATAATGAGACACAAATCTCATCACCTAAGTCTGCAACTAACCACAAATGAGGCTTCAGCTTGGCAGGCAGGCAAGTGACGGTCATAGGGTTAAGTTTTCGTAAAAGTAGCTATAGTCTAGGTTTTAAAAACACTTAGTTCGCTATAGCCAAAGCTCTGATACCAATCTGTCACACCCCCAAAATCGGGTCCAGCGGATGCGTACATGCAACTGGGGTGTAACTCAATTGGTATTACAACACAAGTTCAAAAATGGTTTTCACTTGAATCAATTAGAATAAAATAGCTTAATCAAAAATGTTGAATTTACATTTTTAATAGTAGTGCGGAAGTAGGCCCTTAAAATAGTTTAAAACGGTCCCCATATGAATATCAGAGTCTTCTATGACCATGCCATGCCCTGCCAAAACCTCTTGTAGCGTGTCATTGCTTAATACCTGAAAATACATGCTAAAAAGTGTCAACACGAGGTTGGTGAGTTTATAGGTTTATAATAAGACAGTAGTATTGTGAGTTTAATAGAGAGTTTTGTAACCATTGTGTGGCGCACATTGTCATAAAAATAAAGTTTACCTTAAAGTAAAATTTGAAGAGTGGACCATGAGTAGAGTATGTGATCATTACAACAAATACAATGCCACATAGAAAAATAGTCTATTACGCTAGCGCTAAGTTCATGCAACCGAAGCTATAACAGTGTGCATGCTCAAAGAGCATGAAATCATATATAGGTGCCCGGCAAGTGTTTATCCCAGACACTTGTGTTTCGACATGGTATACGTTCGTTTGCCTATCCGGTCAAACCGAACGGGGGAGTTACCCCCAATAGATCTATTTATAACATTCGCGCTTCCCAGCAGGAATTGACGGTTCATGAGTTTGGGCATAGTGGGATTCAAGGGCTTAGGCTAATCCGCGTAATAGTGTAAATAAAACATAAGTTTCAGTGTGGTCCAAAAAGTGTTTGCATAAAAGTAATAGTTCATAAAGTGTGTTGTATAAAAGCAATAGTTCATAAAGTGTGTTGCATAAAAGCAAAAGTTCATAAAGTGTGTTACATAAAAGGAATAGTTCATAAAGTGTGTTGCATAAAAGCAAAAGTTCATAAAGTGTGCTGCATGTTTATAAAGCATTTGTGTATGTGAGAAAATAATCAAGTATGCAACCAATATACACATATGTGCATTTGAATAATCAATCAAGCCTTCAAAGAAACAATAGTGCTTAAGTAAACAATTGCGCATTCAAGCATTGAGTTTAGTAAAAAACGAGCATGTATTCTCCCCCAAAACAGTTATAAAAACAGGTAAAAGTAGGGGGTATGAACTCACCTGGTGCGATAGCTATGATGAAAAAAGTGGATACACTGAAATGAGGCACGATCTCTAATCGCAACCTAATATGAATGATAGTTTCTAATGTAAGAAATGAAATGATGCTACACATGCAAGTACGTATGTTATCGATACCACTCATTAGTTTTGAAAATAACGTTTATCGTCGAAAATATATTTTTGACGTCTCGTTAAGTTAATAACCATTTTTCAGGTAAATATTTTGAAATGGTACTCCACGATCCTTGTTTGGTGTCTTATCGGCAAATATAAGGTTTTTGTCGCAAAAATAGCATTTTCATAACTTGAAAATATGCCCAAAATGGCCTCGCAAAACAAGTCGCGAAATGTTGTACGTTAAGGGTTGGTGATGAAACTCGGCGTTTTTGAAAATCTTGTAACAATATCTAGAAGTCGCGTCATTTAACTTTTGGCGATACGGGTCTCGATCGATGAGAAAATCGACACTCATTGTTGTTACTTGAAAATATTATGTTCAACACTTAGAAAAATTTCATTATAGTAAAAGCTGTCAAAAATATATATAGTTTATCGGGTATATAGATGAGGTCGTAGTTTATTCGTTATAAGTCTATTCGACGAACGGCCAATTGATTTGAAAAGCTTGTTGGAAGATCTTGATTTCATAAAACTACGGCTCGGACTCATACTGATCCGATCATGAATAAAAACAGCCAAGAAAGTGGTGTCTCGCAAAGACAGTTTTGCGGCAAAATAATAATAGAAAAGCTGATGAAAATTTGTAAAAATCGTCTAAGTTCAAACGCTTGTATCTTTTTCGTTATAAGCTCGTTTTCTACGTTCTTTATATCCCCGGAATCGTGGGACAACATACTAATATATTTTTGATAAGTCGGGACAGCTAGATCAAGTCTTACGTCTCGAAACAGTCCATGAAAACTGTTCAACAGCAAGCTATTTTTCAGGAAATAGTTTTTCGTCGTTAAAATTGAAAATAGCATATCTTTTTCGTCGTAACTCGGATTTTATCCCCGTTTTCGGCTATAGTTTCGTCTCGGAATATATTTTCTAAATCTTTGGTCCAAAGTTACAACCTAGACCCTGAGTTTCCCACGTTTTACAAAAATGGACAGTAGGTTTTATATAGTTGTTAAAATCAACTTTTCTAGTTTGTAACTTGTTCAAGACTTAACCAAACTATCTCAAATCAACTTCACAAATACCTAATCCTACCATACACCTTTTTAGGGTGTCATGGGGTCCTAAACATCACCAATCTTGGTGGATCTCATGAGATTACTAGTGAAATTTATAGATCTAGTGTTTATAAACAAAAATAAACAATAAGTGGTATGGATCATAGTACATTTGCATGTTTTCTTACTAGATCATAAAAAAGACATCAAGAAATAGTTTTAAAGATTAGAAAAATGATTAGTAACTTACTTGTGATGATTATTAAGAAGTGATGATGAAAACCCATTTAATCTTTGTGGTTTTTATTTCAAAACCCAATCTAAATTATTACTAGGACTTGATAAACACCTTGATCTTGAAAAATTAGTGATTCTTCCTTGTTGTGTTTCTTGGCCGATTCATATAGAGAGAAAGAAAGAAATGAGAACTTTTCTTCCTTAGCTAGTGGTTTTGTTTTATAAAATGAGAAATGAGATACTAGTATTAGTATATATTTAGTTTAGGGAGGAGGCAAAATCCATAAAAGGAGGAGGCCTAGGGGGGAGGGGCAAAATGGAAGAAAAAAAAAAAGAAAATATGTGGGCTATTAAATGAGCTTGTCCAAGAGTGTATGTATTAGTTGGTTTTTGTGGTGTATTAGGTGTTACCGGGTACCGAGTTATCAAAAAGTAAATCGTAACGAGATGAAATGAAATATGACGAAGTTGTAAAAGTTGTAAAATAATATTCCTTTCAAGAATCGGGTGTCAAAATAATTATCGGATTGAAATAACGCAAACCGACAAAGTAATAGACTCCGACCGTGAAATATAATAATTGATTAGAGAACACCGGGTAAATTAATAATATAATTTTTGTATTATTATAATGAGTATAAAAATATGTTAGGATCGTAGTTGGGAGTATTGGGTATACGTTCGTAGTAAAAACTGAGTGGTAACGTTAATTACAAATTAAGCATACGTATATAGAAATAATGCATATCCGTGTAGGGTCTAAAGTGATGATGATGTGTAGACTACTCCAGTCTATACGATTGTGTCATTAATGAATGATGCATGAATTCGCAGCTAAACCTAACTGGTTACGCGAATTTGAAGACCCGTAAACTCAGTTTACGTAATAGTGAATGATGATCATGAATAGTGATTCCCTCCGGGAATGAATAGTGTCACATGAATAGTAAAATTTTTGAACGTTTCTCGGAACACAAACTGACTTCGAAAATGATGAATAGTGACCGGTGAATAGTAATTGATGAATAGTGAATAGGAGAAATGTCCCGAAAATGCGGGTTGTTACAGTCTCACCTCCTTAAAAGGAACTTCGTCCCGAAGTTCAGTTTGTGTTGGTCTCTAGAGTGGTATTGGTGAAAAGATGATGATTTTTATCGTGTAAGCTATTGAGCTCTAACAAGGTTCAAGTCTGACGGCCACTAGGCCTACTCTATCAGAAATAGTAAATGGTCCAGTGTGTACCGGGTTTAACTTTCTGAAGTTTTCTGAATGGTATCATGCCTTTCCTAGGCAGAACTTTCAACATAATCCTGCCACGAACTTGAAATTCTAATGGTTTGCAACTTATCGAATTTGTAACTGATACTTGATTTGTAGGAAATTCCTGGTTATTTCATGAATGCTTACGGGACTAGTGAGTTGGGTTTTTCCAAATTTCAACCCGTCAATGGATGTTGGCACTTCGGCCATAGAGTGCTTCAAATTGTGTAGTCTCTACACTCGTGTGGTAACTAAGGTTGCAACTGAATTTGATTTATGGCAAATGGTTAATCCAACCATTTCTAGTGTCAATCACACCCGATTTGGGCATATCTCCCTATGTTTGAATCAACCTCAAATTCCGACCATTGGTCTGAAGATAATAGGTGGTGTGGTTCCAAAGGAATCTTAATGAAATCGCTAGGAGTTCGAGGTGAATCGAATTCCTCTATTAGGAATAATTGAAATGGGCATCCTGAATCTTGTGGAAAAACTTACAAGGTTAAGTCCGTCAAAGGGTGTTATTAGCGAGCTTAGGTTAGGATAAGGTTGTGATCCTCCGCATGATGTCATGAATCGAGTCTCTTTCCACCTGCGATGCTTAGTCTCCATTACTAAGATTTTCCCCAAGTGCTATGTCATCAAATCACAAAATTCTTAATGTATAAGTGAGGTAATATAGTGATTGGTTTTCAAAGTTTGTTTTGAGATTGAGTGTTTTGTTCATAGACCTTCCCTGAATAAATGAATCTACAAGTTTAAGCAAACGGCTTTTCAAGTAACATTTTTCTTGACGTTTCAAAATTTGATAGTTATGCAAGATAGGACAATTTTTCAACATAAGGTGGATAATATGGTTTACCAAAGATCGATGTTTAAAATTTCCTAACATTCAATAGTTTTGTGAAAGAGTAACCAAAAGGAATTTACTTGTCAAAATAAGTGCCTCAGAAAAGTATTTCTTACAAGATATATGTTTTGTATAACGGTAGTTTGGAGAAAAATCCATTTAAAAGTGAAAGTATTAAGAGGATAAAATAGTTGGGTATGTATGTCTACACAAATGCATAGGTGTCTAACATGTTTGAATAAAGTCTAATGGTGAGGACAAGTTCAATTTATAGTCCCTGGGAATTCCAAAAGTGGAAAAATGCAAATATTGATCCTTATGAAGTTACAAGTTGGCAACAATGGTCCTTTGGGTTACATTACAAAACTTGGCAGATTTGGTACTTTGGTTATCCCAAATGGCAAAAATGGTCCTTGTTGAAATTCCAATCCAATCCGGACCCTTTTATTACCCAAAGCCAAATCCACCAAAACAACCCAACTATCCCTTGGCCCATCACCCAAGCCCAGTCCACCCCCATCTAATATTAATAAAACGTCCAAGTCAAATGGTCAACTCCTCCAACCCCCTTCCCTAACCTTCCTTTTTGACGCCAAACAAACACCTTGCAACACCCAACATTCTTTTCTCCCCCCCCCCCCCACTCTCCAACTCACCTACCTTAGCCACCCTACCACCTCAATTGTCAACCCCATGTGCCCAAATTACTTCCCCCCTCCTCCACGTTGGCAATCCAACATCACCCATATAATGCCAAAGCTGAATTAAAGGATGAGATGAGGCAAAAGCTAATCCAATGGCTGGGATCTATCCAAGAAAGCAAAAAGATTGTTTCTGAGCTGTTTATCCACACAGAAGAAGCACAAAAAGGAGAGAAGCCCTAGTTTTCATTGTTAGTATAAATAGGCATAGCTTGTAAGCCTAACAGGCATTATCTTTTTCTTGTAATTTTTATTTATTTAGTTTAAGTCTCCTTTGTAATTCAACTTTTTTAGTATTAATTCAAGTTATGTTTAGTTTCAAGCAATTTCAATTTTTTACTCAGATTCCCTATTATCACAAATAATTGTTATTACCTTTATTTTATGCTTAACCATGATCTCAGAAGCTTATATAAGTTGTTTAAAAACCTTTTGAAGCTTTGAATTAAGAAAACTCATAAAAGAAAAAAAAAAGGGAAAATACAAGAAAAATTTACAACAATAGAAAGGAAAAATAAAAAATGGTAGTGCTTAGCATTGGAGCAGAACAAGGATGGAAGGATTATGGTTTAGAGCTCATGGGAGCATAGGGTCACAGTTTGGTTCTGGTTCTCATTGGTTATCAGCTATGGACCTCTTGTAAGATCATCCTGCCAAAAATTTCTTACATAATCAGTGTTGGTTAGCTTAGTTGTTATTTGTTACTTAATTTAGTGAATTCATGCTTATTACATGTTAGTGTAAGTCCGTTCTCAGTTTCATGGTTTAGTTAACCATTTACCTCATAATTTTGTTAAACACAAATTTTTAAGGGGTGTTTGGTTCTGTGTTGCTCAAGGGGTTCCCTTGTGTTTCAGTTGAGTTCTTTGGTTGAAACAACTTACCTTAGGTCATATTAACACAGTCAAAGCTCCAAACCCAGGCCTTACTTGTCCAATAGTCAAAAATTAACTTTAATCAATAGGTTTAGTTCACTGTTAGGGATTAGACTCAAAACTCTCACCAAATCTGTTCATAATTAGTTACTAAAGCTTAATATCAGGTCATTATAACTTGTTCCATCATTTTAAGTCATTTAGATCAGATCAAAACTCACCCAAGTCAAATCTTGCAAAAAACCAAGAAAGTTAAAATTGCAATTCAGTCAAAAACACACTTTTTGGGGGATGTTTCCTGAATTTTGTAATGGGAATTGGGATTTGAAATTTCTTATGCTTGAAGTACCCCACCTAAACTACAAAAGCCCACAATCAGCTTATGTTTAGGAATTTTTATTGGGTGTATGCAAGTCTATGTTTGAGGGTGCAGGGCATGAACCCTCCCCTGTGCACCAGTTTCACCCAAGTTTCATTTGGTCACAACTTGTTCATGTGTTGCAATTGAGACCCGAAATTTTGTGTTTTAAGTATTTTGTCAGCTTAACTTGTTTGATCCATCATTGTCAAGTGATAGCTTCTATTTAAGAAGCTTTAGCTTATCAGCTTATTTTTTTAGCTTTTTCCTTAAGCACTTTTCCATTTTATATTTTTCTTAGGTCTCTGTACTTATAATAGATTTTTAGGAATTTTTTCAGATTTTTCTCATTTGATTTAGTATTTTCTATAATTTAATTTAGTTTTAATTAATTAAATAATTAGTTTATAATTAAAAATAATTAATTAAAAAGTAAAAAAAAAAAGATTTTCTGTTTTGAAAATTAGTTTTATAATATTTTAGATTTTTCTAAATTTAATTTTCATTTTTCTAATTAAATTTCATAATTAGTTGTAATTTAGTTTAATTTAAATTATTGAAAATTAGTTAATAATTAGTAATTAATTAATAGTAATTAATTAAATAGTGTACAAATTATCTTTCTTTTTCTAAAAATTTTCTTTTGTCATTAGGATAATAGAAAAGTAATTTTCATAACCGTAGGACTTTATTTGCTCCCGTTTTACTTTTTATTTTGCGCGTTCGCGTTTATTTCAAATTCAAACGCGCGTTTTTAGGTTTAAATCACATTTTTAGGTTATTTGATCATCAGTAATTGTTAATATAGTGTTTCTAAGCTATTCTCAATCATAATCTTGTAGTATAATCATAATAATCAAATTCCCAACCTTTCTGTCAAATCACCCGAACACTTAAAACGTTCACGATTACAATTGCACACCTCGTTGGGACTTAAACGACCCGGGGAAACACTATACTCCTTGGAGATTTGGTCTGAGACGTTTGACTTAGTTGACGATTCACTTGGTTAATTTAGTTGACCGTTCAGGATCAATCAAAATTTAGCGCCGCTACCGGGGAGGCTGCTGCGTATCTGAAAACATTTTTTAGAGATTAGTGGTTTTTCATTCGCCATTGTATAAACCCCACCACCTTTTGTAAATTTTAAATCAAAAACATAAAAAAGTCATTAACACTTTTCCTAAAGTGTTAAAACACCAAAAAGATAAAAAAAAAACAAACAAAACAAATCGTTACGTTTCCTATATCGGATTTCTTTTAAGGTGATTCTTAAAGAAATACGATTTTGGTTAACGGAACGATACCAAAAATAATTTCCAAAAGTTTTTCACCCATACACAAAAACCCAAAAATTTTCTTGTGAATAATAATTACATAAAAATAAACCGTCGCAAACCAAGACAAAACACCTACCAATTGGGGGTGTGAACATTAATATGTTCCCAAACAAAAGATTAAAACTTGCCATTGTATCCTTGTGAGTGGTGTACCTTTATTAAAGAAGCCATTTACTTGTGATTATTGGTTTAAGTTCACCGTGGTTTTGCCTCGACTTTGTTTTGATTGGTTTTGTTCCTAGTGCATGCGCACTCGTTCTTCTAGGTCTACTAGCCCATTATGTGAGCTTGTAAGAATTCCTAGAAGACAACGTAGACGTTCAGCACTAACAGTCGGAGCCGAGATCCGTACTGTTTCCACATCTGCTGTCACCATGGCGGAAGACCGCCCCATGTGTGAGCTTCTCCAAGCACCCATCGAGGGTTACGGAGACGCTATTGTTGTTCCAGCCATCGTGGCTGATAATTTTGAGCTCAAAACCGGTTACTCAATCTTGTAACCTCAAGTCAATTCTACGATTTTGAGAGGGATGATCCTCATGCTCATATTCGATGGTTTAACAAAATCACGTCAACCATCATGTACAAGAATGTCCCTTCAGAAGCAATCAAGCTTCTTCTCTTCCCATTCTCCCTCGAGGGTCAAGCCCGGATTTGGCTTGAGAAACAACCCCCTCGATCTATTGAGACATGGGAAGATTTGGTAAAAAAGTTTGTGAATGAATTCTTCCCACCTTCAAAGACCACGAGTCATAAAAACGAAATCACCAAGTTCACTCAGAAATATGATGAATCAATTGGTGAAGCGTGGGATCGTTTCAAAGAATTACTTCGAAAGTGTCCATATCATGGTTTCTTAGAGTTGATGCAACTCGATACTTTCTACAATGGTGTCAGCCAAGTTGATCAGGATTCTCTCAATGCCTCTGCAGGAGGTAACTTTTTGAGTAGAACCACCAAAGAAGCCTTAGCAATCATAAAAAAAAAGTCCAAGGTCCGCTCTACACGAAGCAAGCCGGTTGTTTCCCAAATTAGTGCGGGTCCTTGTACTTCATCTTCTATGAGTCAGTCTAGCACCGATGCTAAGATTGACAAGCTCACTGAGGCTATTCAAGCTTTGGTTCTCGCCCAACAAAAGAAAGTCTCTTTTCCACAACATCCTCCTTGTGGAAAACTAGAAGGGGGGATTGAATAGTTTTGAGTCTTTTTCGTTTAATAAAAGTTCACTTTCAAAGAATTGATGATAATTTGTAAAAACCTTTGAAGCTAAAGTATAGATACAAATTAATTCACATATGTCACATAGATCCTACTTATTTAAAGTGTTGAAAAGAAATTATAATTTCTTATATCTCACTTAATTATAAGTTTGTATTTATATATGTATATGTGTTTTAATGATTGTATATACTTTTAATTTACTAATGTATAATTAATGTTTTGAATGGAACCTAGTTTGATCTTTATGTGAAACCAATATATGCACAACACACAATAATAATAATGTACGAGAAGCAAGTAAGTAAACAAGTAAAGAATGAGAGATGTAAAGATCAAACTGAGAGACAAAGGATTTATAGTGGTTCGGCTACAAGGACACCTTCCTTGCCCTACTCCACTCCCCGAGCACCGAACTCGAGAGTTTTCTTCACTAAGTCAATAACCTCCCTTATGGCGGAGAAAACCGTACACACCAATTGCTTACACCAATTAACGACACAAAGCAAGATGTCGAGTTCTAATCGTAGCTAGAACCAATCTCACACCAAATAACACACCATAACTTTTTCACACCTTATACTTCTTCAATATGTCTTCACACCACGAGTATCTTCACGCCTTCACAAAATTCTTCACGACTTCAATGCATTGCAACTTCACAACTTCAAAGCACCAATGTCTTCACAACTTCAAACCAATAATATCTTTGCACTTTCAAGCCACTAGAGTCTTCACAATTTTAATTTACTAATGTCTTCAAGTCTTCTCCACTTGAAAGCTTCAATTTCTTCACTACTAGTCACTATTGCCACTCTCTCCTATCTTC
Organism: Artemisia argyi; assembly: GCA_030686995.1. Classification (NCBI taxonomy): domain Eukaryota; kingdom Viridiplantae; phylum Streptophyta; class Magnoliopsida; order Asterales; family Asteraceae; genus Artemisia; species Artemisia argyi. The sequence goes on along the minus strand of CM060681.1, from coordinate 109,772,058 downwards.
ATGGTTGGCTCCAAACGGTCAACCTAAACTGACCAGGGAATGGTCAACTAAGTCAGACAGCCTAGAGTCAATGCTCCGCGGAAGTATAGTGTTTCCCCGGGTCGTTATGTCCCGACGAGGTGTGATGGTTATAAAACGGTTTCGTGATCGGGTAAATTTGGATGAAAAGGGGTTTGAGATTGATTAAACTAAGGAATCTATAAGGAAATAGCTTAAACAAGCTATTTGAATAAGACAGGAAAGTTAGAAAAGCCAGAAACGTTTAAAACCTAAAACGCATACGTTTACATTTAAATAAAACGTAAACGTACAAAATTAAAAGTGAAAACAGAAATCTGAAAACACCCAGGGGGTGAAAATGACTTTTTTACAAACTTAAAGGTAAAAGAAAATTTTTAGAAAATTAAAATTAATTTTTACACTAATTAATTATTAATTATTAATTAAATACTATTTAATACTTATTATTAATATTTAAAATACTTAAATATAATACAATATTAATTAAACACTAGAAAAATGAAAATAAAATTTCTAAAATTATAAAATAACTAAAAATATGTTTTAAAACTAAAAATATGTATTTTTGTCTTTTTGTGATTTTTCTATTAATTAATTACTAATTAAACATTAATTGCCTAATTAAACTATTTTAAATTATAAAAAATGCTAAATGAATAGTAAAAATTACAAGAAAATTTCTAAAATTATTTTACAACATATAAGAGCTAGGAAAAATATAAAAACTAGGTTTTACTTAATAAAAACTAATTATGCTATTTAAAACTAATTATTAATTAATTACTAATAAAACTAAGATTAAATCTAATAAATACTAAAAGATAAAATAAAAATCTGAGAAAATTATTATAAATACTTTAATATAATAGGAATTTAAGAAAAATATAAAATAGCTAAGTACTTAATAAAAATCTAAAAATGAAAAAAATAAAATTAAATAGAAACTATCACTTAAAAATATATTGGATTTTTATTTTAGAAAACTATTTTATAACTGAAAACATGAACTTTTTATAAAAACAACTTTTTTGTAACTCAAAATTAAGCAAATTACAAGCTTATAGGGTCAATAGTTGACTTTTGTTGACCACAACAAGAAATAAGCTCAAATGAGCTTCAGTGGGACCCACTTTGGTTAAAACTGATACAAATAAGCTATTTGGACATGTTAAAGCAAAAATAAGCCAAATAAGCTCACAAGATAAGCTAATAAGCACCAATAAGCACTTTGGTAACTTGGTGCTTGACTGAAAGTTGGACAGAACTTGAGGCCTTGATTCAGGTAGGGTCCACAGGCTTACAGGTCAAACCATGGGTCAAAATTAAGAGCCTAACATGAGGGGAGTTGAATGGATCAAAATGGAAGGGCTGGAGACCATTGTGGAAGGTTGTAGCCACCACCAAAGTGGTGGTGGTGGTGTAGTATCTGCTGCAGCAGGGCAGTCCCCTTGCCTTGCAGGTTACTTTTGTGGGATGGTGGGCCCCACAAAAAAATCTCAAAAATAAAAGAACTATGGAACCACAAACTTCAACTGAGAAACTACATATCCTAAAAAGTACAAGGGTTGAGTCTCATTCTAAAAATCAGAATAATTCCTCTAAGTTTTGGGTTTTTCTGAGCAAAAGCAATTTTGACTTTTCTAAAATATGCAATGGTTTGACTTTGGTGAACTTCTACTGAATCCTATAAGTTAAATAAGTTATAATAAGCTATATAGAACCAACTTTAAGCTTAAGCTACCACTAGCAAGGTAAATCAAGGATTTATGGATCACAAACCCCTCACAGTTAACTGTGAGGGGAGATTAACTAATTTTTTTGACTTTTCTCCAAAAACACCCTGGTTTTTATGAACTAATCTAACTATAGTAACCTATTATGAGCTAATTGCATCAAATACAACAGCTGAAACAGGCCTTAATACCCTAGAACAAGTAAAACCAAACACCCCTTTAAGTTATGGATTACACTACAACTAGCAATATTTAAACTAGAACTACTGATATTAAGCCTTAAACAGATTAAGTAACTACCATTAAAGCTAGTTGAACCCAAATCATACTCAAGAAACAAGAGGAACAAATAGAAGCAGTTGAGGTAGAATTTAGGCAGTACACATACAATTATGAGTTAGGATACAAACTATCTAACAAAAGGTACTCAAATAACTATAATAAGCAGTGAATAGTAGAAATAAGCTAAAAACTACAATATATAAGCTTATTTAAGCAGAATGCCAAATATTACAAGGTACTCGCTTGAAACTGAGGCAATGGCAGTGAAATGAACTAGGACATGAAACAATGCTCAGGAAAGTTACCAAGGAACTTTCTGAGCTTATCAAGAAGTGGTTTGAGCTTATAAAAGCTTATAACCTCAGCTTATTGCTATTTCCTTTTTATTTTTGATTTTTTCTTTTATTTTTCTTTTATTGATTTCCACTATACTAAATGACCTACAAACTTCCTAAAGCTCACAATTAAGCTTCTGTGAGCTTAAACTAACAAGAGACAACAACTTTTCCCACCTCAATATCAATTTTGAAATTTTATTTAAAAATACAACTTTGGAATTTGAAACTGAAACCTTGGAATTACAGAGTTAAATAAGTTTCTAATACATCAATAATGCTTAATAAGAAGCTTTTAAACTGGAAATTACAAGGAAAATAGACAATTAAGTTAATTCGATAACCTACACTAATCTAAAATTATTCTACTGCTAACTACTACTTGTTTCTTCCTTCTCCTTGACTTTTATATGCCCTCTTGAGTTCCTTTGTCATTCCCACTTTTATTTTGGACCACTGGATGACTTGAAATAATCATGTCCGTTCAAATGGATTTTGGCGCCAATTTATCCACATGGCAGTTAGGGTTTCTTGTTAGGTATTTGGGGCATTAAATGTATCTTGGATGTTAGTATTTGGAAGGGGGAACAAGTTATGGGTTAATTGAGGTGGAGGAGTGGGAATATGTGGAGTGTTGCAGTGGAGTAGCAGAACAAGTGGGGAAGGAGATGGGTGGTCAAACGTGAGGGTTGACTGAGGTTTATTAAAAACGGGGGTTGGGTATTATTTGGTGGATTGGGCTTGTGAATGGAAGTTGGGCTGGATGGTGGATCAGGGGTAAGTATTTGGGTTGGATTTGTCATTTGGTTTTGGTTAAGTAACATAAGGGTCCATTTGGTTTGTTATTATTTCACAAGGACCTCTTTTGTAATTTTCAGAAAGTTGGGGGGGGGGGCTGTGGTGTTTTTCCCAAGTTAACATGAGGACTAAACCTGCCATTTATCAATTATACAAGGACCATAAAGTGAATTTTCCAAAATTGAGATTTCCAGGGACCAAATATGTCAATTTTCAAAGTACAGGGACCAAAACTGTAATTTCTCCAAACATTTTACCCAAGGACTAAAAATTGACTTTTGTGACTTTCCAGGGACCAAAAGTGATTTTTCCTTCAAAAATATCCCACCAGGGACCAAATCTGCCAATTTCTGAAACTCCAGGGACCAAACTGTAAATTTCCAAAACTTTTCCAATTTTTCACCAAAGGACTAAATATGACAATTTATGATTTCAAAATGACCTTTGGTGACTTTTCTTTCCAAATAACTGCTCAGGGACTATTTTTGCCAAATTTTGAAAGTTGGGGGACTGAAACTGCCAATTTTGCAAACTTTATACGTTTTTCATCTGTTTTTGCTCATTTTGCATCTAAAACATATAAAACACAATTTTGAAATATTTTTAGTATTTTGATGCATTTCTGAGTGTTTTTGTATGTTTTGCAGTTCAGATTTGACCAAAAATGATGAGTGTTTGAGCACTCATCAATCCCCCACACTAAACTATTGCTAGTCCCTAGCAATAACTGTTTTGACCAAAAATACTGTTCTGGAGCATGCCGGTCCCCTTAATTAGGGGGCGTTCCCCTTAATGATTAAGGGGGCCGCCTAGTAAAATTAAGGGGGCCGCCCTCCTGAACGTTGGATTTTCTTGTCCTTTTGTGAGGGGAATTTTTCTGGATTATATTTGCCATTTTTTGTTGAAAATTTGAATTCACAAATTTGTAATGAATTAAACATATTCTTTTAATTCCAAAATTGTTTTACAAAAGATATAAAATGTTTTGTGATATTTTATAAATATCTAGTGATTAACAAAAAATGTTCCTTTGATCTTATAATCCATTAGACACTTTGTTTATTCATACCTTAAGTGATTAATTGGTAAAAATGAGTATTTACTACTAAATACTTGTTTATGTCATAATCTTTGGTTTGATGAGTTTTCTTTTTGTGATTATCAAAACATAGAGATATCGAAAGATATGAATAACATTTTTAGTCATTTATTTATATCAACAATCTCCCCCTTTTTGATGATTACAAAACCTAAACTCATTAAATCCAAAAATTAATTTTTAGACAAGTATTTAGTGAGTTTATATTCACTTCTCCCCCTTTTTGTAAAATTAAAAAGGTTTAAGCCAATAGAGAGGAAGCTCCCCCTTGATGTATGCTCCCCCTCGTTTGAGGGCACCAAGGGTTCGAGAATTGGAATTCTTGCAAGAAAAATATTAGAAGCACAAGCATGGCACAAGCAAACACATATATCATAATACTAACAATTAATAAGCATGGCAAAAGATAATAAGGAACACATATTAAGTCATTCATTGATAGAAAATGATTATGTCAACCCATAATCATTGTTACAAAAGCCATAAATATAGAATAGTAAGACTAAGTATAGCATCCTATTTTGCTAACAAGGAGTGTCACCAAACTTTTTTGAATCCCAAAATGGTTGAAAAGTTTTATTTGAAAATGAGAAACATAAGCATATAAAATGCTTGATGGTTTAGTGGAGATAAACTTTTGGTTGCATGGATGTTGGTGAGTTTGGAGATGTGGAACTTGTAGGTGGTGGGTTAGAGGTAGGATTTGTTGATTGAGGGTTTTGATGTTGTTCAAGTGATGATGTTTGTTGAGATCTTGTAAGAAGATACTCAATCCAAGTGAAGTGCTCATTCAAAGCAATGGTTTGTTGTTGAAGGAAGATGCAACAAGGGCAATTATTGACATGCTTCTCAACTTGGTTGATGTTGTGTGGTGATGATGGTGAGCTTGATTGGGGTGGATCCAAATTGCGTTGAGCAAGATGTAATGCTAAAAGAGCACTAAGCTCATGAGCCTCTTTTAGCTCCTCAATGAACTTCAAGTGTTCGGAGGAAGGTGATGATGGTGGAACATGATGGTTGTCTTGGGTGAAGGTTTGAACATGCAACATAGGAATGGCATGTGAGGTTGTAGGATGTGGTGGTGGTACTCGTGGTGGTGGAGACATGGTTGAGCTTGGGTAGTCATGAAAACATGAAATGGGTGGAAGAGGTTCTCCAAGAGTGAGTGGTGTTTTTGTTGAATGAGCAACATGTGAAGTATTGATTGAGAGATTGGGATTGTTGTTTTGGGATTGAGCATTCTCATCATAAGAAGAAGCATGAATGAGGGAATGAGTGGGTGATAGGTTGTGAGATGAGTCATTATTGTAGGTTTGAGGTTTAGTAGTTGGTTGACTTGGAACAACATCACTTGAGTTATGACAAGAATCAAGTTTCCTCCTCCAAACGGGTTTGACGGAGATCCTTGCGGTTCTTGAAATCTTAGGTTTTTGGTTGTTGGGAGATGACATGTTTGGGTGTGATGGCATTAATGATGGGAAGAGGGTATTTATAGTGTATGAGAAATGTGGTTTAGGAAGGTAAATTTTGAGGGATAGCATGGGACAAAATATGTTTGTGAATTTTGGGAAGCATAGGCTGAAATGGGTCAAAAAGTGATAAAGAAAACAGTATCCCCGACCATCAGATGGCCGGTCCCCTTAATTAGGGGCCGGTCCCCTTAATTATTAAGGGGGCCGCCTTATATAATTAAGGGGGCCGCCCATCTGGTGATTCCCAGAATGCCAGAAATGGGTTTTTGGTAGAAATTTTTCAAAAAGGTTGTGTTTTTGGATTTGGATTCAAGTAAGTTCAACTCTTTGAGGCAATATAGAGCATACTATTCATGAGTGTAGAGAGTGATATAGAAATAATTAAATAAGGCAATTAATTTCTAATAATCATGCTATCAATCAATTTACCAATTAAGATATGCAACTAAGGAGACAATAAGGTAAGTTAGTTAAATGTGTAACTATATGAAGACAATAACATTTAGTCTAGTGCAAACACATTGATGATTGTTAATAAGTAACAAATAGGGGGATATGATTATATGGACTTCAAGACTTGTTAAAAACAAGATCCATATGGGCAAACATGATTCTCATGAAATGATTTGATTGAATTGTGATTGTCATTACCAATAGAAGTGTATGACACGTGTGAGAAAATCAAATGTGTTTTAAGTAAAACGTTTTTAGTTTTATTCAACAATGTTTTGAAGTAAATTCAAGTGTGCATTACAACAAAGCAAATTGAATTTTGTTTCATGACAAAAAGAAATTTTAATCTTGTTTTTGATTAAAATAAGGTTATGAACAATTTTAGTAAAGCAAATTTTTGAAGAAAAATAATATAGATATTTTAAAAGATTTTTATTCAAAGAGAGAGAAGTTTTAAACAAGATGTTTTGATCATGATAACAAGAAATTGCAAGTGAATGATTTGAAATGGAAACTTATCATGCACAAGAGAATCAATTAAGCCCATTGTCACACATAATCATCTCTAATGACACCTAAAGATATGAAAGATAGATGGTAGATATTTATGATCTAAATGCAATGAGATAGAAAGGAGCAAAGTAAGTTATTTATGGAAACAAGATAGACATGTATATATATATATATATATATATATATATATATATATATATATATATACAAAGAACATCATAATATCAAGTTGCTAACAAGTCTTAATTATAATACATCTATTTATGCAACTAGTAAGATCATATAGCTTAAGTGGAAAGTATTCTACTATAGATCATAGAAGATTAAGAAAAATGATAATAGACTAAACAGCAAGAAGGTTAATAACGCTAATATCATATGTGCATATATTAGTCTTAATGATCTAAAAGCATGGCAACTTATAAGTTAAATCATATTCACATACTAGTTAAAGCATTCTAAAATATAATGTAATATTGGCAAGTTTTTGAAAAGAAAACTTATCTCAGGTCCAGCTTTTCTTTAAGAGTGGACATGAGGGTAATGGAAGAAAACTTAAAAGTTTGTCCAAAACATGTCGAAGTATCTAAGTAACATTCCAACACAATAGTAATCAAGGGAGCTAGATCCGAGATGCTTAATCGATCACACCAATCATCACAAGTCGTGAAGGCAAATAAAACTAGTGCTTTGGAGGCTTCATCTTGAAATAGTAATGGACACACCATGATACCAATACTCCAAGAGTGAAGAACAAAATGACGAGACAAGAAGATTCTCGCAACGACGTCATAGGCGAAACATTTGCAGAATGTGAAATAACGTGATAGAAACCAATAGCCGTTAAAGGTAATAGAGCGAGATGAGTAAATCAACACGTAATAGACTCTTCGTTCGTTAATTACCTAAACATAATAAAAAGCTTGGTACCCAGATTCTCATGGGTCCTAGTTGGTTAGATGAGAACATCCATTGCATTTGAATGCACATGATGAGGATGTCGTCGATAAGTACAAGAATTCATCAATAGTTTGTTTTAATTAACAAACAATGACTTTCTTGACTAGAGTAATAAATAATGAATGTTAATAGTATTAGTTCTAAATTTATTCACTAGGTTTAACAAATTTTATTTGTTTTGATACATTTGTTGAAGGATCATTTATGATAAATCCTAAGCCGGTTTTTTCATAAAATGGCTTTTGAATGTTGAGAAGATATTTTAAAGATTTAGAACTATTTTCGAATTTTGCCAATGTTTTTGCTTTTTCATTTTCCATTTTAATTTCATGTTTGTAGTCTTGACATTTTTTACATTCAAGATCGATTTCAATATTACTTTCAAGTCTAGACATTTTATCTTCTAAAATTATTTCTTTTTCAAAGTTGTTTTCAGCGGATGTTGAAAATTCGTTTTTAAAAATAATTTTTGAGTCAATGTTGCAAAAATGTTTGAAGTTGTTTTCCATTTTTAAAAATTCTAATATAAATTGATCATAGCAAAAATGTTTGGTTTTAGATTGTACCTTATTTGTAGTTGTACATTCTTCACATGCTATACGGTGATCAATTCCATTTTCTATGTCGCTCCATGTTTTGTTTGTAGTTTCACTTGGATCTAGAAACATGTAGTTCTTGCCATCAATACTTGTGTTCACATTTGTTTGAATATTCTCATAAGCCGTATTATCATCGTCTTCTTTGCACTTCACGCTCTTTCTTCGGATTTGGCTCATGTATTCTTCGTTATAGATACCTTCAATGATCACATTTGAACTAGTAGTACATGTGTTTGTTTCAACTAAATATTTATTTACTAAATTTTCTAGATTAACTATTTCTTGTGCAATATCAAGTTTATCATCTTTGATATTACATTTCTCTTGGTGAAACTTTAAAAGACATTTCCAAATATCATTTGCCGTTTTACAACGAAATAATCTTTCATATTTAACTCTTGGTAGAGTTTTGAAAATAAGTAATTTGGCTTTAGTGTTTTTATCAATTTTGGTTTGAAGATTATTATATTGATTTTCAAAATCTATTTTGGTTGGTTTAAGATCACCAATTGAAATGATATGACAAAGATCAAGATCTATTGATTTCACATAATTTTCAAATTTGTTTTTCCATTCAAGAAAATGATCATTTTCAAATAGTGGTGGTTGTTGTGTAAATTCCCCTTCTAAATATTTTTCAAATTCCATAGATCGTTACAAGTTTTAAAATACAATCTATTTTAAAAATCTTTCTAGACGTGGCTCTTGATACCAATTGTGGAAAACTAGAAGGGGGGTTGAATAGTTTTGAGTCTTTTTCGTTTAATAAAAGTTCACTTTCAAAGAATTGATGATAATTTGTAAAAACCTTTGAAGCTAAAGTATAGATACAATTTAATTCACATATGTCACATAGATACTACTTATTTAAAGTGTTGAATAGAAATTTTAATTTCATATATCTCACTTAATTATAAGTTTGTATTTATATATGTATATGTGTTTTAATGATTGTATATACTTTTAATTTACTAATGTATAATTAATGTTTTGAATGGAACCTAGTTTGATCTTTATGTACAACCAATATATGCACAACACACAATAATAATAATGTACGAGAAGCAAGTAAGTAAACAAGTAAAGAATGAGAGATGGAAAGATCAAACCGAGAGACAAAGGATTTATAGTGGTTCGGATACAAGGACACCTTCCTTGCCCTACTCCACTCCCCGAGCACCGAACTCAAGAGTTTTCTTCACTAAGTCAATAACCTCCCTTATGGCGGAGAAAACCGTACACACCAATTGCTTAAACCAATTAACGACACAAAGCAAGATGTCGAGTTCTAATCGTAGCAAGAACCAATCTCACACCAAATAACACACCACAACTTCTTCACACCTTATACTTCTTCAATATGTCTTCACACCACGAGTATCTTCACGCCTTCACAAAATTCTTCACGACTTCAATGTCTTGCAACTTCACAACTTCAAAGCACCAATGTCTTCAAAACTTCAAACCAATAATATCTTTGCACCTTCAAGCCACTAGAGTCTTCACAACTTTAATCTACTAATGTCTTCAAGTCTTCTCCACTTGAAAGCTTCAATTTCTTCACTACTAGTCACTATTGCCACTCTCTCCTATCTTCACTACTATTCAACACTACTTCTTCACTTCAAATTTCACTACACACTTACAACAATTCTAGATTCTACAACTAAATCTAGCAAACTAATACATACACCTTATTAACCAAAATATGAAAGATCAACAAGATGAAACAAACAAACAACTTAGATAGCAAGATGATACTAAGTTGTAATACTTCTAGTGGAAGTATTCTTCTCTTTGCACTTGAGTGTTGAGGATTGAATCACTTTGAAACAAAGATCAAAGTATATAAGATCAAAGGATTTTTAAAGGATGGAGAAGGATGTTTAGATCAGAAAGTTTTTAGCGCAAAAAGGTGAGAAAAATATGTGGAATGATCCAATATTTATAGGGCCAGAAAATATTGTTCTGGAGCATGCCGGTCCCCTTAATTAGGAGGAGGTCCCCTTAATGATTAAGTGGGCCGCCTAGTAAAATTAAGGGGGCCGCCCTCCTGAACGTTGGATTTTCTTGTCCTTTTGTGAGGGGAATTTTTCTGGATTATATTTGCCATTTTTGGTTGAAAATTTGAATTCACAAATTTGTAATGAATTAAACATATTCTTTTAATTCCAAAAATGTTTTACAAAAGATATAAAATGTTTGTGCCATTTTATAAATATCTAGTGATTAACAAAAATGTTCCTTTGATCTTATAATCCATTAGACAATTTGTTTATTCATACCTTAAGTGATTAATTGGTAAAGATGAGTATTTACTACTAAATACTTGTTTATGTCATAATCTTTGGTTTGATGAGTTTTCGTTTTGTGATTATCAAAACATAGAGATATCGAAAGATATGAATAACGTTTTCAGTCATTTATTTATATCAACACTCCTCCTGCCTGCTGAGGTTAAAAAAGTGGAAGTCTGTGTAACTTGTGGTGGGCCGCATGCCTACTACAATTGCACAGCTACTGATGGTTCTCCGTTTGAAGCTCGTGCTATAGCTGGGTCCTCAAATCAAGGAGGCAATCAATACCGCCCTTCCTATGGACCCGAACTATCGTCCTAATCACTACCCTGGACCTCTCGGTTTTAATCAAAATCAAAATGTCCAAAACCGTAACCAGAATCAAAATAGAGTGAACCAATGTTTTCAAAACCAAGGTAACTTCAATCAAGGTCACGGTTTCCAAAATCAAAACCAAGGTTTCCAAAATCAAGGTTTCCAACATCAAGGAAACTTTAATCGAAACCAAGGTCAGGGTAACTTCAATCAAGGGTATTTTCATGGAAATAACAACCAAAATCAAGGAAATTTCCAACACCAAAATCAAGGAAATTTCAACCAAGGTCCCAACCAAAACAATCGTGCTCAAAATTTTAATAACCAAAATCAAGCCATTGTTCCAACTAGGCCTTCATCAGACGAGTTGTTAAAGCAATTCATGAAATCCCAAGAAGAAATGAACAAGTTGTTGGTCAGCCAGATTTCTGAGATCAAGAAGTCTTTAAATGATCGACCCTCAGGCTCAGGAACACTTCCGAACAACACGATCGCTAACCCGAGGGGCGATGCTAAGGCAATCACAACTAGAAGTGGTACTTCTTATGATGAACCCGTGATTCCTACTACCTCTTCTTCCTCTCCTCCGAAGGTAGTGGAACGTGAACCTGAGGTGACAACGGACAAGGTGCAATCTCCTAGCTCACAAAGTACCGCACACGTCCAACCTCAGGTTATTCCATAAACCAGATGCAAACCTGGAGTTGTCTTTGAACCACCAGAAACTCCAGTGGACAACCCTAAATCCAAAACTTCTATTTCTTACCCATCACGCTTGAATGAACAAAAGCTCCGCGAGAAGGCTAGTCACCAAATGGATAAATTTTTCCAAATATTTCAAGATTTGCATTTTGACATAAGCTTCGCGGATGCTATTCTCTTGATGCCCAAGTTCGCATCAACAATCAAAAATCTGATAAGCAATAAGGAAAATCTCTTTGAGATAGCTAGAACTCCGTTGAATGAGAACTGCTCAGCAGTTCTTTTGAAAAAGCTTCCCGAGAAGCTTGGAGACCCCAGAAAATTTCTCATTCCTTGTTTTTTTCTAGGGATGGTTGAATGCTTCGCCTTGGCCGATCTTGGTGCTAGCATTAACCTGAAGCCATATTCTGTGTGGATGAAACTATCTCTTCCCGAACTCACTCCAATGTGCATGACTCTTGAGCTTGCCGATCATTTAATATCCCGTCCACTTGGCATTGCTGAGGACGTGTTTGTGAAAGTAGGAAAGTTCCATTTTCCGGCTGATTTTGTGATTGTTGACTTTGATGCCGATTCAAGGGTCCCTCTAATTCTTGGAAGGGGATTCCTTAGAACTGGGCGTGCTCTCATCGATGTATTTGAGCAAGAGATCACATTGCGTGTTGGAACTGAAGCAGTTACCTTCAACCTCGATCAAACTTCGAGGTACTCCTCAAATTATGACTCTGAATCGGTAAACCGAATAGATGTCATTGATGTTGCTGCTGAGGAGTACGCTCAAGAGGTTTTAGGTTTCACTGTTAATTCTTCGAGTGAAAACCTCACTCAATCTTCTCATCCCATCATTGCTAATTCTTCTCCTTCCCTCACTCCGTTTGAGGGAAGTGACTTCATCTTAGAAGCGATTGAGGCCTTTCTCAAAAGTGATTCGATTCCCAATGGAATCGATAACCAAGAGATTGACCCCGAGAGGGATATTCTCCTCCTTGTGAAATTGTTAAACGAAGATCCCTCTCCTCTTCCTGTTCTACCACAACAACTTCATAATCAGGAAATCAAATATGTTGAGAAAACTGATGATTTTCCTGAGGTCGAGCTCAAGGACTTACCACCTCACCTTGAATACGCATTTTTGGAGGGTAATGATAAATTACTCGTCATAATTGCTAAATATTTGAGTAATGAGGAAAAGGCTGCTCTAATAAAGGTTTTAAAATCACATAAACAAGCAATTGCTTGGAAACTCTCTGACATCAAGGGTATTAACCCCGAATTTTGTACGCACAAAATTTTAATGGAGGATGACTTTAAACCAGCAGTCCAACAACAAAGGAGGGTAAATCCAAAAATTCACGAGGTTATCAAACAAGAAGTTTTAAAACTTCTTAATTCCGGTTTGATTTACCCTATCTCGGATAGTCCTTGGGTTAGTCCAATCCATTGCGTTCCAAAAAGGGTGGCATTACTGTTGTCACAAACGAAGATAACGAGTTGATTCCAACTCGATTGGTTACGGGTTGGCGTGTATGCATTGACTATCGCAAGTTAAATAACGCCACCCGTAAAGACCATTTTCCTCTACCCTTCATGGATCAAATGCTCGAGAGATTAGCGGGGAATGGGTACTGTCGTTTCCTCGATGGTTTCTCGGGTTACTTTCAAATCCCCATTGATCCACAGGATCAAGAGAAAACTACCTTCACATGCCCTTACGGAACCTTTACCTACCGTCGCATGCCATTTGGCTTATGCAACGCTCCTGGCACGTTCCAAAGGTGCATGATGTCAATCTTTTCTGACATAATCGGAAAAACAATGGAGGTATTCATGGATGAGTTTTCGGTCATTGGGGATTCATTCCAATCATGTCTCTCCCATTTAGACAACATGCTCAAACGTTGTGAAGACACAAGATTATGTCTAAATTAGGAGAAGAGCCACTTTATGGTCAAAGAGGGCATTGTCCTCGGCCATAGAATTTCAAAGAACAAGATTGAGGTTGACAAAGCCAAAGTTGATGTCATCGCAAAATTACCTCATCCCACTACCGTCAAAGGTATTAGGAGCTTTTTGGGACATGCCGGTTTTTACCGTAGGTTTATTCAAGATTTTCCAAAATCGCCCGGCCTATGACCCATCTCCTCGAGAAGGATGCTCCTTTTATCTTCTCACCCAAGTGCATCGAAGCTTTTGAAACTTTGAAGAAAAATCTTACTGAGGCACCGATTCTTGTTGCCCCCGATTGGGACTTGCTCTTTGAACTTATGTGTGATGCGAGTGACTATGCAATAGGGGAAGTCTTGGGGCAACGCAAATCAAAACACTTTCAGCTTATACACTATGCGAGCAAAATGATTATCGAGGCTCAAAGTCATTACACCACCACTGAAAAAGAATTATTAGCAGTGGTGTATGCCTTTGAAAAATTTCGGCCATATTTGAAATTGACCAAATGCATTGTGTATACAGATCACTCGGCATTGAAATACCTATTTGCAAAACAAGATGCAAAGCCGAGACTACTCCGTTGGGTTCTCCTCCTGCAAGAATTTGATATCATAATTCGTGATAAAAAAGGAGCTGAGAACCTAGCTGCTGATCATCTCTCCCGTTTGTAAAACCCCCAACAAGATTTCTTCGAGAAGAAGGAAATTAATGAAACCTTCCCTCTCGAGACACTCAATGTGGTTACCTTTCGTGGAGATTCAACTACCCCATGGTTTGCCAATTTTGCAAACTACCATGCGGGTAACTTTGTTGTGAAAGGGATGTCGTCCCAACAAAAAAATAAATTCTTTAAAGATGTAAAACATTACTTCTGGGACGACCCCTACCTTTTCAAAATCTGTGCGGATCAAGTCATCCGGCGGTGTGTTTATGGTCCGGAAGCCAATGACATTCTCAAGGCTTGCCATGCTGGTCCCACGGGGGGACACCACAATCCAAACTACACCGCCAAAAAGGTGTTTGATTCTAGTTTTTATTGGCCCACGATCTATAAGGATGCCCAGGAACTAGTCAAATCCTGTGACGCTTGTCAACGTCACGGGAATATTTCACAAAAGAATGAAATGCCACAAAATGCAATTCAAGTGTGTGAAATCTTTGACGTGTGGGGCATTGGTTTTATGGGGCCATTTCCGTCATCTCATGAAAATAAGTACATACTCGTGGCTGTTGACTATTTTTCAAAATGGGTTGAAGTGAAAGCTTTACCCACGAATGATGCTCGAGTCGTTGTGAAATTCTTGAAAGCTCTTTTTGCTCGATTTGGAACGCCACGTGCTATTATTAGTGATCGTGGTACGGATATTTGCAATGACAAATTTGATAAAGTCATGCAAAAGTATGGTGTAACTCACCGTCTTTCTACTGCGTACCACCCTCAAACAAGTGGACAAGTAGAAGTTTCCAATCGAGGAATTAAGAGAATATTGGAAAGAACCGTAGGTGAAAATCGTGCATCATGGTCGGACAAATTAGATGATGCACTCTGGGCTTTCCGTACCGCTTATAAAACACCCATCGGGTGTACGCCTTACAAGCTTGTGTCCAGGAATGTGTGCCATCTTCCGATCGAGCTTGAACACAAAGCCTATTGGGCTCTCAAGCATGCAAATTTTGACCTCCAAACTGCGGGTGCTCATCGCAAAGTTCAACTGAATGAATTGAATGAACTTCGTGAACAAGCTTACGAGAACTCTTTGATCTACAAGGAAAATACAAAGAAGATTCACGACTCAAAAATCAAAAACCGCGTCTTCAACGTTGGTGACCGAGTCCTTCTTTTCAACTCTAGACTCAAGATCTTCTCGGGAAAACTCAAAACCCGTTGGACTGGCCCATTCACAATCACAAAAGTTTATCCTTATGGCACTGTCGAGTTATCTCAAAATGACGGTCCAAATTTCAAAGTGACTGGGCATCGTTTGAAACATTACTTTGGAGAGGATATACCATCCATGGTTGTCCCTGATCTCCAAACTTTCCCCATGGACAAATGAATTTGGGGATTGAGTCAAGCTAGCGACTCGGTGAACAAAAACAGTAGCACCACATGGGTTTTCACCCATATCTTTGACTTCTTTCTCTTTTCTAACACCTATATGTGGGGGAGTTGCCTGTACTGTAAAATATATATATATATATATATATATATATATATATATATATATATATATATATATATATATATATATATATATATATAGTAGATTTCCGTTTCACACTTGGCTATTAGTTTTACCTTTTTACGTTCTGAGTGTCGGCATAATAGCCGGTACTTTGAATATTGAGGGCAATATTCAATTCTAAGTGTGGGGGGGGGGGGGGGAGGGAATTCTATCGTATTTGTCACATGTTTTGTACCCGTTAGTGCCCTAATACCCCCGTTTTGCCCAAAAAATTTTTTATTTTGTGGAAGTTTGTGGCACTAACAAAATAAATGGTTATCAGTCCACCATGTCTGACACAAGGACTGGCTAATCCTGGAGCAAACGGCTCTTGGTAAAGATTTCTCAAATCCGTTGATGGCTGACAATTTGCCGAAAATTGTATGGTATTCAACTCACCATATCCTAAAAAGTAAAAGAGTTGGCTAGCCCGCAAGGTTATGGCTTGTGGTAAAGGCAGTGGAAAACCATAATTGGTAATCAACTCACCAAGATGATGACTATATTCCATCAAGAGTTGGCTAGTCTAGAAGCAAACGGGTTCTGGTAAAGACAAATCAAAACCGTTGACAGCTGGTGGTTTGCTCAAAATAATATGGTTATCAGTGTACCATAGTTCTTACTTGAACTAAAACATTTGGCTACTCCAGAAGTAATGGCTTTTGGTAAAGAGACTTCAAATCCATTATGTTTTCATAAAAGATTGCTAGGGACTAGCAATAGTATAGTGTGGGGGATTGATGAGTACTCAAACACTCATCATTTTTGGTCAAATTTGAGCTGCAAAACATTTCAAAACACTCAAAAATGCATCAAAATACTGAAAATATCCCAGGGATTGTGTTTTATATGTTTCAGATGCAAAATGTGTAAAAACAGATGAAAAACGAACAAAGTTTGCATAATTGGCAGTTTCAGTCCCCCAACTTTCAAAAATTGTCAAAACTAGTCCCTGAGCAATTGTTTTGAAAGAAAAGTCAACCCAAGGCATTTAAAAGTCAAAAGTTATCAAATATGGTCCTTGGGTGAAAACTTTGGAAAAGTTACAAGTTTGGTCCTTCAATTTTCAATTTTGGCAGAAATAGTCCCTGGGAATTCCAAAAGTGGAAAAATGCAAATATTGATCCTTATGAAGTTACAAGTTGACAACAATGGTCCCTTGGGTTACATTACAAAACTTGGCAGATTTGGTCCTTTGGTTATCCCAAATTGCAAAAATGGTCCTTGTTGAAATTCCAATCCAATCCGGACCCTTTTATTACCCAAAGCCAAATCCACCAAAACAACCCAACCATCCCTTGGCCTATCACCCAAGCCCAGTCCACCCCCATCCAATATTAATAAAACGTCCAAGTCAAATGGTCAACTCCTCCAACCCCCTTCCCTAACCTTCCTTTTTGCCGCCAAACAAACACCCTGCAACACCCAACATTCTTGTCCCCCCCACTACTTTCCAACTCACCTACCTCAACCACCCTACCACCTCAATTGTCAACCCCATGTGCCCAAATTACTTCCCCCCTCCTCCACGTTGGCAATCCAACATCACCCATATAATGCCAAAGCTGAATTAAAGGATGAGATGAGGCAAAAGCCAATCCAATGGCTGGGATCTATCCAAGAAAGCAAAAAGATTGTTTCTGAGCTATTTTTTCACACAAAAGATGCACAAAAAGGAGAGAAGCCCTAGTTTTCATTGTTAGTATAAATAGGCATAGCTTGTAAGCCAAACAGGCATTATCTTTTTCTTGTAATTTTTATTTATTAAGTTTAAGTCTCCTTTGTAATTCAACTTTTTCAGTATTAATTCAAGTTATGTTTAGTTTCAAGCAATTTCAATTTTTTACTCAGATTCCCTATTATAACAAATAATTGTTATTACCTTTATTTTATGGTTAACCATGATCTCAGAAGCTTATATAAGTTGTTTAAAATCCTTTTGAAGCTTTGAATTAAGAAAACTCAGAAAAGAAAAAAAAAGGGGAAATACAAGAAAAATTTACAATAACAGAAAGGAAAAATAAAAAAATGGTAGTACTTAGCATTGGAGCAGAACAAGGATGGAAGGATTATGGTTTAGAGCTCATGGGAGCATAGGGTCACAGTTTGGTTCTGGTTCTCATTGGTTATCAGCTATGGACCTCTTGTAAGATCATCCTGCCAAAAATTTCATACATAATCAGTGTTGGTTAGCTTAGTTGTTATTTGTTACTTAATTTAGTGAATTCATGCTTATTACATGTTAGTGTAAGTCCATTCTCAGTTTCATGGTTTAATTAACCATTTACCTCATAATTTTGTTAAACACATATTTTTAAGGGATGTTTGGTTCTGTGTTTCTCAAGGGGTTCCCCTGTGTTTCAGTTGAGTTCTTTGGTTGAAACAAGTTACCTTAGGTCATATTAACACAATCAAAGCTCCGAACCTAGGCCTTACTTGTCCAATAGTCAAAAATTGACTTTAATCAATAGGTTTAGTTCACTGTTAGGGATTAGACTCAAAACTATCACCAAATCTGTTCATAATTAGTTACTAAAGCTTAATATCAGGTCATTGTAACTTGTTCCATCATTTTAAGTCATTTAGATCAGATCAAAACTCACCCAAGTCAAATCTTGCAAAAAACCAAGAAAGTCAAAATTGCAATTCAATCAAAAACTCACTTTTTAGGGGATTTTTCCTGAATTTTGTAATGGGAATTGGGATTTGAAATTTCTTATGCTTGAAGTACCCCACCTAAACTACAAAAGCCCATAATCAGCTTATTTTTAGGAATTTTTATGGGGTGTATGCAAGTCTATGTTTGAGGGTGCAGGGCATGAACCCTCCCTTGTGCACCAGTTTCACCCAATTTTCATTTGGTCACAACTTGTTCATGTGTTGGAATTGAGACCTGAAATTTAGTGTTTTGAGCATTTTGTCAGCTTAACTTGTTTGATCCATCTTTGGCTTGGCCTTAATTGCTTATTTTACAGCTTATTTTTTACCCTAATTTCCCCTTTTTCTGACTGCTGCTACTCAGATTAGTTGAGTTTGTTAAAAGTTTTGTTGTTTGATTCTGCCTAGTCTTTGGTATTTGTTTGTAGTTGATTATTGTTCAAATATTGTTGTTGTTTTAGCTTATTTTGTCTCTTAGTTTAAATTTGGTTGTGTTGAGTTGAGATTAGCAGCCTTCAAAAAGAAAACAAAAGAAAATTTCAATTTGCTAACAAGTGAGCTCAGCCCAACTGACCACCTTCCCAAGACCACCACAAGCTCAATCCCTGAGCTTATTCCTTGGTCTTGGGTGTTTTGGAAAGCCCTCCTAGCAGGCTTTTGGGTTCCACCTTGACCTTGGACCCTGGGTCACCCCTGTGGGCCCCACATTGGGCTCTACTTTGGCCATTTTGGCCTTTCTTAGTCTTTGCATTGTCTATTGTGCTTATTCAAGTCTCCTGGCTTATTAAGATTGCTTATCTAGTTGTTTTAGCCTACCTTGTGTATATCTCAGTTGATCATAGCTTGTTTAGTCTTTGGTAACTTGTTGGTAGCTTATTTCCCTCAAAAGTTCATCAAAAGCTTCAATAAGCCTTCTGTCAAACCAATAAGTTTGCACAGGGCTTATTTGAGCTTTTCCAATAAGTTTCTTCATAAAAGTTCAGTATTTTCAGTAGTATATTAGTTTTGTAAAAGAAAATCATCAATATAAGTAAAGTGATAGCTTCTATTTAAGAAGCTTCAGCTTATCAGCTTATTTTTCAGCTTTTTCCTTAAGCACTTTTCCATTTTATATTTTTCTTAGGTCTTTGTACTTATCATAGTTTTTTAGGAATTTTTTCAGATTTTTCTCATTTGATTTAGTATTTTCTATAATTTAATTTAGTTTTAATTAATTAAATAATTAGTTTTTAATTAATAATAATTAATTAAAAAGTAGGAAAAATAGATTTTCTGTTTTAAAATTAGTTTTATAATATTTTAGATTTTTCTAAATTTAATTTTCATTTTTCTAATTAAATTTCATAATTAGTTGTAATTTAGTTTAGTTTAAATTATTAAAAAGTAGTTAATAATTTGTAATTAATTAATAGTAATTAATTGAATAGTGTAAAAATTATTTTTCTTTTTTTTAAAATTTTTTTTTGTCATTAGGATCGTAGAAAAGTAATTTTCATAACCGTAGGACTTTATTTGCTCCCGTTTCACTTTTTATTTTGCGCGTTCGCGTTTATTTCAAATTCAAACGCGCGTTTTTAGGTTTAAATCACGTTTTTAGGTTATTTGATCATCAGTAATTGTTAATATAGTGTTTCTAAGCTATTTTCAATCATAATCTCGTAGTATAATCATAATAATCAAATTCCCAACCTTTCTGTCAAATCACCCGATCACTTAAAACATTCACGATTACAACTGCACACCTCGCTGGGACTTAAACAACCCGGGGAAACACTATACTCCTTGGAGATTTGGTCTGAGACGTTTGACTTAGTTGACCATTCACTTGGTTAATTTAGTTGACCATTCAGGACCAATCAAGGAACTATTTAAGAAGGCAATATTTTAGGTTTATCACCCAAATAGCCTTATGTGTGTGCGTTTATTGATTAGTCACCTCGACTTCTTGAACCCGATGTTAAACCCTTTTGTTTCACTCACCTTAGTACAAGATGGCCCTAGATACACTCTTTTGAGCCTTTCCTTTTGTTTCATACCATCAATGTACTGTTTCGTTACACCTATTTGCCTTAGCCTACCGTGTAGTCTTGGTTTATGATTGAGAAGTCACTGTTTGCCCAAGTTCGAGGTCTGAGTAGAGAGATTCGGGAATCACGCCTATGTCGAAGACATATATTTGAAGATCATTTGAAGACCCCCCCCCCCCAAAGTCTCGTATATTATTCATTTCAAGTGAGGGGATGTAAGTATTTCTATATTTAGTTATGATTAAAAAAAATATGTGAATTTCTGTTTGTGAATAGTTGTAGTGTTGGTGTACCCTTGTATAGCATCGAATTATGAGCATCTCAAAGATTTAGTATCGAGGAGGCCCCTTCGATCACATTTAAAGAATTGATTTGGTGATGTTTCTATACCAACATGAATACCAAGTAATGTGTCCATCATGACGTCCACTAATGGCACATGTACTTACCATGATCCGGTTTTTGAGTTTTGAAGCTTGGACTTTGGATGAACAATAAACGGTGATGACTTGGTTGTAGGCTTAGACTATTTGCTTGTTTATTTTTATTTTTCACCCATTGCATGTATTCCCATGTCTTATCCTACCCTATAGTCATGAATCGTACCTAGGTGAATGTCGAGCAGTCATTGGTGTCTTGGCCAGCGTTCTGGTCATGTATCGATGGTCTTTGTCACTTTCTCCATGGTATGTTAGTAACAACACTACACCCTTAGCCTTATAATTTTTCACCCAATATTGCGTTCGAGGATTGTTTCGACCTTAGCTCTAGTGGTGGAGATTTGTGTAACGCCAAGACTATGATAGAATACATACTATGAATGTGCTTTAAGTGATCACCCCGAAATTGACACATAGACTAGATAGAGTATGAGTGTTTGTTTCCAATTTTGTGAGGTGTTCGGCTTTTAAAATTCTAGCATAGGAGGTTTTTAATATCATATTTCCTGAGTTGCTTGGGGGATATCTTCTTAAGAATGATTCTAATAAGGTCTACTTGAGGGCAAGTAAATTCAAGTGGGGGGATATTTGATGATATCAAATAATCCTGATATTTAAGTGTCAATTTCCCCCTAATATGCTTGTTATTTGTGTTTGTAATATGGATATATACTTTAATTTCTCTATATTTTGTTTCCAGGTTACAAACGAGCATAGGAGCTTAAGAGACGCGGAAATTGGAAAGTACTTGAAGATATTACTAATCTTAATATGCTGAAGCTAACTACGGCGTAGCTCACACTCTCAACAACGCAGTAGCCAGGAATTCAAATATTCATTGACTAGTCAACGCTTATCAAGAGTTACGGCGTAACCAACTCATGAGGTTACGCCATAATCATTCGAAGACTTAGAAGAATTCATGAGCTATGAAGGCTACGCCGTAACCACTCATGGAGTTACGGCATACTTAAGAAACAGTACATGATCCAAGATTTTGTCAAGATTATGGCGTAACTACACTTCAAGATTATGGCATAAGTGGAAACCCCAAGGAGCTACGACGTAACCAACATCAACACTACGTCCTAGCCAACATTAAAGGATAAGATCATTTCACGATTACACTAGCTATGGCGTAACCAGATCTTAGGGTTACGAAGCTATGTTGGGCCTATAAATACTAGCCCCAAACTCTGCATTTTATACAAATTTTCTCACCAAACAAGTCAGAGAACGAAGGGAGCATTTAGAGAGGCATTCTACAGCAGCATACGGAGCTATTCCAAGGGAGAGATCACACTTATAATACCATAAGTTTTAGCTTTTCATTCTTTAAACATTGATTTGAGTGTTGATATTAACATGATTAGCTAAGCACCTCTGGTGCTAGCCTAGTTATGATTCCTTTATTTTTTTTGATTATGTTTTCGTACTTTTCATAATGCTTCTAATGTGTGCATGCTTAGTTTACCATAGATCCTTTAGTTGTAGTAGTTTTGATGAACCGGTTATCCTTTAGTTGTAGTAGTTTTGATGAACCGGTTATACCTGGTATGCTAGACTATTTGACCAAAAGACCCTAGCGTAGTTAGGTTGCGAGGAAAATGGTTGGGATGACAACTAACCAAATTACCTTGTGTAAAAATTGACCATAGGACCACTTTCCGGGTTTGATAAACTTAAGTAATTAGAGTATGGCCTAAGATCTAAGAGTTCGGGCCATACAAGGATAAATCTAGCATGTAGTGGTACTTATTGACTCAAACTAGTCTACCGTACTTCAGCTTATGAACCTAGTGATACATAGTGCCTTTAGTTCCCGGCAGGATTCTAGGGAGATAGGCTAGGGAACTTGACCATATGAACCTAGTGATACATGTCCTCCCCACTTGAAGCGTTAGAATGGTTTAATAGAGAACATAATCATGAACGATTTAGGATGATTAGCTAGGCTAGTACACTTCTCTCCTACTGTTCACAAATTCAATTTATTTTCAGTTTTTATTTCTTTTCTGTCTTTTTAGTTTAATTATTCAATCACCTTAAAAACAAGCTTTAAAACGTGGCACTAGACTTAAATAGGATCCACCATACATAGCTCTTGGGATGACCTCGGTTTTACCAGTTACTAATCTACACACGATCGGATTCACTGTCTGTTAGTGCAATAGGGTAGACCTTAGGTAAACAAGACTTTATAAATATAAGACCTAGTCAGTAAAACCTGCATCAATACCACCACGACAAAGACGTGGGGGTTAAGGGGATTGCACCCCCTTGCAATGTCAAAGGGCAGCACCCTTTGCAGGGTCAAGTGGCAGAGCCCTTTGTTAGGGTCCCGCTCCCAAGTGAGCGGGCGGAGGTCGAGGGGAAGCCTCCCCTTGCAGACTTTGGGGCAGTGCCCCAAAACCAAAATGATTTTTAATAATTGGTGTATATAGTTTTTCGGCCAAAAACCCAACCGACACGTCTTTTACCAAACAACATAATAGTTGTTATATAACCGAAAATAATTGAAGTTTTGTGGTTGATATAACCAGATTCTGGTCTAATCTACATAATATAACAACAAACAACGTTTCTGATTCATTTCTCGTGCCTTAGATTTCAATTGCCAATCTGTCTTATCCAATTAAGGATTTCGTGAACCCGAGGCATATAAGGTCGAAATACTTTAAAGTGATTACGCGATTCAGATTGATTTCCAGATTATAAGCCACTCACACACCGGTATAGTTTCCTAAAAAGATTAAAGCATTTCATGGTTTTAATCGTGGGTGAAACTATTAATGATATGACTGCGAAGTTTAGGAAGTTAGATAAGTTTGAGGGAAATGATTTCAGGAGATCACAGAAGAAGATCACTTTCTTCTCACCACGTTGAAGGTTGTATACGTGTTGAGTACCCTTGTTCCTGAACTGATGGAGGATACACTGGTGCAAAAAGTTCTATTGGTCACGCATGCTCGATTTTGAAATGTCACACTGTAACATTTATACGTGACTAAATGTACAAGAATAAAATAAACAGCCACACTTGATCCGACTTGTGTGACCATTTCGGAATTCTATTGTCACACATTTGAATATTTATGTGACTAGAGGTAATTGGAAAAAAAAATTTGGATTATTTAGTCACTTATAATTTGGTACGTGTGACAGATACAAATGAGTTTGAGACATTAGTCACACTATATATATATATATATATATATATATATATATATATATATATATATATATATATATATATATATACGTATGTGACAAATATATGTCACACAATTGTACAGTGTGACCAAAAATCCATATATGGCCACATGAAATAATTGTGTATGTGTCTAAATTATATAGTCAAGTTTGTCACACATTATTTAAACGTGACTGCTAATCTTTGCTGAATATTTAGCCACATATGAATGTGAAATGTGTGAAAACTGAAAAGTAAGTTTGAAGCGTTAGTCACGATATGCATTTAAAAGTGACAAATATATGTCACACACTTGAAGAGTGTGACCAAATGTCATATATGGTCACACTAAACCATAAACATACATGATTAAGTGTAACCAAAATTTGATACATATGGTCACGTAAGTTAATATGCGTGTCTAAAGTCTAGTGTGTGTTTGCTTGCCACAACCTAATATGTATAGTCACATTTAATTGTAGCACGATCATGTGACTATAGGCTTTACAATAGTCACACCATATCACAAATGTGTATCTAAATCATGATTAACGCCATATGTGACCAATACATTCAAAATAGTCACATTGTGAATTTCATATGACTATTATTTATAGCAAAATGTGAACTCAGTTATCATTAACCTTGATATTAGTCACATTGAGTTACACAAACAACAGAGTTGTAATAGTAGCAGTAACTATTGTAATAGCAGTAGTAACTATTGTAATAGCAGTAGTAACTATTGTAATAGCAGTAGTAACTTTTGTACAAACAACAGAGTTGTAATCTCACAAAAGGTGAATTATATAGTACTTACCAAAAGGTTTTTTACAACATAATGAAAACAGAGAAGCTAAAGTACGTACCCCTACTACCTCCAAACACCTAATTATCAGCTTGTTTTCTTCACATCATACAATGCTCTCTTATACTGACCATGAATTCTTTCAATTTGATCTTTAACTACCCATCTACGTTCTTCACATATGATCTTTGTAGATGTCATCACAGCAAGTAAACTAGCAGGCAAAGGATATTCTTTTTCTGCAAGCATAAAAACATCAATTCCACCTTGTGTTGATAAGTGATGTACATTGTAGCTATCATAAAACTTCCATGAAGTTGAGAAATGATGGCATGGGAAGTTCCAATAGATATCAGCTAGATCAGGTTTATATAACCTATGTAATTCAACCCACAAATCTTGCTCTTTTGCATCTAGCTTCTTGACTGTTTTGATTCTTTCTTGAACCAACTCCCATAATCTGTCTAAGTCTACTCTGTCAATTTTTCTTATCAAATCCTCAAACCTTTTGTACACTGCTGATCCTCCACCAGCCCTGATTATCTTTCAAGCCTTTCCAAATTTATCTCGGTAAATCTCCTAGTCCATGATTGGATGTCTAGCTTGAATAGGGTCAACATATAATGTTTCAGGAACAATCACCATCATCTGATCACGAGAAGAGCTGTCTTCTTTTCTTTGTGAATCATTCTTCTTCTCAGCAGGTTTGTCTTCAATGATCTTTTGTTTATTTGATGGTGTTTCTTCTGTACCCATGGGGATAAAGTTTTCAACCTATTTCTTGAGTCGGTAATATAGACGTTCAATTTGTTCATATGTCATTCCCCTGAGGTCAGAAGCTTTATACTCACCTTGATGCTGTATGTATATCTTCATTTCACTGATGAGCTGAGACCTTGTGGGATTTCTTTTCCTCTTCTGACTTTCACATTGATTCATTGACTTAATTAGGTCCTTCAAAACTAATTCTTCATATCTTTCCTTTATCAAATCAGCAAGTCTTTGTACTTTGTCTTCCCCATTTACAGTCTCATATGTGTAAAGTTCTTTAATTCTAGCCTGTAGAACTTCATTCGCATCAATAAAAGCTTGCATTTGCTCTCCATGAGCTCTTTTTTTCTCCTCTTCATCAAGTCTGAATTTTACTTGCTCATCTGTTTCAAATTCAGACACTTTATCTCTCCTCTTCTCATCCATAAAGTTAGCTATTTCAGCTTCATCAACTCTCTTTGCAACCTCTTCATCTGTAGCAACTTCAGCAGCAGAAACTTGATTTGTTGTAGCAGCAGAAACATCTTATTGTACCACCTTAGCCATTTCTTCAACATTACTATTAGCAGCAGTTTCTCCCAAACTAGTATTATTTTCCACTACCTGCTCTTTATTTACATCTTCCAAAACCGCCTCATAACCCCCCTTGTCAGCAACTAAATAATCATCATCCACATTATCATCACTATCAATCCCAATATCCATATCCACATGCATATCAGCACAAGCACCTTCAGCATTTGTTGTTTCCTCCCCTGAGACTCTGCTTTCATTCCTCACCTGTTTCGGAGCATCCTCCAAACTAGTAGCCTTAGAAGAACTCACCCTGTGTGCTATGCCCACCTTCTTCAACCTTTTAAACTGAGCTTTTCTTGACCTCTTTCGACCTTCCAAATATCAAACACTCAGCTTCAACCTTTTGATCTTTGCACCATTTTTTGTTAAGCGCTTTTGGAGGCCAAGAACATCCTCTTCTAACTGGGTACAACAGGCCTTCAAATCCTGTATAAGTTTCATTCTATTCTCACCAGTATCCATCAATTCCTTTGTTTCAGAACTACCCTCATCACTTCTGGATGTGTTACCTTCCTTGAGAGGTGAATCAACGGGTGTATACTCACTCTCATGTATGTTATCACTGGCCTGCTCCACACCCATGACATCCTCACCTTTTTTTTGTGGAAGGTTCACCATATATGGAAAAAGCGATGCAACCTTTCCTGAAAAATCCTTGCCATTATTTTTCAGATTTGAAAATACTTTCTTTTGTAGTAAGGGGGCAGCATAAGTTCCTTTATGTCTTTTAAAGGTAGTCAACGGTTTTTGAATAATAAGTTGCAAAAACCTTGGATATAATAAAGAAGTACCATCATCAGCCAAGGTCTTGATCATACCCTCCAAAATCATTTTTGAAAAATTGAAAGGTTTTCCTTTAGCAAGGCATATCACTGAAGATGCCATGGTGGTACCAAACTCATTCCAACCTGTTGTTTTAGGACTCAAACAATGTAAGAGAGTATGAATCAAGAATTTCCACTGAGATGAGAAGAGACCTTTGTAAAATTTTAATCTATTATTCTTCTTCTCATACCCCATTTTTTCAAACCTTTGAAAATGGCGGCATTTTCAAGACACACAATCACTTCATTATCTGGTAGGTTAAGAGATTCCCTAATAGATGACTCAGTTATGAGTATATCTTGGCCATCTACCTTAGCCTTAATCTGTTTTTCTTCATTAAAAGTTATGACCTTAGCAGTAGCCCAAAACTACTTAATAAAAGAAATACATATAGGAGGATTCACAGTTAATGCATACCTAATAGGGGTAGCATTCAAGAAATCGATTATCTGTGTGAATCCTTCAGAACCATCTTGTTTCTTCAAAAAAGCGACCATGTTGTGTCTGTCAACAAATGTGCGTTTTGATTCAATTTGCAGCACCATCTTGAATTAAGGTTTTGTGATTTGGGGATTTTGAAAATGATTGATAAAAGATGTTAGTGTTTGTGATTATAGAGAAATTATGTGTGCGTGAAACTGAATTATCGATTTGATTGGGGATTTAAACCGTTAACTGTAAATGTTACCAATCCACCCCTGCACTCTCAGTTCTAGTAGTACAAACCCAGCTGAAATAATGTTTCCTTAGCAGCATAATTTTTTTTTAGTGCAAAGGGTGAATCATTATATTAATATCAACAAGTAATGAGAAAATTGAACAATGAGAAAAGTAAGGGAATTAAGATTAAACATTTTCCATTAAAACTTGAAATGAAAAATTTACAAAATAATGTACAAAACCAGCTGCAGTAACGTTTTCTTAGCAGCAGAATCTTTTTATACTGCCAAGGGTGAATCATTATATTAATATCAACAAGTAATGAGAAAATTGAGCAATGACAAAAGTACGGGAATCAAGATTAAACATTTTCCATTAAAACTTGAAATGAAAAATTACAAAATAATGTACAAAACCAGCTGCAGTAACGTTTTCTTAGCAGCAGAATCTTTTTATACTGCAAAGGGTGAATCATTATATTAATATCAACAAGTAATGAGAAAATTGAGCAATGACAAAAGTACTGGAAATAAGATTAAAGATTTTCCATTAAAACTTGAAATGAAAAATTACAAAATACTAGAAATAAAAGTTACACGTTCTAAAAATCTACTAATCTAATTTTGGAGATTTCTCCGGGTCATATGTCACATGTGCATCTTCGGAATCCAACCCATCAAACTCCACATCAGACAAATCATCATCATCCAATGTCTTGTACACCTTGGGATGTTGTTAGAGAGATGGTTTTTTTGTTACTTTATACTCCTTTTCATCCTCAGCATGTTGTTTGATAGATTGTGTTTTTCCTGCTTTCTTTCTTTCAGCAGCCCACCAATTGTACCACGCATTTCCATCCAATTTAAATTTTTTTACACTTTTTGCCGCTTAATTTTTTGAAGCAAACCTGCTTGAACCTTCTCCTTCAACCCATTGTGCTGATCTCTTGTTGTTTGTAGACATTGTTTATGAATACTTCCTGCAGGTTTTTGTTTAGAGATTTGATAAACTAGGATTTGTGATTTGAGATACACATGGAAACGAGTATAAAAAGGGGATATGGGAAAACCAAAATACCTATGTTTAATGCAGGAAAGGATTGATGTTTCCACAGGTGGCTTGAACCTTTTCAACATCTTCGGGCCAATCATGGTCCATTGGGACGAGCGTTTGCCAGGGATCAATGCTTATATATAACTCTTGACAGAACTATATACATATTAGTCGCCAACAAAGACTAGCCACAATGGAACATGATTGACTTGAAGAAATCTGCAAAATTTCATGATTGACCTGATCCAAATATCACTTTGGGAAGTAGTCTGACCATGGATTTGCTGCAAAAAAAATTAAAAAATATATTAAAATTTTAAAAAATATAGTGTAAATGAAATAAAAGATAATGTTGCAATTCGGGGTGTGTTTGAAACAACCTTTGTTCTTGGAACTCCAATGGCCACATTACTTGGTGGATGGTTGGTTTTAGATCATAAAAAAGAATGGAATGCAATAAACCAACATACGTAACCCTTCTAACTTCCTACTACTGCTCCTTTTGTCGTTTCAACTCCCTTTGAGCAAAGGACTGCACCAACCGCATTGCTAGATTGTTGAAAAAACAAAAGAAACAGTATGGGAATTTAGAATGGAAAGGTATGTTGAAATTCCAGACTCAAAGTAATACAAACAATCTACAAATGTTAAGTAAAGAATAGAGTCTAAGTAACATCACTCATCTTGAATGCGATAATGGAGTGTGGCATGTCATGAACAGTACACACTATATCATTATTGCATTGAAGACGTCTCAATGATCAGGCTAGATCGATCTATCTAACATTGCAGTACCGTCTAATAACCACGCAAACGGTAGTAGACGTTTTCCAAATTAAGCAATGGAACCATCTACAACGCTAGATAGAGCGCCCTAATCATTGAGCTTTAAGTTATTAGAAAACAGATTCTTACTATCATTTATATTTCTCCCTTAGATGTGACGAACATACATATTAATTATGTAGATTCTACGACATTAGAGTGCTAATTGTGCATGAATGAAATCATATAAAATTTATATTAACAATGCAATGAACTACCATCCTTTCTACCCTAGCTAACAACAACATATTATTCAGCCTTGAATCTCTAACCGACCAACATGCTGGAAGACGAAGACGCTAAATTCAAGCATCGAACCTACAAATTATACTTGATAATTGTTTCTGTATTTTGACAAAGAGCAAAGATGAATCAACATGGATGAACAACACCAAAACAAGTTTATGTTCATACTTGAAAGTGGTGTCTGTTCACCCATGTTGATACTTCTTCCATCTTTGATGCTTGGATGTTTTAGCCTAAATATTCGCACACACATCCTCCACTTTTCTTCCTTATTCTCTCGATACAAATGCAACATAATTCTTATATCAAAAATACATCATACATATATATAAAGCAAACAGAGTGATACAAACAATCTATAAATGTTGAGTAAAGAATAGAGTCTAAGTAACATCACTCATCTTGAATGCGATAATGAAGGAGTGTGGCCTGTCATGCACAATACACACTATATCATTATCACATTGAAGACGTCTCAATGATCAGGCCATATCTATCTAACGATGTAGATGGGTTCCATCGCTTTAATTGTACCCCGTTTTCTAACGATGTTTAATCCTGATTATTGAAAGAACCATTAAACATCGTTAGAAAATGGGGTCCAGTTAAAGTGATGGAACCCATCAACATCGTTAGATAGATCTGCCCTGATAATTGAGCTTTAAGTTCTTAGCTACCAAATTCTTACTATCATTTATATTGCTCACTTAAATGTGACGAACATACATATTAGTTATGTAGGTCCTACGACATTAGAGAGCTAATCATGAATCAATGAAATCATATTAAATTTATATCAACAATGCCATGAAAATATTTTCATTGTAACTAAATACATGAAAAAACTGTTTAAGTTCTTGATATGTTTATTGTACTTCAACCTAATCCTAAGATAAAATAAGCTAATCCAAGCAAACCTTAATATCTCTTTTGCTCTAATTATTCGCAAAAACAACACAACATGTTCTTCCTTATTCTATCAATACAAATTATACTTGATAATTATTTTTGTATTTTGACAAAGAGCAAAGATGAATCAATAATGGATGAACAACACCAGAACAAGTTTATGTTCATACTTGAAAGTGGTGTCTGTCCAGCCATCTTTGATACTTCTTCCATCTTTGATACTTGGATGTTTTAGCCTAAATATTCGCACACACATCCGCCACTTTTCTTCCTTATTCTCTCAATACAAATGCAACATAATTCTTATAACAGATAGTCAACCTAATCCTAAGATAAAATAAGCTAATCCAAGCAAACCTTAATATCTCTTTTGCTCTAATTATTCACAAAAACAACACAGCATGTTCTTCCTTATTCTATCAACACAAATGCAACGCAATTCTTATAACAGATAATCAACCTAAGCCTAAGAATAAATAGCTCTAAGGGGGTATTTGGATTATATTCATTTGTGATCTTATCAGCTTTTTGAGATTTGGGATCAAAACCTAGATCCGAGTGAGTTGTAACTGTGAGTGTGAGAGAGAAATAGAGGATTATGGAAATGTGTGAAGTGTGTTTGATAAGTTTGTGTATATATATATATATATATATATATATATATATATATATATATATATATATATACACACACACACACACATTACTATAGAAGTGTAAATGAAGTGTGTTTGATATTCTTGCTAGGGGTGTTCACGGGGCGGTTTGGTTCGGTTAGTTGGAAAATTTTAACTATCCATCGCGGGGCGGGTAATTTATTTATATGATATACGGTTCGATTCGGTTAACCATGGATATCTAGAAGTAAAAACCGAAACCGAATGCTTGGTTTGTCAGTTTCTCTGGTTTTTTGAACACCCCTAATGCTTAGATAGGGGGTGAAGAATGGGAAAGGTACTGAAAAAATATGCTTGGCAAAGCATAATGCAATAACCCATTACCCAATAGTGGGTAATGGATCATTACCCAATAAATTGGGGGGGATTGATCTTCTTTACATTTCCCTTTCCCAAGTTTGAACCAAGCGCACCTGGCCTTTAGTGTATTTTGTATTTAAAAAGTCGCCCATGTGAATTAGCCATTATCACCGGTCATGCATGGTTTCCATTACACTATAAGCGACTACAACCCAATGCACATGACCCATGACCCATGTTAATTACCCATTATATTGTCGATCACCAGGAATGTATTGGTTGATTACATGACACTAAGAGCACTTTCATCCATAACCCAGGTTAAAGTTTAACACGATTCAATAAAACTACGATTTAATAAAATGAATCATCAGACACATAGCCCTCGTGACTCGAATAGGAGGCACTTGAATCGTCCTCACTCGATGGCACATGTGGAAGTCCCTGAGCCCATCGCCATTCTGCTCGTCTGTTCTTCCAATCCTGTTTCCCTTTGAGGGACCAAAAGTGACAAAAAAAAGTTTTTTTTTAAGAAAATCACTTTAACGCCGGGTTAATGGAATAACCCGGCGTGTTAACGCACCATTAACGCGACCATACACAACAATCACGTACGAATAACGCAAGTTAAAAGCCAAATAACGCACCCCGTGCGTTACTAATGTAACTGCTCTAAAAGCCACTACAACCCAATACACATGACCCATTACCCATGTTAATTACCAATTGTCAAGAGTCATGGGTGTGTCGTAACATGACACTCTAACCAACTATCCACCCAATGCATATGACCCATATGATCGATGTCGATCAAATAACCATTAATTAATGAATGTGACCAGTGATAACCTAATTCACATGACCCATGACCCATGTGAATTAGCCATTATCACCGGACATGCATGGTTTCCATTACACTAAAAGCCACTATAACCCAATGCACATGACCCATGACCCATGCATGTTAATTACCAATTGTCAACAGTCATGGATGTGTCGTAACATGACACTCTAAGCAACTATCCACCCAATGCATATGACCCATATGATCGATGTCAAATACCCATTAATTAATGAATGTGACCAGTGATAACCTAATGCACATGACCCATGACCCCTGTGAATTAGCAATTATCACTGGTCATGCATGGGTTGCACCGGCTTGGTAGGTGTATACCATTTGTGACAGACACTAAGAAGCAAGTATCCAGGGACCTCCCAATCATATGTTATCCGGGATCGAGAAAGTTTGAACTCGGATTAAGATTGACTCAAAAAACTCGATTTATCTATAAAGATGTGTTTTATTACAAAAATTAAATTTGAAATATAACCTAAGAATTGAATTTGGTTCGACTTCAGCTCGAAAAGCTTGATACATTTATAAATAAGTATTTACACTTAGTACACTTACATATTAAAAAAAAGCACATATTTTATATCACTTACAAACTCGAGAACTCAACAATAACTCAAGTCGAACTTATATAAGGTTGAGCTCAACTCATTAAACATTTCGAGCTCATTTGATAGGCTTTCAATCTAAAAATTTTTAATATAGTGCTCTAATAATCCCGCCCCTTAATTTTCCCCAAAATTTCAACCCGCTCCGCTCATATTGCGCCCCCTTTTTACCAAAAATCAAAACATTAACACTACTAGCTTAGTCAGATCTATCTTCTATCTATTCATCTATTCTCCTTCTCTATAGAACCGACTCACACCACCGCCAAACTTCACCGCCTTATCTCGCCGTGGTTCCACCAACCATCGCTCCTCCACGCCATCACCGTCATCAAGAAAAGGGAACTGTATGGGAGACTTTGTTCGCTTCGGTTGTTTGGTTCGAGATAACCACCACCATCACAGTCGAGCCAACATCACCCTCATCTCACCTATCCTACTTTGTTCATGGGTATGCTCAAACACATATTTAATTTATATTTTCTTAAATGTGTAATCGAATATAAAACAATTTACATTGATTTTCGTAGATTAAACTAGCCTAAAACATGTTTTAGATTATAAATTCGTGTGGTGGTAATCGTTGCAGGTAGACTTATTAAGACGACATAGTTTTCTTGTTTATTGGAATGGAGACAATCGGCGTGTTCTAAGAGGCCACTGTTTTGCTTGTAAAGGGAGTCTTGATTGGTTTCCACTCTGGGAGGATGTTGTTGAACAGTTGGAGTTTTCTTATCGCAGTCGCGTAAGTGATCTATCAAAAGATTAACATAACATCTGTTTTATAGGAAATTAACTCAAATATGGTTGCTTTTTGTCAAACTGTTTCATTTGTACCAAATGTTAGTGATTTGCTTGCTTGGTAATGTGTTTGACATTTATTCGTTCCACGTTTGGCACTGCATAAAATTGCAAGCAATTGTATATTATTTGTTGCCCGAGTTGATATGCAACTGGTATGTTTGTTTTTTAGGCTAAACTTATATTTGGGACATCTAATGTTGTCGTCTTTTATGTTAGTATTAATCACGTTACTTGTTTCTTGCAAGGGCTACATGCTATTTTCACGGGTGAGGATGATACATGGGATGCCTGGCTAAAAATTCCCTCACCTGGATTTTCTGGCACACTTCATTTTCGAGGCGTGGGTATGCTCCATCTCAGTCACCAAAGCCAACCTATATATTTTTTTTGAAGAAAGAAACTGCCATTAGACTCAGATGTAAGCCATTTTTTATGTTGTTAACAATTTCATTTTCTAATGATAACACCATTGTATTTCTTAATTTATATTGCAGGTGACCACTCCAATGGCCATTGAAACTTTGGAAAACGTACCAGTAATGGAAACAGTGGTAAGTAATAAAACATCCACCTTTGCTTTTTTTAGTTTTACGTACATGACTAATGTACCGTGTTTTATATATACATATAGGAACCTGTTCAAACTATCGGACATACGAAAACGCTTAAGCCACGACAAACCGGTTCTACAGGTTACACCACCAACTATGATACCAAATATTAGTGAACAAAATACTTGACTAAAATTAGTACCAACGAAGCGAAAACATTTGGTCTCTAGTGAAACCTTGCAAAAGCAAGCTAAGGCGGCGAAGAGTCAACAGGTTTTAACTTATGATAGTTGAGAATTTGATTATATACGACATTACAATTTTATATATATTTGCTTCATTTATATACATTCGATTTTTATTGAATTTGAAATACAATTGTATATATATTTGCTTCATTTATATACATTCTGTTTCATATATATATACTAGCAGTAGTAACTCTGCTCCAGCAGTACTAACGTGGTACTAGTATTAACTCTCCTATCTTGTTTGTGCAGATAGTTGAACCAGTGGCTCATCTAGTTCTGTTATGTTGTAAGCTTTGACATGTTCTAGTTCTGCTCTCATCCTGATGTGTTGATATGCAGCAGCCTACATTTTCAAGGCTTTTATATCCAGATGATGAGATTAGATCAATGGGAGAAAAACTTGTAAGTTTAACTGCAAATTTTATTAGTATGTTCATTGTTTTGGATTAAAAGTCTTCATGATGTTATTTGAATTACTGCTGATCATGTTTGTGTTAATATTGCTTAGATGGATTTAGTGCAGCTCATGAACTTCAAAGAAAATATGCCAAGTATTTACTACTGCTAGTACAAAAGTTACTACTGCTAGTTAAAGTTGGTACTGCTCAAAGATTAAGACCGCTCGAAGTTGCTACTTGCTTATGGAAAAGATTATAGATACTTATAAAGAACTATTGTAAGCCGACTAGGACTCCTTGGTGTATAAAAGGATGTCTAATTTTATATTTTGTTCAGTTATATACATTCCAATTTTATTGTATTTAAATTTGTTTTGATATATATTTGAATTGTTTTGATATATATTGATTTTTTAAATGTGACTAAAAGATGCATATAGTCACACTTATTAACACTTTTGGTCACTATTTGTTTTAGTCGTTGTGTGACTAAATATTACCGAAGGCCACACAAACATAAAATTCACGTGGCCATTGGATGATCTATAGTCACACAAAATACACATTTCTTCACTTTAAACAGCATACGGCCACACTTATTAACACTTTTGGCCACTGTTTCCTAAATGGTATGTGACTAAATACCCAAAACAAACATGCTTTGTGGGACTAAATATTACAAAAGGCCATACAAACGTAAAATTCACGTGGCCATTGGATGATCAATAGTCACACAAAATACACATTTCTTCACTTTAAACAGCATATGGTCACACTTATTAACACTTTTGGCCACTGTTTGCGTAATGGTATGTGACTAAATACCCAAAACAAACATGCTTTGTGTGACTAAATATTACAAAAGGCTACACAAACATAAGATTCATGTGGCCATTGGATGATCAATAGTCACACAAAATACACATTTCTTCACTTTAAACAGCATATGGTCACACTTATTTACACTTTTGGCCACTGTTTGCTTAATGGTATGTGACTAAATACCCAAAACAAACATGCTTTGTGTGACTAAATATTACAAAAGGCCACACAAACATAAAATTCACGTGGCCATTGGATGATCAATAGTCACACAAAATACAAATTTCTTCACTTTAAACAGCATATGGTCACACTTATTTACACTTTTGGCCACTTTGTGTTAAATTGTATGTGACTAACTCCAAAAAAACAACACCCATTGTGTAACTAAATCATCACAAACGTCACATTTATTGTATATTCATGTGGCCACAGGACGGGAAATAGTCACACAAAATACACATTTACTTGAATATATCATCTCAAATGTCACATATATTATATATTTATGTGGCCAAAGGTTGAAAAATAGTTACTCTCAAAAAACATTCGCGTGACTATAAAGTGTTTACGGTCACTGATAATGACTAATCCAACAAAACTTGTGCCTAATTTGTCACACATATTCGGGGTTTTGGTCACTCTTTTTCGATGGAAAAGGCCACGAACTCAACAATGTGACCATATGCCACCTACGGTGGCGGGACCTATGGTGACACACAACGAAAAAAACGTGTTTGACTATATGCATATCGTTACACATTTTTGGCGTGACCAATACAACTTTTTGTACCAGTGATGAGCCACTAGATCAAATAAGGAGACGATGCAAATGGGAGAATGACGATTACATCTGTTATGGACACATGTTAAATGGTATGTCAGATTCCTTATTTTACATGCATCAAAACTTAGATTCAGCAAAGGATTTATGGGACTAACTTGAATCAAAATCCATGGCAAAAGATGATTCTAGTGAGAAGTTTCTTGTCAGTAATTTTAATAATTACAAGATGGTTGATTCAAGGTCTGTGATGGAACAACATCATGAACTCCTTCGAATTCTGGGAGAATTTACACAACACAGTTTGAAAATTGAAAATGGATGAATCCATTTCTGTATCCAGTATCATAGACAAACTTCTACCCTCATGGAATGATTTCAAACACAGGTTAAAACACAATAAGGATGAGTTGTCACTTGTACAACTTGGAAGCCACTTTCGCATAAAGGAATCTCTACGGGCGAAAGAAAGTGGCAAAGGCAAGGGTATAGAAGTTGATGGTTCTTCTTTGGTAAACATGATAGAAGATGGTAAGAACAAGAATTAAAACAAAAATTCCTAGGGAAAGAAAAGGAAGAATGATGGTAACAATGATAAATCCAACAAAAAGTCTAAATTGACTTGTTGGAAGTGTGGTAAAAGGAGTCACTGCAAAGAGGAATTCCGTGTTGGTAAAACGATCAATGGTGGAAGCACATCTAGTTTGGGACAAGGGTCTAAGGACCCTAATTCATCACAAGGTCAGAATTTTGAATTTGATGTAATTCCTTTTAATCATTATGTGTTACATATTTCTGAAATATGTTATGTGCATGATGATGCATTTGCTTGGTGGATTGACTCAGGTACAACTTGTCATGCATGTCAGGAGCGTTGCTTGTTTGATACTTTTCATCCGGTGCAAGATGGATATGTTCTTCGTATGGGCGACGAGTGAACCAAAGCAATACTTGGATGCGAAAATCTTGTTTTAGAATTTAGTTCTGGAAAAAACTATTACTTTAGTTAATGTTGTGTATGTATCAGGGCTTAGGAAGAACCTTATGTCCAGACCCGTGTTAAATAAGTGTGGTTATTAACAAGTGTATGAATCTGATAAGTATATCTTATCAAGACGTGATGTATTTCTTGGTTTTGGATACTATAATATTGGCATATTTATGTTAAATCTCAATAAAGTTCCTAATAATTTTGGTAGTGTTTGCATGATTAGTTCTAAAGATGTTGATTCTTCTATGTGGCATGACCATTTAGGACACATTCACTATAAACGTATGATTGCTATGTCAAAGGATAATTTAATTCCAGAATTTGATATCAACTTAGAAAAATGCAACACTTGCATGTTAACAAAATTCACTAGACAACCTTTCAAAGAAATAAAACGAGATTACAATGTTTTGGAGTTGATACATAGTGATTTATGTGATTTTCATGCTACACCTTCCTTAGGGAATACAAAGTATGTAGTCACCTTTATAGATGATGCAACTAGATTTTGATATGTTTATCTATGCTATGCTAAAGATGAAGCTTTAGATAAATTTAAAATCTATGAAACTGAGGTTAAGTTGCAACAAAATGATCTAATTAAAACTTTACGCGCGGATAAAGGTGTGAATATTATGATCTTGGTTATTTCCAATCCATAGGAATTATACATGAGACTATGGCTCCTTATACACCACAACAAAATTGTGTGTTCGAAAGGAAAAATATAGATTTTAAAGAAGGAATCGATTATTTCAATACCTATGCTCTAGTTGCTCGAATATCCACAATTAGATTATAGATTGCTTTAGCAGCTACTTATAATATACTGATCAATCAAATGGATGTCAAAACTTCATTCTTGAATGGTGATTTAGAAGAAGAGGTGTATGAAGCAACCAGAAGGATTTGTTATGCCTGGAAATGAGCATAAGTTAATTAAATCATTATATGGACTTAATAAGCTCCAAAATAGTGGCTTCAAAAATTTGATGAGGTTGTATTGTTTAATGGGTTTATACTAAACCAATCTAACATGTATGTGTATTGCCAATTTGGTAATTTCGGTAAATGAATCGTCATTTGTTTATATGTTGATGACATGTTGATTTTTGGGAATGATCGAGATCAAGTGGATAAAACAAAACAATTTTTATCATCGAATTTCTCCATGAAGGATATGGGGGAGGTTGACGTGATCCTTGGTATAAGGATTAAACGTAAGGGCAAGGGTATGACAATTATTCAATCACACTACATTGTGAAAATACTCAAGAAGTTCATATGTGATGATTGTTGTCCAGTAAGCACTCCTTTGGATCTGACTATCAAACTTATGCCTAATAGAAGCAGGGCAATAAATCAACTTGAGTACTCTAGAGCTATTGATTGCTTGATGTATGCAATGACAAGCACAAGACCGAACATTGCTTATGTTGTAGGTAAATTGAGTAGGTGATCTAGTAATCCTAGTACTCATCACTAGCTTGTTGTAATGCGGGTATTTAAGTACTTGAAGAAAACCAATGATTATGGTTAATCATATGTTGGGTTCCTTCAGTTTTAGAAGGATATTCTAATGCAAGTTGGATAACTAATTCAGAAGATCATACTTCAACAACTGGTTAGGTATTTTGGCTAGGTGAAAGTGCCATATCATGCACTTCCACGAAGCAAACTTGTATTACTGACTCAACTATGGAAGAAGATTTTGTAGCTTTAGTTGCAGCTGGAAAATATGCAGAATGGTTGAGGAATCTAATATATGATATTCCATTATGGCCAAAACCAGTTTCTCCTATTTTCTATTCATTGTGATAGTGCTGTCACTTTGTCTAAGGCATATTATCAAATATAAAATGGAAAGTCTAGACACTTAGGTGTTAGACACAGTATGATTCGTGAGCTCATTACAAATGGAGTGATTTTTGTGGATTTTGTTCGATGTCAACAAATCTTGGCGGATCACTTGGCAAAAGGATTAGCCCGAGACTTGGTGTACAAGTCAGCTATAGGGATGGGATTAAATTTCATAAAAAATCTTGGTAAGACACCCAATTCTCTTCTAGCTAACGCCTAGGAGCTGAATTCAATGTGGAAAGCTCATTTTAGTGATTGGAGCACATTTGATAGAATCATCCCAATGTATGTGCTCGGTTCTACAGATGATGTTGGGTTGAAGTCCAAGTACTTAATAGTTCTTTTTGAAAAATTGCATGTGCAGGTGCAAGAATAAACTAACTACCTACGTGAGCATGAAGTTTTGCTGCTTCAAGAAGCTTGGCCTTGGCTTTTATATGCTCATCAAAATATATGGACACATGGCCTTATAATAGTGTCAAGTTTATAAACATTAGAGTATTGCAGTAACTTAGGTGTAGATTATCTTCGAGTATTCATACGAATTGAAGGGTTCAATCCTAGGCGACACCTGATTTTCGAATTTTTAGAATGTGTAATATAGTAAGTGAAAATTCAATCCATGGTGACATTTTCATTTATGCATGAGTTTGGTTTGTTTTGTGTATTTTAGTAAATCAAGGATTACACCAAAATGGGGGAGGAATGTTGGTAATTTTAGTGTATCAACTATTTAAGGTGATTGTGTTTTACTTGAGACCAACGGCCTTATACAAGTTTAGCTCAAGAAGAGTTAAGAGGTACGGAGTGTACACTCTTTATAGTTAGCTTGATACTGACACGACAAAGACGCAGGGGTCAAGGGAGTTGCGCCCCTTGCGGGGTCAAGTGCTAGAGCCCTTTGTTGGGTTCCTGCTCCCAAGTGAACGGGTGGCGGTCGAGAGGAAGCCTCCCCTCGCGGGATTTGGAGCAGCGCCCCAAAACTTGAACGATTTTTATTAATCGGTGTTAATAGTTTTTTCGCTAAAAACTCAACTGACGTGTCTTTTACCAACACAATGGTTGGTATATAACTGAAAATAACTAAATTTTGGTGGTTGATATAACCAAATTTCTAGTCTCGTTTGCATAATATAACAACAAACAATACTCTAACGTTTCTGATTGATTTCTCATGCCTTATACTTCAATTGCCAATCCGTCTTATCCGATTATGGATTTCGTGAACCCGATGCATATAGGGTCGACATACTTTAATCTGAAAGTGATTACACATTCAGATTGATATCCAAATTATAAATCTTTCACACACCAATATATTTCCCTACATTAATTACTTTAAAAAGCCAAAAACCTTTTAAATGCTTATGCAATTAGTATCGGCTACGTACCTAAGAAAACCCCAAAACATCATATGAATTAAGGTTATAAGTTAAAAACCAGAGGGAATGGCATTCCCGTTAACATTCAGGCTTTAATGTTTAGTTTGTTTCTCAAGATGAAAGAATCATGTTAGAATCATTTTCTAAAGCAATTGCAATTTATGAAACATCTAACTAGCAACTCCATGATCCCATAGTGTATTGTCACAAAAATAAATAACATACGATTAGCTCTAGACATCAAGAACCACTCAGTATGAACGAGTTCAAGTTGATGTAAAGAAAGAGATTTTGAAGGATATATCTAAAATGTTCCATTCTCAAACGCACTCCTAGTTTAGATATGTGCGCATTGATATACGACAGGTGTAACTACATATCAGAGATTATGAGATGTGTGATACTTCCAAAATAAAAGCTGAAGCGTACACATCAACTTACATCACAGATATTTATGCATTTAGAAAAAAAGATAATGCTTTCAATCTTTGTTTCTCCTAGTATGTTACTCTCATAATCCCCTATTTGTTTTCGACATTGTTGCTTTTAAATGTTTTTTTGCCTTCTTTTTTTTTTTTTTCTTCTCGTGATCGGAATATTGTTGATATGTATAAGTATTTTGATGTAAAACGCATTTACTTCGTAGAATATATGTAATATGTGGAAATAGGTGTGTGTTCTTTATATACCAAGCGCATGCATCCGTGATGTGTATGCATTCGCATCTGTTTAAAGGGCCCTTCATTGGTTCACCTCACCCTTTTCTAGACTAACTCTGAACAAATAATCTAATTTTTTAAGATATTCATTAGGAAGATGGATCAGTTGGACACAACCAAGGAACCATTTAAGGGCTTGTTTACTTTCCACTTAATTGGGGGGAAAATGTGGGCCCAAACCCTTAGTTTCATCAAGGCTTGTTTAAAAACGAGGACGGCTGCGAGCTGTTGCGTTGCGGTGGGGCGGTGATCTTGCAGCAAACTTGCGCGTCTGGTTGCCTAATAAATGTAGTGTTACGTAAGTGGATGAGGGACTTGTTTGTCATTCTCTGTATGATGTTGGAATAAATAGGTGGCAACTGTTTGGTTACAGTCGTATAGTTTAAGTATTGTCCCTAAACCCAATATAGAGACGTTACTTGGAATATTCCCAGCATCCTAGTGAACTATCATTGCACATGGAGGTGTCCATCTCGCACTCCTTAACAAAATTGAGGAAACAACATATCATTAGTATCCGATAAATATCCTTTAACAATATACACATTGTAGGCTAGTACGACATGAATCGTTACCTGCATCCCTGGTGATTGGTCTTCCAGTGCCAAAAGCACTCCTCCTGTTTTATCTTCTGTTGTAGTTGAACCTGTAATGAAAAGATAAAAAATAAAAATATATATATATATATATATATATATATATATATATATATATATAAAAAAAAAAAAAAAAAAAAAAAAAAAAAAAAAAAAAAACCTTCAATCTCATGTTCATGCTTTATTTCCAAATCTGCAATCTTTATTTAAGTTTAATAAAGCAATCTATTAGTTGGTTAAAAAGAGGTTTATGACAGCATGATAATGTAAATTACAAATATTGCTAATTATCAGTACAGCATAAGTCGTAGCAGATAATGCACATAAATCTAAGATAATTAATCGAGTAGCAGTATCAATTTCTTCTAATTGGATGTGTAAACTGGATTTGTGAACAAACCAAAGACGCACCTTTGTGAAAAGAAGAGAAAAAGAAGCACGACACTAACTAAAATCTTTACTTATAACTCAAAGACCACCTTTACTCTTGGAATGTTTGTTTATCGTTATACCATTCGATTGTTTATCATTATACCATTCGACCGCCGAGTGACAGCCCCTTGACAAACACTTTGACTATAATCCAACAAACGGTCCACGTCCATGGAAGTATCAAGTAAAGTAGACACTAAATTTCAAGGGTGTTGTAATGGACGACAACCTAAACCCACATCATCAACAGCACCAACAGACCCACCCTCGTCCAACATCTCTTCCCAAACGCAAAGCTTAACTTTTGGTTTTCATACTTAAGCAACTAACATACACAACACTAAAAGCACAACAAAACAACATCGAAAGATCAAAGAAAGCAGCAGGTACACATATAAACACAACCCCTAAGACTGAAAAAACACATCCAAAGAAAGCAGCCGGTACACATATAACATACAACTGATAAAGCAAAAGTTTAAAGGGAATCACCAAGAAAGATACTATGAGTGATAGCACATCAATTTACCTAGAACGATGAACCGTGTACGGTTAACTAAAATCAGAAAATGGCAGACCGATCGAAATCAGCAGCAGTTTAGTAAGGAACGCGCGCAAAAGATAGGTACCAAAATCCAGGCGGTGGCATCGTTAAAAATATCAAACGCCAAAAAATAAATAAATAAATAAATAAATAAAAAATAAAATAAAAAAAAAGACGTATTCAGATACTGGGGCTTGGACAACTTCAGTGAGCTGGGTGAAAAGAGCGGAAATCAAAACGACAATTCAAGCGTCGTTTTCGACGCTCTATAGTATATATAGTAATGTGGGCTTGTTTAAAAATCATCATGGGTTAAACACACTACAATTAAGACATCATCAAGGCTGCTGCTGATACATGTCAAACTGCAGAGCAAAGGAACAAAGGCTTACTAAGACCCCATCATCCAAACAGGTGTATTGATCATCTAGAAATGCAGAAACATTATCACTTTCTCCCTTCTGAAACCTAATGCAGACATACTGGGAGACAATATCAAGCTTTTGTTGTGTTAATGGACCTCAGATAGGATTAGGAAAAAGCAATATCAAACAGTCTGATAAGCATTCATAAAAAGGGGTATACATATTTCAACATGTTCAAACTCAAAAACCTTGTAACGGAAGCCTGAATAAGGACCCTAAACGATGAAAAACAATGGAATGATGGGGAAAGCTTATGGCTATAACTTCTGAAACTAGTCAATTTCTTAAATTCTGGATATAAAATTGCAAAACCAATATTAATTTAAATCTAACACATGAAGGCCACCTTACAGAGTCGCTCAAAATTCTAAAAATGAGAAGGTTACAATGGAAAGTCAGTCCTATGTGTCAATGCATTGCCTTTTCATTTCTTGATCAACTTTCTCATCCCCTTCAACTTCTTCCTGTGACACTGCTGCTTCAGTTTCACATCTTTTTCTTTGAGGAATCACATGGAAAAATGAAGCTTTCCAGTCTTTAGTTTCCAAGAAC
The DNA here is from genome assembly GCA_030686995.1 of Artemisia argyi. Lineage (NCBI taxonomy): Eukaryota > Viridiplantae > Streptophyta > Magnoliopsida > Asterales > Asteraceae > Artemisia > Artemisia argyi. The sequence goes on along the minus strand of CM060681.1, from coordinate 109,727,764 downwards.
TTGAGAAGTATTTCTATTACTTGATTCACTGTCAATACCTACATTTTTTAAAACACAAACTCTTAGATCATGTCCCAGTTTTAGCCAATTGAAGGCTTATCCAGATAGATTAGAATACAGCAGATAGTATAATGGCATATGCAAATCATCAGTCATCCCTAAAGGCAAAGGATGCAAAATAGTGAGCTGGTCAGGAGGGTTGAGTAACAGATCAAAATCGGTTCTTATAAAATAGTCAGGGTTTGATTCCAATTGAAGCGGGTCGGGTTGGTTTGAAACACTTAAAGAGTTCAAGTCATAATTCTTTTTAGATAACTAGTATGCTTTTAAAATATATTCAGCAAAACTTTCAACCCATTTGACCCGCTTTCTTTAAAGCTAGTTAATCTAGTTTAAGCATTCGCACTGTCAGAAATCAAAGAATAACTAGACCAGCCCATTTATATGTAGATGGGTCGTCGAAATTGGCATCTCTAGTGTAACAGAATGTCAAGTACTAAGATGGTTTGTACCTGAGAACCAGACATCTTGAGGTAATCACCAATCGGAAGTCTTGCTGTTTGAATTCCTTGCTCTTCAGCTTTTTTCATGGTTATCCCTTTCCACCTATTTCTATCTACGAGCCCACCAATAATATAAATTTTCTTTAAATCAAGTTCTGAGAGCATGGTTTCTGAGTCTGCTGTGAGGTACACCAGATTTTCTTTTTGAGTTTCAAATGTATTGATATATGGACCATTATCCTTCTCAATTATCCATTTATCAAACCCTGGAATGTTTTGCATCTGGTTTCCAATTTCTCCCTCATAGCCGGTCAACCAGAGATGACAAGGGACCACACTTCTTCCATTCACAGCATAACAATACATTATCTAAATTCAGATATAAATAAGTAATAAGCAACCTTATAAGTTTTAAATACAAGACAATGGTCAAAAATAAGGAATAAAATGAACATGAGAATTCATCATTGATACAAAGCATCTTCAAATTTTATAATTAACTAAAATAAAGTTCGTAATTTAAAGAATTTGTTTTGGAAACACAATAAGAGTTACATTTTTTTTTTTTTTTTTTTTTTTTTTTTTTTTTTTTTTCCCTATATGCAGTAGTTAATAAACATATCCGCTAAAAACTAAAGCAAAACACGTCACTTGCTAAATATGTAACTAGAGCCCAAAAGTTGACGCATGGGTTATTTTGGTCAGGAATTAGTACAGGTGGGTCGACATGGTTAGAATTTCATATGTGCAAAATTTAGGCAAGTGATTCTTGGTTAACTTAACACACTCAGATTTTAATGCCGGACCTCTTATTGGTTTGATGTCAGAGCTTGTATGAAATATCAATAAGTAAGCTACAAAGTTAATTTCCAGGAACTCTCTATGTTGACTTCATTGTTACCTCCACAAATACTACTAGTAGGAAGGTTTCGAGTCTTATTTACTTCCTTCCAAACTAAAAACTTATGCTATGTTGGGCTCACTTCCTTTCTTTTCTAAACATCCTACCATGTACTCCTTTGTGCATCACTAAAACAAATATTCTTAAATCTACTAGAATAATATTTAATTGGTATCAATATACACATATAGGGTATCACAAGTAGTAGAGAAGCTTGAATCTAAATGAATGAAAGACATGTATTATGAGAACTAATCTCCCTGACACCCACTAAATAAAATGTTAATGCTCCAATTTTAAGATACAAGGATAGCATAATTTTGTGATAATACCCCCAACCACAAGAGGTTATTGTTTTATATTGCAAAGGCGTAGACACAAGAGGGTACTATTTCCCACATGTGAACCAAAGGATGACAAATACATCATTTCTCAATTCACACAATTGAAACTCCAAGAACTCATCATGTTCATAATTAACTATTAAAATGTTATTACGCACGGAGATCTTCTTAAGAGGGTGTCTATGGGGTACCTGAAAGTTATCGCACACCGAGCCTATGCTTAAGGGCACCTAGACATTGAATTGTAAATCAAATGTAGCCCAAATTGTTTAAAGGCATCTCAATCCTTCTTTCCGTAATGAAGGTTACTAGTATACAAAGGCTAAATATATGTTGATCATGTCGCGAACAGATTACGTTAGCTCAAGGTTACCCTAATGCCAAACATTTCACTTATTCCTTATATTCTAATTATCATATTGTGCACCATCAGACCAAAACTTTCGCATAATGTTATTCCATAAAGGTAATTGCTGGAAGCCAGGCACTATCACTGCCTGCCCACATTTAATATCACTTACAAAGGCAAGTATGAGGGTTTAGTCAGGGCGCTCAGGTGTATTTCAATTTAAAAAAAAAAAAAAAAAAAAAAAAAAAAAAAAAAAAAAAAAAAAAACACTCCACCGAATTCCTTACAAAAACCAAGGTTATATTGTCTCCTCTACTTATGTTATTCCATCTGCAATTTACCACGTTTCCTTAAAAGCAATACTTGTAGTAAACCTCAGAACTTGTCACTTGTTCATAAAAAGTAGGGATAACTTCTAACAACAATACTCTTAACAAAACGGCGCCAAACGGTTTTTATCTATATACATCTAAAACCCATAAACAAACCTGTCAAAAACACATAAAAAAAAAGGATAGAAAGATGAACCTGTTTAACAAGACTATGAATCTCATTAGGAGCCATGAGATTCGAAAACTGAAGATCAAGAACAACATTACATCCATTTTTCTTAGCTTGATTAAGCCTAAATAATTTAGTCTCTCTTTCCTCATTCCTTTGACTCATTCTCTCTTTCCTCAACTCTTTTCTTGATTCAATCATTTTCAATTTATCTTCTTCCGATAAAACAGACAGCTTTTCTTCCCATTCTTTTCTTTTCATCTCTCCCTTTAGTTTCCTTTCTTCTTTAGCCAAGGCCTTTTTTTCGGCTTTCTTCGCCTCGAATCTTTGTTGTTTTAATAGCTTCTTTTGAGCGTTTTTTGATAGGGGTTGTTGTTCTTGTGGTGGTGGGTTGACATGGGTTTGGTCGGTAGTGGTAATGGTGTTCATGTTTGTCGGTTTCAGTTTGTGGAGGCTTGTTGGTAGTTGGGAGAGAAGTGAAGATGATGTTAATATTAGGTTGTTTAGAGTCAACATTGTTTTGTTCTATCTTTTATGATGTTTGGTCCTTGATCAAAGACCAGATGTTAATTGCCCACGCGATGCGTCATAAAATTGAAGGAAATTCATCGAATATACTCCCTCTATGTTATACAACAAGGTGCGGCGCCTGCCGTGTTGAGGTCGGGTTTTTTTAGCTAATTTCGATTCAGTCCGTGTGTCGTTCGAATATTTACCGTCTGATTTATGTATAGCTTTTTGGTAGTCCGGTTTTGAGTGTCGTGGCGGAGCTTTTAACCGATTTTTTGTTTATCGTTTTGAAAGTTTAGGGTTGCCTAGATTATTGCAAAAATTTATGATAGTTTTAAAAGTTATTTGGTATGTTAAAGGTTGATTTTTAAACTTTTTAAAAGTATATATATATACTTATTAAGCGTGAATATTTTTTACAAAATCGTACATATGTTGTATTCATATCAACATTGAGCTCGCTTAGTTTGATCAGTAAGTATTTGCTACATGCCTAAAACATTTATTAAAGTGAACGCTTTTTCCCCTATGGTTTAAATTAATTTTAAAATAGTTTTTAAACTTATTTTATACGTTAAGGGTGCGTTATGAAAGTTCTTTTGTCTTTTATTTTTTTTATAATAAAAGAATTACATCATTTTGGAGTGTTTTTGCAAAACTCTTCTCATAAAAAAAATTAGACAAATAGGAGAGTTCGATTTTGCAACGTAGGCAAAATCAAACAACATGATTGGTCAAGAAAAATTCAAAATTGAATTAATTTTGGTTAAACTTTAATAAATTTGGTTGAGAAATTTGGTTAAGAAAAAAACACATAAAAATATTTGTGTCAAATTTGTGAAAACAAAAACTTAAAAAAAGAGGAAGTAATTAATAAAACTTTAGTGGTTGAATTTTACAAAAACCATATAGAACTAAGTGTAAAATTACAAGTTTCCATATTTTTTAATAACTTTAGAAAAATAACAAATAACCCCTTACAGTTTATACCCCTATACTTTATAAGATGAACTTTGTTTAAAATTACATAACTATTAGTATTTTTTCAGACTTTCATCTATTAAAATTACACAATTTTGTAAATGTACGAATTAGTTTTAATATACGTTAAATATTTCAAAAACTAATATTCGTTTTAAACTAATATTCGAACTTTGTTTAAAGGACTCATGTTATTTTATTTGAAAAGTTTAATTTATGTGTACACGAGTTTCAATATTAAATACGGCTAAACTCTTGTTAAAGGGAATATGAATATCAAATGTAAGCACGGATTACTGTGATATGAAAATAAATATACGTTATTTTACTTATAACGACTTATAGAATTCTTATTTAAAGTTTATATATGGATATCTAGAAAAACATTTCTGAAAAACTTTACGGGGCATATTTTAACTTCATCAAAAGGACTTCCCTCACTATGAAATGTGTCCCATGGATGACATACTGATATATCTCCTATTCGTGTTGATTATGTGCTACTAAACTCGCGGATTTTGTACAACACGATATGAACAATTAAAGTTAAACAACAACATTAATCTCAACATCAACATCTATGTCAGTTAAACAAAGTTAAATCTTCAACCAACAATTTTTTTTTTTTTTTTTTTTTTTTTTTTTTACAAAATATTATTATAATAGATATTAATACATAATAAAAAATCCTGGACAAGGTATTAGTTATACTTATATCACAATTTTCACGGGTAAATTCTTATATGTCCATATACTAAACTAAAATTTTAAAATAATTTTGATTCATGTGTAAACCCCGTGCGTGCACGGGACTTATAGCTAGTTTTATATATATATCAAACTTAACATTTTTTTATATAACCGTGCGTACGTAAAAAATATATCAATATTGGGCTCATTTGGTTCGTCATCGAAAGATGTTTCTAGCGGATTTTTTTTTTATTCATGAAATCGTGAAATACCTGTTAGATATTTTATAAATAATGTTTGTTATATGAAAAAGTTGTAAATACTTTAAAGTCGGGGGTGATTTAATGGCTTAAAAATGTACTAGCTAAAAGAAATGAGAAGCATCTCACTCTCATTCTTATCATCTTCTTCATCATCATTATCTCCGATCATCCGCCCTCACTTGCTCCACTTCCGTCACATCTTCGTCGCTCCTTCGCCGCCACTTTTCGGTTCAGCAACAAACTAATCGTCGTAATCAGTTCAAGCTGAACAGCAGTGTCCATGCGATCATGGCGTCTTCATTCAATCCTGAGAAAGCTAGGGTTCCACTTGCTGTTGATTTGCCTCTGCCCCCTATCTCCAAGGTTTTCTGTTTTTTCTATTTTTTATTTTTTTATATATTTTTATAAATAAATAAATACGTGTGCTTAAATACCAGTATTACTTGCTCAATTACTGTATTAATCTTCTGAGGGGATATTTGTGGATATTGCTTATTTTAGGGGATGTTTGTTTCTTTATTTATTAAGCTTATGTGTTTTCTGCTTAGGCTTCACAAGTTATTACATAACTAGCAGGGTACCCGCGCGATGCGGCGGCGGGTACCCTGTAACTATATTTTCTGGTAATGTGATATTATGCGACCATATTTTTTTTAATGATTAATTTACAAATAACAATAATTTTAGGGTTGGATTAATTGGAAAACTCCTTGCATCTTAACCTAGAGGTCAATGGTTCGATCCTCACTCCCTACAAAAGCCCAGAGGTCCTTTCCTATCTTAGATAGAACTGGAAGCAACCTCTCTACCTTAGGTGGGGGTAAGTCTGTCTACATCTCAACCTCCCCACACATCATGAAACACGGTATTGTGACCCATAAAAAAATAAAAAAGCAGTAGTATAATTTTATTTACTGTTAACCAAAGTTACCAAAAAAAGAAATCTTGATTCTTTCCTTCAGCACAATCACCTTTAAATTTTCTTGCCTACATGCGACCTTTTAAGCATAGTAAGGCGACCGACATTTATATTTTTATTTTTATATTAAAAAATTCAATCTTTTTTACACTATATATATCCCCTACATTTTCATTTTTAATATACACTATTCATATGAACCAAATATCAAAATTAGCCCAAAATCGACTATACCATACACATAATATACGGCTCAATTAGTAATTAATCTAAAACCATTTTTGACCGACCATTATGCCCAGCCTAATGGCTTTATTTTTAAGTACTTGGCTTAGTAGTTTGATTAGCTTGTACATTATGGTTAAATGATTGCATATTTTGGTGAAGGGGTGAATTAATTAGTGTATTAATTATATGTGTTGAATAGATTGTTAACCTTAAAATCATTGTGCTTTACATATTTGTGCTTTGTGTTTTATGACTTGTATTTACTTAAAAGCTATTGTACATTGTGCATAAATGGTTGTAATTTTTGGTGAAGGGGTGTTTTTAATAGCATTAATGTTGTTTGGTAGAATTTTGGTCTTAAAATGACACCACACTGTTTTTGTTGTACAATATGCTTACTTTGTTGTAATTCTGAAAATTGGGTGCATTAAAGTGTTGTACATTATGGTTAAATGATTTTATATTTTGGTAAAGGGGTGAATTAATTATTCTATTAATTATATGTGTTGAATAGATTGTTGACCTTAAAATCATTGTGCTTCACATATTTGTGTTTTGTGTTTTATAACTTGTATTTACTTAAAAGCTATTGTACATTGTGTTTAAATGGTTGTAATTTTTGGTGAAGGGGTGTTTTTAATAGCATTAATGTTGTTTGGTAGAATTTTGGTCTTAAAATGATATCACGCTGTTTTTTGTTGTACACACATGTCCCTTCAAGTAACATATGTGTAAGAGACATATTTTATTTTGTGTAGATTCATACTCAAAGATCTCAAAGTTGACTTTGTGAGATCTTGAGAATATTGAGTTAGATTGTGAAATATTTGTGCAGGATTCTATCAGACTTGCTCGCAGAACCCATGGGTATAATGGACGGAACCAAAGGATTGGTTCCGCCGTATCCGTTGGTTGGTCTGGAATTTTGCCTATAAATAGCAACCCACTCTTTGTGTTTTTCTTATCACTTACAATCATAACATACTGCATATACTTTCATTTCTCTCTTCTAACTCAGTTCCATTTCATATTTGTGAGTCTTTCTTTGTAGCAAGAAGATCACGACTTCACAAGCTTCAACACAACGTTGCAAGACTTGTTAAGCATAGCATAGTGTAAACTTGTAAAGTTTATACATCATTTTATTGTATACACTTGTAGTGATCGATTAGTATTTTAGTCCTCAAAATACTTAGTGTATCGGGAGTTGTTGTTCCCTTGTCAAAGAACTATCGGGAGTGGTTGAACCCTTGTGAAAGAACTCGGCATCTAGCTTAGTGTTGAAAATAGTGTGTAAGCGACATGTAAGGTTTTCTCCACCGGTTAAAGGAGCTTGTTAACTAGTGCAAGAAACTCTCGAGTTGGATACTCGGGGCATGGAGTAGGGCAAGGAAAAAGAGTCCTTGTAGCTAAACTACGATAAACATCCTTGTTATGGTTTGATCGTTTCTTACTTTTATACTTGCATATTATTTGTTATTTGGTAAGCTTTAGTTGTCGATTACACTTAAAAGTTTTCAACGAAAATCAAATTAAAACCGGTAAACTATTCAACCCCCTTCTAGTTTTCCACAATTGGAATCAAGAGCTATGTTACTCAAGATTTTAAAATATATTGTATCTTAAAACTTGGAATGATCCATGGATTTTGAAAACTTCAAAGAAGGGCAATCTATAGAAAGACCACCACTATTTGAACCAAATGGTTTTATATATTGGAAAAACCGTTTTGAATCTTACGTAAAATCAAAGGACATAGATCTATGGTATATTATTATTGAAGGTGATCATAAGGCTACTTTTAGGGATATTGGAAGAGGTCGGGATGAGGATAGTTCACTCACTTAACATAGTGATGATTAAAAGAAACTAACTGCCAAAAATAATGAAGCTAAATGATGCTTTATAATGCTTTACCCAAGAAAGAGTATGAAAGAGTTTTTATGTGCAAAACCGCTAAAGAAATTTGGCAATCTTTAATAATTACTCATCAAGGAAACTCACAAGTTAAGGATAACAAAATTGATCTTCTTGTCCAACAATATGAACAATTTTCTATTCCCGAAGATGAGACTATTGATAGTGTATTTGCTAGATTTAACACTATTATTACTTCACTTAAAGCACTTGATTAATCTTTTTGTAGCAAGAACTTTGTCAGGAAATTCCTTGGAGCACTCCATCTAAAGTGGAGAGCAAAAGTAACGAATATTGAAGAATCTAAGGATCTTTCAAGCATGGCACTTGACGAGCTAATTGGAAACCTCAAAGTGAATGAAATGGTAATGGAAAAAGATTCGGAGATAGTTAAAGGCAAGAAAGAAAAGGTGAAATCCATTGCCTTAAAAGCTTGAGTAGAATCAAGTGACGATGAGGAATCAAGTTCGGATAGTGAAGATGAAGAATATGCCATGGCGGTTAGAGACTTCAAGAAGTTCTTTCGAAGACGAGGAAAGTTTGTAAGGCAACCTAAAGATGAAAAGAAATCTTCACGAAAAGATCATGATGTAAAAAAAGTCAAGAATGATAGAAAGTGTTTTAGATGCGGAGATACAAGTCACTTAATAGGAGAATGTCCAAAACCACCCAAAAGCAAAACTCAAAGTGCTTTTGTAAGTGGTGCTTGGAGTGATAGTGAGAATGATGATGAAGAGCCGATAAATATCGAGGTAGCTCTTATGGCTCAAGTCTAAAACGAGGTACATTCTGATTCATCTTACTCTTCTATTGATGATGACACTTTGCAACAACAATACAACAAACTTTGTGAGTTAAGCTTAAAAATCATAAACAAAAAAAATTTTGAAGACTAAAAAGGAATTTTTAGAAAATGAAGTTTATGAATTAAAAGAAAAAGCTAAACATTTAGAAAAGAGTAAAAATGTTGACACGACTTGCAAATCATGTCAAGAGTTCAAACTTGAGATTGAGAAGCTTAAAATCACACAAGATAATCTTATTAAACAAAACTCAAAGTATAAGAAGTTTGATAAAAGTATTTGTTGTGCGGATGAAAAAATGAAACTCCAAAAATCACATTTTGATATAAATGGGCTAGGATTCATGAAATCAGGGTCAATAAGTAGTTTAAAGAAACAAGGCGAAAGAGGAAAAGAAATGACAAAATTGCAGTAGTGACCCACGGAAATGACGGAACCAAAACTTTGGTTCCGCCAGTTGAACCCATTGGTTCCGTGGAGACTGCTGTAGAACAGAACACTTCAGTAACTAACTGTAATGAGTTTGTTGAAGTTTCAAAGAAGTCCAACACTAGTTCAACTGAAACTAAACTTAAACCAGCCATTAAAATAGGAGTAGGACTTGCTAAAAATGAATTTAGAACTAGAACTACTCAACCAAGACCTAAAACGCCTATATCCAAACGCCCCTTTCCAAAGAGCAACTACAACACACAATCCTACTTTCAACATAGCTAGGGTCAAAACATACCTAGAAAATATCAAGTTTCAAACTACGTGTCTTGGAACCCATATCCACCATTTCCTTACATGAATCAAGGTAATGTCATGTTTAACCAAAATGGACCCATGAGATATTGGGGATTAAATGTTTGAATGCTTGTTATAAAATAGGTTTGCTTAAAAGTGTGTTTGGAACAGGATGAATAGATCAAAGATAGCGGTTGCTCAAGACAAATGACGGGAAACAAAAGTCTTTTCTCAACATATCATGTTTATGACGGAGGTAACGTAACTTTTGGTAGCAAGCTTAAAAGTAAAATCATTAGAAGAGGTACTATCTCTCATGACTCTCTATCTATTGATGATGTTGCTCACGTTGACAACTTAGGATTTAATCTTCTTAGTATTAGTCAACTTTGCCATAAAAAGTATAAAGTCCTATTTAGTGAAAACGAAAGTAAAATACTAAAAGATGGTATAACAATAGCTAAAGGAGTTCTTAAGAACAATGTATACGTCATGAAAATTGATAAAACATCTAGAGATTAACTTTGTCTTACCTCATTGGATGAATCCTTAACTCTTTGGCATAGACGCTTAGGTCACGCCAATATGCGACTTATTCAATCCCTATCCTCAAAGGAATTAGTTAGAAACCTACCCAAGTTGAAATACGACCAACACTTTTGAGATGCTTGCAAAATTGGTAAACAAGTTCATTGTAGCCATATGGCTAAAAATGTGGTGTCTATATCTAGGTGTCGAGAACTTTTGCATATGGATTTGTTCGGTTCATCCGCTATATAAATTTATGGAGGTAACTTCTACACTTTGGTCATAGTAGATGATTATTCACGGTATACATGACAAGATTTTTGAAAAGTAAAAATGAAGCTTTCGAACAATTTGAAATTCTTAGTAAGAAAATTCAAAACCAATTAGGAAATTGCATTGTGTCAATTAGAACAGATCACGGTCGGGAATTTGATAATGAAATATAATTTGGTGAATTTTGTGATAAAAATGGTATAACACTTAACTTCTCGGCTCTTCGTCCTCCTCAATCTAATGGTGTAGTAGAACGTAAAAATTGGACACTTCAAGAGATGAGTAGAACAATGCTTAACGAACAAAATATTCCACAAAAGTTTTGGTGTGATGCCGTCGACACATCAACTTATATCTTAAACCGAGTCCTAATTAGACCAATTTTAGATAAAAATCCATATGAATTATATAGAGGTAAAATGCCAACACTAGGATACTTTAAAGTATTTGGGAGTAAATGCCTTATACTAAACACCAAGGATTATCTCACTAAATTTGACCCAAAGTCTTATGAAGGTATATTCCTTGGATATTCACAAAATAGCAAAGCTTATATTGTTCTAAATAAAGAAACATTAAGAGTCGAGGAATCGTTGAACGTAACATTCGACGAAAGTCCACCTCCCTCTAAGACATCACCTTTGGTAGATGATGACTTAGTTGAAAGTCAAGTTATTAATCAAAATGATTTAGAAAAAAACAAGGAAGATGAACTATTAAATAGAGATATAGTTAATATTAAAGAGTCTAAAAGTCATCCATTAGATAGTGTCATCGGTAAACTTAACGAATGAACCTTAAGATCAAGAGCTCAAAATGAAAGTAACTATTTTTCTTTTATATCAACCATTGAACCTAAAAATATAAATGAAGCTATAAAAGATTAATCTTGGGTAATAGCTATGTAAGAAGAATTGAACCAATTTATTAGAAATGATGTTTGGACAATAGTTCTTCAACCAAATAATCAAACTATAATTGGAACAAAATGGGTCTTTCAAAATAAAATGGATGAAAACGGAGTTGTGTCTAGAAACAAAGCTAGGCTAGTAGCACAAGATTACAATCAACAAGAAGGCATTGACTACGATGAAACTTTTGCTCCGGTTGCTAGGCTCGAGTAAATTAGAATCTTACTTGCATATGCATGCGCACATGACTTTAAACTTTTTCAAATGGATGTCAAAAGTGCATTCTTAAATGGTTTTATTAATGAAGAAGTTTATGTGGCTCAACCACTGGTCTTTACCGACTTTGAAAAACCTAATCACATTTACAAACTTAAAAAGGCTTTATACGAACTTAAGCAAGCTCCAAAAGCATGGTATGATCGACTTAAAACCTTCCTAGTTGACCATAAGTATACCATGGGCCTAGTTGACAACACTCTCTTCACTAAGAAGAAAGAATTACACATCATCATAGTTCAAATATATGTTGATGACATTATATTCGGATCAACTTGTCAAGAACTATGCGACGATTTCTCTAAAATCATGCATGATGAGTTTGAGATGAGTATGATGGGAGAACTAAACTTTTTCTTAGGACTTCAAATTAAACAATTAGAAGATAAGAAATTTGGTCTATAAGATTCAAAACCTATCAAAATGCCTATGTCCTCGAAAACCAAACTCACAAAGGATGAGGAAACTGAAATCCGTAGATAACACTAAATATAGGGGTTTGATTGGTAGTCTACTCTATCTCACGGATAGTAGACCCGACATTATGTTTAGCGTTTGTCTATGTGCTCGTTTTCAAGAAGTTCCCAAAACAATCCATCTTGAAGCCGTAAAAAGAATTTTTAGGTACATCAAAGGCACTACACACCTAGGATTATGGTATCCCAAAGGAACGGGTGTAGAAACCATAGTGTATGCCGACTCGGATCATACCATATGTTGATAGAAAAAGTACAAGTGGTATTTGTACTTTTGTTGGACATTGTCTCACCTCATGGTTCTCCAAGAAGCAAACGGCCCTCGCAATCTCAACAACTGAACCTGAAGACGTATCGGACGGAAAAGCATGTCAACACGATCTTTGGATGAAGCAAGCGCTGGTGGACTACGAAATTGTAATTAAAGACATATCTATCATTTGCGACAAAAAAGGAGCCATCGACCTGAGTAAAAATCCAGTCCAACATGCTCGTACCAAACATATAGAAATCCGTCATCATTACCTTCGTGAAAATGTTCAGAAAGGAAACATCTATATCAAGAAAGTATGCTCCGAAGATAACATTGTCGATATTCTTACAAAACCCCTTAAACGTGAACCATTTAATCTCCTTAGACTAGGACTAGGACTTATGGAACCAACTTCATAGATTTAAACGTTAGATAAAATCGTAGAAATTAAAAACAAAAATTTCTTGTTTATACTCCTACAGAACTGGCGGAACCAAAACACACAAAGGGCGGATCCCTCTGTTTGATTCCGTCCAGTCCATCAGACGCCTGCACAGGTTCTCTTTTTATATATTAAACCAAAAATTTCCATATCCTACACCACTTACCAAAAACAGTTACTATTCACTACCATACCCATTCTTACACGAAAATTAGGGTTCTAACACAGCCATTCTTCATTCCTATCATCATTGTAAGTATTCTAAACTCAATTACTCTCCTGATCTGTGTCTAGGAAATTCTATTTATGCACAAAAACTAAAAACTTGGGGTCATGCATCAACTTAGGAAATCATGAAGTGCATTTGGCATAAACAAAACTAATTATGTTTTTCATTAGATAGGAATTGCATCTTGTAAGACATTATCACCGTATACCAAACACCCCATGTCAAAATTCTGAAAAACCTTCTCACATTTACGAAAAATATTTTTTCATTGATAATACAAAATAAAAACGTTATGTTTAAAACATCACTTGCATTATGTATCTTGAATGCTAAAGGGAATACATAACTAATATGTATTTTTGGGTACATTCAACCGTAGCTACATTGAACTAGGAGCATTTGGGTTATCTCAAAATTTACACAAAAATTTCATAAGTAAAACCATTTTACGCACTAAAATGAGTCGAGATAACCACAACTCTATATTGTTTTCATATAGGCACACACTAGAATTTTGTTACTTAAATCATTATTTACATAAACTAAAATGTGAAAATCATGTTTCTAGGTTCATCATGCCTCTCGCAACCTTCTATGACCACAAAGACACCACCAAATACATATCCAAACACCATAAGACCAAAGGGCTAACCACAGCACAAGTAGAAAACTTTAAGAACCTTGAGAAGCGTTATGTCCATGAGGGTAGAACCATAGACCCTACTTTCCTTGCCGGAACTAACATTAGGGAAGAATTCTCTCTTTTCAACTTTGATTGTCTCTTAGATATAGGTGAACCAATTTGTCCTCGTTTCATCCTAGAGTTCTATGCTTCCGTGACCCTTAGCACGGATGATGAAGGTCTCATTTCATTAAACTTTTCAATCAACTAAAATGACTTTGAAATCACCTTAGATCAATTTGCTCAAGTGCTCCGTGTTCCAAATAGGGGCACATGTCTTTATACCGACAAATGGCCACTTTCAACTCTTGACTCAATCCATGACCGTATTCATCCTTATGATACCCCTCTAGTGAGCAAGGAAGTTATTCGTGAGTACCTATTTGTTAGGACCTCTCATACTAGGAGAACCCAATCGGGAGAGGAAGTTGCAAAAGACCCTTTTGGAATGGAGCTTAATGAGTTGAGACCACAATTTTTGAAATGGGAGGAGATCATTAGGGCCAATGTCATTAGCACCTTAGGAAATAGGGACCATATCAACACTTGTCTCTCCTACATGGTCTATAGTGTATCCACCCGCCAAATTTTCAACTTAGCTTACTACATTGCCAAAAGGGTGGCAAACATCTCGGTTCAAGGTACCACCACTCTTCCATACGGGATGCTTCTCACCCGTCTCTTTAGGTTTTGTGAACCCATTCCTCCAAGTCCTAGAGTTCGTCAACTAGATTATCCTCTTATTCCACACACCTCTGTGCCATTAAGTGATGAGAGAGTTTATAAAGCCAAAGGTAAACATCCGCACCCTCCTACCTCATCATCATCATCATCCATGAGTGAAGACGATAATCTACCCAACTCTAGGATCCCACCCCTTGAATACCTCTCACAACTTCCATCAATACCAAATGAGTTGGAGGAGTTCAAACAAACCAAAGGAATGTAAAAGTGCTTTGGAAGGTACCTTGGGAAGATTTACAAGAAGATTAACAAGAAGTGAGAGAGTTAAGAGGGTGTTTGGCGCAAGGGTGCATTCGAACAATTTGGTCATTGAAACAATGTTAATTTATGTTTTTTAGATGTTGTAGGATAATACTATGTCTGTGGATTACGTGTGTACTAACAATATTTTCAGGGGATAACTTTTTAGTGCTATGCTATTTTCCATTTTTTCGCTTAAAAAATGAAAGCTAGGATTGCTCTCGTAAACTCTATCGGTAAGCATGTTTTTACCTGCATTTTTTGTATCTTCTACCTACAAATAATTGATTACTTAAGTTTTAAGAAAAATTTCGGAATTCAGAAAAAGCACGTAGCCATGCACAGTGTTCTGTCTCAAATTTGAGGCTCCACGGAATCAGCGGAACCCTTCTTTTGGTTCCGCCCGTTCAAAATTTTGGTGCTGCCAAAATTATCCAACGGAAACGGCGGAACCAAAAATTTGGTTCCGCCCTTGTTGTCGTTCGGTTCCTCTAACCTTTCAGCAAACTTTTATTCTTTAAATTTTTTGAATTTTTCTAGTAATCCTTAGGTTCCAAACTTGCTTCCTACATGATAGTTAGTATTTATCACTAATTCTAGAGCCCTCTTGGCACACTTTCAATAATAGGACCATCATTCACGTCAAAATTTCAAATTTGGCTAAACTAACCCAAGGAACCTTTCTATCACAAGGAAGGAACCCTTCATTTGGTTCCTCCAAATCCGTGGAACATCCTGACAAACTATATCTTCCATGATCGCATAGCATTTACTACATAACTTAGTCTTTCACTACATTCAACTCCATTGGATTGACTTCCAATGATTTGACAAATTCTTGGAACTCTTCCAAATGATTAGGAACCTACAAATGTGTATGGAACAACATCAAATCCAAACACTCCTTTCCATAACATGTTCTTCCTATAAATTGACTAACATTCATACTTCCAATTCACACTGTTAATACAAATAATGTCAAAAATGTTATTCGCATTATTCAGTCTTCTCGTGTTTTGATAATCACAAAATATAAATACATGTTTATAACTTTTTAATCGAGGAAACTCGTTTCTTCTACGTAGCTACTTCAACATCACTTCAGGTATGAACAATCATTATACCGTCATTAGTTAAGTGATCAAAAAAATTTATTTTCACCTAAACTTACATTTTTAAGTTTGACAAAACATTTTCACAAAAGTATTTTTGTGTTTTTAAAGAAATGTTTTATTAAGAAAATAAATTCAAATTCAAACTTTATAACAACTAGTTTTCCCCCCAAATCAGTTTAGCCTGAACCAGATAAGTTTTCACCACGTCAGGATAAAAAGGGAGCGTTTTGTTGCGGCAGTCCCTTAAATCAGTCCCTCTCCCTCCTGTCGTGAACTGTTACACTTTAGAAAACAGACTTTCACACACACAAAACTTTCTGGTCTTTGTTCATTTTATTCTTTGATCACTATAACATGTCGGTATATGTTTATAAGTGATTTCCTCTTCTGTCAAGTGCAAAAGAACTCTCGACAACTATGAAGATTCGAGATGTTATAGGTGTCCACATACAAACGTAACAAGTGTTATGGTGTTAGGTTATGTATATCATGTCATTGTTTTCTGACTTGTGTGTGAGTCGAGGATGGCGATATTTATGTGAACTTGGATGGTGATTTAGTTCCAAGTATTATATTTGTGTGAACTTGGTTGGTGATGTAGATCCAAGAAGTCTTGTAACTAGATTAGTTCATGTATTTGATGTGAGGAGAGTGATGTCCTAAAGTGTAGGTTAGGACTTGTTGAGTCATTATGTAAAGACTTGGATCGGGTGATGATCCAAGTGTGTCAAGTGTGTGAAGGCTTGATTCGGGTGAAGAATCAAGTGAGTCATGTGTGTGAAGGCTTGGTTCGGGTGAAGAACCAAGTATGTCAAATAAGTGAAGGCTTGGATCAGGTGAAGATTCAAGATGGACAAGAGTGCTTGTTCGTGTGGCCACGTGGGCCTTGGAATAGATTGGTTCTAGCTATGATTAGAACTCGACATTATGCTTAGTGTCGTTAAGCCTTGTATAAGCATGTGTACGGATTGCTCCGCCTGAAGGAGTGTGTTGATATAGTGATTGATAACTCTTGAGTGTGGTACTCGGGGAGTGGAGTAGGACGGAGAGTGAGCTTCGTGTCAAACCACTATAAATCACTGCGTCTCTTGGTTGTGTTCTTTCCTTACTCTTTACTTTACTTGTTTATTTGTGTATGCTAGTAACCAAATTGATATCACATAACTAGTAGGATTCAACAAGTTTGTAAAAGAAAAAAAACCGGACCTAAAATGGCTAAACGCTTTAGAAAAATAAAAAGAAGCGGTGAAACTATTCAACCCCCCCCCTTCTAGTTTCTACAATTGGTATCAGAGCTTCGTTTATCAAGATCTTTAAAGTATACTTTACTTTAAAACTTGAATCGATCTATGGAATCAAAATGATATCTAGAAGGGTGTTATTTGAATGAGCCACCATTTTTCAAAAATGAAAAGTTTGTCATTTGGAAAAATGAATTTGAAAGTTATGTGAAATCAATTGATCACATTCTTTGGCATGTCATTTGAATTGACGATTTATGATAAATAAAAAAAAGCTTTGCTAATAAGTTTTTCATAAGAAACTTCTGTGAAATATTTGAAGCAAAAATTTTGATTTATGAATCTTTGCCGAAAATTGAGTTTGATAAAACAATTTTATGTCAAACAGAAAATGGCATTTGGTAAAATGGTTTAAACATACATCAAGGAAATGTTCAAGCCAAAGATGATGAAAATGTGATATTAGAAAACACTTAGTTTAAGTAGAATTATATACTACTAGTTTGAATGTCTTCATTGTAGGTAATGTTGCCGACAAGAATTTCCTAAGCAACCTAGTTGGTGTACCAATCTACTTGCTTTGATGTGATGACTATTAAGAAGACTATGTGCGGTTTAATGTGCAATGTGGATAGCTAGCTAAGAAGACATTACACGCCTTAAGTATGTAGACAACCAAATGGTTATCTCACCAAGCCGATCACATAACTAATCACATGGACATATTGCCAAGTGAGTATCATCTAGTCTTGCATCACCAACAACACATGTTTTGATTATGTACTTATAAGGATAGCTAAAGGCCAAGGTAATTCTTCTTACTAATCTTGACTATTATGTTTGCTATTTGATTGCTTGCTATATGTTCATGTAACTACATGATTAGAGATTATTTTCTTATATGCTAGATGATGTTTGTATGCTAATATGTGCTAGATGCTTTATGTGATTTGGACGTTTTGTCTAAATGCTCATCCTTCTTTGGATTCAAGCAAATTATTTGGAAAAACAATGGTATTACCACAACCATTGTTTATAGCAAATCTGGCGTCAATCAATCACTATAGACAATGCACACTTGCTTCACTCTTTGTTTGCTCTCTAGTTCTCGTCTATGACATTTCTTGAAACTTACTGGATTAAATTCTAGCTTCCTCGATGCAAATCTCATCCTTAAATCTCATTCTCTCTTTTCTTCTGTTTCGACTCAAAATCCACTCTTTAATCAAGCGTATCGAGTCTTTCACTCTTCTTATTTCTCAATTCCACTCCATACCCATTCCTTAGCCTACTCGTGCGTATTGAGTCATTTTCGTGTCTTAAAATTCGAAGTGTTATGTTCTAAAACCATCTAAAACTAAAGACTTTTCATTAAGACCAAAACACCAAAAACCGTCCAAAACCCACAAGATACTGGCGATGGTCCCCAAATGATCGGCGGTCCTTAATTGATAAGGGACCGTCTGTGACTTTTTAAGCAAAACACGTTTCTCATTCTATAAATACAAGTAAAACATATCAACACTTAGTTTGACTGCTGTGTTGCTGAGAAACATGATTAAGTCTTCACCCATTACATTAAGATTTTAATCCAAGGTTTCAAGCGCATAATCTCCAACTACTCCTACATATTTGTCATCAATTGTAAGTTAAACTCATCCAATTCTTTATTTAAGATAAACAATTAGAATTTATTATAAAATTGAAATTGGGGATCTTAAATAATTTTTCTAAATTAAGTACAATTAAGATCTAAACTCAATAATAGATCAATAGTAGTATTATTTACTACAATCATAAATTAATTGAAATGCTTTCTTGTATACAAGGTATAAACATGATAATTTACAAGGTAGGAAGATATCATTAACATGAAGTTCTAAAATATATATGCTTGTACTTCACATTGGTTAATACATGTCAAAAACATTAGTTCTATGTGATAATCAAAACAAATTCTAAGAAAGGTAAAACTCTAACAATAACTTTGTGATTCTTTCTTTCATAGGAAACAAAATGTCACACATATATGATTTTGATTATCTCAACACTGACTCTTATACTCCTAGAATTTCTCTTAAACCAACCACTCCGGGAATTCATATTCGTCCCTATGTGAATGTTGAGACTCGTTGCTTTCATGAGGGACGAATAGTTGATCCCTCCTTAGCCTATCACAGAGACATTAATACCACCTTTCGTGCTATAGGATTCGATTACTTGCTTCACATCAATGAGAAAATTTGTCCTCGCTTTGTGTTAGAATTCTTTCGACAAGTTGAACTCGTACGTAACAAGGATCAATCTTTGTCACTTTGGTTTTGGATTAGGAACTTCAAATTTGTCCTTACTCTTGACCAATTTGCTCAAATCCTTCATATTCCCAATCATGGGCAATGTGCCTACTCTCAAGATTGGTGTCTCGAATAACTTTTTAACTATAGAGAAGAAAATAGTCCCTATTGCTCCTACATACCTCGCCCTTGTGAAATTACCAAACTTCTTCGCACTAATTGGAACTTCCCTTACCTTGATCAAACAAAAATTCATATGATAGATGTTCGTGATGAACTGATTCCTTTGGTTGTCATCCTAAAAGAGAACACTCTTGGTCTCAAAGGGATTTGTGAGCAACTTCAGGCTTGTTGTGCTCACATGATGTACTGTCTCCACACCCAACTACCATATAATCTTGCCTATCACTACGCTAAGCGAATTGTACATCTTAAGGGGAATCAAACTAAATTGATACCCTATGGGATGTTCCTTACTCGTCTCTATCAATAAATGATGAACTTTCATCCCGATTTCTGTGGCCCTCAATACTCTCTCTTTGATCCTGTCATGGAACCCATCAATGATCTCCATATCTCATCTCTCTTTATCTCCTCAGCATCTTTTGACTATGACATCTATAATGATCCCACACTCAAGATTGAGGAACAAACTAGAGTCAAGAAAGTCATGCAACAAGAACCTATCACAAACACCATTGACAAGGATGTACCATGATGATTTATTATGAAGTACTTAATTACTATGTTACCTATTTACTCGTATCATTAGGATTTGTTAACTCTTGATTGATGTTATTCATTAATGCTTATTTAAACCTGCCTTTAACTTGCATGATTGTCTGGCACTATTCTCTTACAATTTAGTTCTACTATTATTCTGAATGAGTGTTGTTATATGCTGTTTGCAGAAATGAGAAACTGGGCAAAATTTTGCGAACCCACTGCCGGCGGTCCCTTATTGATCCGACGATCCTCCAGTGATAAAGGACCGTCTGGAGTTCAGAGGACCGTCCTTGTGGGATCAGGTATTTTTGCACTATTCTCTTCATTCCTGCAATCCTAAATTGCATGATTATCACCACCTTTCCTTGTTTAGATAAACATTTCTAAGTGCTTAAAATTTCCTAATGCATGCTATGCCCAAACCACAACCATGCTTGATTATTTAAACCTTCCTCATCACCCTCAACCTCATCACACTCATCTTTCAATCCAACTTCATCACCTACAAAGGCCTCATCCTCCACTTCCTTGCCAACAACTAACAAAGAATCCACAACACAACCATCAAACAAAAGACCTAAGCTCAAAATCATTCGAACTCAAACCAATTTCATTGACCTCACACTCTGTGACACTACTCTATCTCCTAAGTTACCACCATCATCACCTCAAGCACCAAGTGCACCACATCACCTTTCTCATCATTCTTCAAAAACTTGTCACCCTTGCTTACCCAATCTAGTTCAGGGTGCTTACAATCCTTTCGTGAGTAATCAACCATCATCTCCCACTCATTCTATCTCATCACCAAGAAACCAACATCCTCCTCTAACAAACTCATCTAATCATACCACCACATCACCAAACGGGCCTTTGGAGATCACTCCTCTCACTCCACCAGCATCTACAAATATTGGCAATCCTGTTCCCTACTATTTTGCTAACAACCACACTATGGGATGCGCTTGTTGATACCACAACTTTCATCTCATTCATTCTCTTCGAGATGAACTTCACATCATGTTTTGTCACATTGAATATCTCATTTCTCAACAAAATGTGCAACCAACTCCCCTTGCCTCAATGCCACCATCCGAAACTCCTTCGGCTCCACGTTCATCCTCTCCATCATCCACTCCACCCTCTGACTAGATATTCTCAAAAATCTAGTCATGAATAATCAAGTGGAAGTTGTGCTTTGGACCAAACATGCAATGGGAATGAAATAAAAGTATCTACTTGTTGTCTTAGTTAATGACTAATGTTGTTATTTCTATGATGTGTTTGTCATGGAATTTTTATGGTTGTCATTGTAAGCTTCTCTTGCAATGAAATGAATGAATGATTATGTTTTAGATATAATAATATGTTGTGATATTGGTCTTAGTTAAACATGAAAATGGACTAAAACTATCTAACCTTGAAAATGGAAAGTTACTTTAATCAAAACATATCTGCCAACATGGAAGCCTACTGTCGGCAGTCCCTTAAATGGACTGGCGGTCCCCAAATCAATAAGGGACCGTCTCCCTATTTACGGGACCGTCCCTTATAGTGCTCAAAATTAGATTATATTCTGTGTTTCTCTATCTGATTCCTGCACTACATAATTGATTTCACATCCATATCATCTTTTATATATGTATATGCATGCATGTGCTTTGTTCTAAATATGTTTTGTAGCACATCACCATAGCTCGATTCCCCGGTGCCCTCATTAAGGTGGAGCACTTAGCTAGGGGGAGCTTGTATTTCGTTAATCACTCCAAAGATTATATTTCAAGGGTGCTCGTGTCTCCTCTCGTCAACAACCACGACACACCTTTTTGATTCTACAAAAAGGTGTAGAAGTAACGGGAAAACTCGTTAAAAATTTATCAACGCATAATTTTACCTAAAATGAGTTTATATTTTGTAAACATCAAAAAGGGGGAGATTGTTAATACAAATAATGACAAAAATGTTATTCGCATTATTCGGTCTTCTCGTGTTTTGATAATCACAAAATATAAAGACATGTTACGTAAAGTTACGGTTTATAAGTTTTTAATCGAGGAAACTCGTTTCTTCTACGTAGTATCTTCAACATCACTTCAGGTATGAACAAACTTTATACCGTCATTAGTTAAGTGATCAAAGAATTTTATTTTCACCTAAACTTACATTTTAAGTTTGACAAAACATTTTCACAAAAGTATTAAAGAAATATTTTATTAAGAAAATAAATTCAAATTCAAACTTATAACAGCTAGTTTTACCCCCAAATCAGTTTAGCCTGAACCAGATAAGTTTTCACCACGTCAGGACAAAAAGGGAGCATTTTTTCACGGCAGTCCCTTAAATAGGCCGACAGTCCCTTAGTGATAAAGGACCGTCTGGCATTTACGGGACCGTCCCTCTCCCTCCGCTCGTCTATAAATACTAAACTGTTTCACTTCATAAAACAGACTTTCACACACACAAAACTTTCTGGTCTTTGTTCATTTTATTCTTTGATCACTATAACATGTCGGTATATGCTTATAAGTGATTTCCTCTTCTGTCAAGTGCAAGAGAAGAACTCTCGACAACTATTAAGATTCGAGATGTTATAGGTATCCACACACAAACGTAACAAGTGTTACGGTGTTAGGTTATGTATATTATGTCATTGTTTTTCGACTTGTGTGTGAGTCGAGGACGGGGATATTTGTGTGAATTTGGATGGTGATGTAGTTCCAAGTATTATATTTGTGTGAGCTTGGATGGTGATGTAGATCCAAGAAGTCTTGTAACTAGATTAGTTCATGTATTTCATGTGAGGAGAGTGATGTCCTAAAGTGTAGGTTAGGACTTGTTGAGTCATTATGTAAAGACATGGATTGGGTGCTGATCCAAGTGTGTCAAGTGTGTGAAGGCTTGATTCGGGTGAAGAATCAAGTGAGTCATGTATGTGAAGGCTTGGTTCGGGTGAAGAACCAAGTATGTCAAATAAGTGAAGGCTTGGATTGGGTGATGATTCAAGATGGACAAGAGTGCTTGTTCGTGTGGCCACGTGGGCCTTGGAATAGATTGGTTCTAGCTATGATTAGAACTCGACATTATGCTTAGTGTCGTTAAGCCTTGTGTAAGCATGTGCACGGATTGCTCCGCCTGAAGGAGTGTGTTGATATAGTGATTGATAACTCTCGAGTGTGGTACTCCGGGAGTGGAGTAGGACAGAGAGTGAGCTTCGTGCCGAACCGCTATAAATCGCCGCGTCTATTGGTTGTGTTCTTTCCTTACTCTTTACTTTACTTGTTTATTTGTGTATGCTAGTAACCAAATTGATATCAGATAACTTGTAGGATTCAACAAGTTTGTAAAAGAAAAATAACAGGACCTAAACGGCTAAACGCTTTAGAAAATTAAAAAGAAGCGGTGAAACTATTCAACCCCCTTCTAGTTTCTACACACACCATCACCATCACTTCTCTTAACATTATAATTCTAGCTCACCAAAGTCTTGAAATGACTAAATCCAACACCTCATCCGAATCATCTAGGCCTATTAGCAAAACTGCTAGTATTAGCGTAAAACCATGTTGCTTCAACAAAACCATCCAACTAAGCTCATCATCATCAAGTGATTCATTGATTCGTTGTGTTTTGGTGTGTGCAAAAACAATTTATCAAAATATCAACAAACGTGTAGTCTATGTTATCGTAAGACAACAAGACGTGGAGAAATACGAGTAAACCTTCTAGGAAAAAGATTACCTCGCAAAACTCGTGAAAGTGATATTAAAATTGTGAGACCGGGAAGTGATTTCCCGGGTCGTACCCCAACAAGGTGTGAATGGAAAGCTTCGAGTGAGATTGAGATTAAAATCTTGTATGTTTAGTTGAGAAAGGTTATTTGGTTTTGTGTTACGTTAAATTAACGGAAATTTGAAATTATTAAACGTAAATGAATTATAAACAACCTAAGGGGACATAAAAGGCAATAGGTAAACTAGGGAAGTCCTAAAACACTACGGGAATCAAAACTAGGTATCGGGAATCCTAAAACACAAGTTAACAAATAAACGTGACGTTTATTTAAGATAAATGTCAACGTACAAATAGAAACGTGAAATTCAAGCTACGCGAGTCCTACGGGCCTACAAATAATTTTCTTATAATCCTAATGATAAAAGAAAATTTTTGAAAAAAGAAAATTAATTTTTCAATAAAAATTCTATTTATTATGAATTTAAATCTAATTAACACTAATTAAATTATAATAAATATTAAAACTAATCTAAAAATTCTGATTTTTTTTTTTGTGATTAGATAAACATAAACCTAACTTAGGAAAAATAAAAATTTGAAATAAG
The DNA here is from genome assembly GCA_030686995.1 of Artemisia argyi. Lineage (NCBI taxonomy): Eukaryota > Viridiplantae > Streptophyta > Magnoliopsida > Asterales > Asteraceae > Artemisia > Artemisia argyi. The sequence continues at coordinate 109,703,359 of CM060681.1, read as the reverse complement.
CAATTGGAAAAAGCAAGAAATTAAGCTAAACAGAAATTACACTAGTAATAAGCAATTCAAAAGCAACATTATATTAAATAAACAACTAAGGGAATTAATAACCAAAAGAATGAGTATCACAGATGGTTGAGTGTGTTTGTTGGGTGTCTGTTTGGGGCAGAAGGTCAGGGGTTCGAATGCCTTGAACCACACTTTTTTAGCAACTATTTTTTTTCTTCCTTTTCTTTTGCAAACTATTTTGACCAACAAATTAAACAACTCTTCACAAAACAAATCGGACAGAAAATCCCTAAATGAACATGTACAAATCTTAAAGTACCGCAGTTTCAATTCGTGGATTTAAATGAGTTCTTTAGAATTTTAGCAATTGACAACTATCAACAAAGAAACAATGGCCAAACACTTTTTGTGATTACTTTTTTTTTTTCTTTTTTTATTTCTTTTCAATTCTCTCTTTACCAAAATATTAAACATACAAGGATGTCAACAAATAAGATTGCAATTAAACTTATACTACCAAACAACCACACAGGCCGACGAGTTGAATGCAGGTATCAACCAAGCAAGCTCAAAACACTAAAAATGACATCTATACTTATAACTAATTTTACAACTAATCGCAAACACAAATTCAAACTACAACTACCTAAAGCTAGAATAAGAAGTGACTTAGAATAAAAAGGAAGGCAAAGTACAGATTTATGCAACCGGATGGGGTGGGGGCTGCAAAATAGTGGCCAAGAGGGCTAACTATGAGGGGCAAATTACGCAAGCTATCAAGCGATTGAATGTAGAAAACTTATGGATTTGTCAAGCCAGAATAGAAAGCTTACCAAAACTCTAAAAGTCGAGCAAAAAGTTCAACCATAGAACTAGTTATGGTCTAGTGAAAACATGTTAGTGGCAAACGATTTGGAGCAGAGGAGAGACAAGCTAAGAGGGTCACTTTAGGCTGCTCAAAAGCTAGTAAAAATAAATCTTAAAAATTAAATAAAACTACCAGCTTATAAGCAAGCCTGCAAATAATGAAAATACTAAATTCCAAAACTATGGGACAAAAATTGAGGGAATTAAAATTGCTTGATTAACCTGTTTGGCGCGACCAGCCTGTTGGGTCAATGAACATGAGAATGGGTCAAGTTGGGTTCTGACTTGCAAGCCACCAATTGCAGACTTGCAACAACTACGATAGCCATAAAGGGAACTGATCTAAAGCCAATGAAGCGACTAAAGGCCTAAAACAACAGTCTATCCTACCCTAAAATTGAAACCTGTTAAAACCAAAAGCTTTTAAAAAATGGTTGGGAGCTTTAAAACTTTTTGAAAATGAAACTTCAAACTTTAAAACTGCAAAGGTTAACAAAATAAAGCTGAGCTAAGTTTAGATTTCAGACAAAACGAAGTTTATCTTGTGAAAAGTTACTGTGCCAAACACCCCATAAGATTCTCAAAATGATTTTTAATACTATGAAAACGGGTTTTCAAGCAAGTTTTTGGAAAATGACAATCTAACTTAGTCTAACAACACTTAAAGAGCAACACTAAACCTATGAAAAATAAGTGAGCTGAGCAACTAATGTAAGCTATCTCAAAGCTAAACAGGACCGTCTTTACCCTAATCTAAAGGCTAATAATAAGTACGAATAAGCTACTAAGACTTTAATAAGCAAATAAAAAGGAGCAGGATCAACTAATAAGCCAAAAACAAATAAGCAGTGATGAGTAAGGTTTCAAGCAAGGCTTTTGTAAAAGAAAGAGCTTAAAAATTCAAGTTACTTCAAAATAAAACTTTCATTGATAGAGAAAAATAAAGAGTACAAAGACTTTAACTTTAGAAAAAATTACTTAAAACCCTACTGCCTTTAAGTGGCATACAAACTAATCTATTTATAGTTGAATAAATTAGGGTTGCTCTCTCTTTGATGCATCTGAGTTGTGCTTCCTCCTTCAGCCTCAGCCATTGGATTAAAGCAAAAAGATATCAGCCCTTGATTCTTAAATTGGCGCCCAAATCATGTTGTGGATTCCTATGGTGGATGTGGTAGGTATGGTTTTGTGAGAGGTGGAGGAAGGTAGTGGGATTGGGGGTTGCGTTTGGGGTGCTTTTGATGTGGAGATGGAGTATGGCAGGAGGTTGGCGTGGAGGAGGGGGATTAGTATGGTGGATAATAACAGGCAAAAGTGATGGTGGTTTGTGTTTTCTGGGTAAACACGGGAGAGGAGGAAGGAGATATTTGTTTGACCAGGTCTGGGGAAAGGAATACATTTTATTATAAATGTATAAGTGTTTTGGGTTTGGGCCTGGAGTGTTGCTGGGCCAAGGGTTTGTTGGTGTGGCTGGGGTTAGTGGGATTGGGCCAATGAGAACTTTTGGATTAGGTTATGTTTGGATTAAAATGTTGAGTTATAATATCATATGGTGTATTAAATAACAACAAGGGCCAATTGTGTAACTCCTGAAAACTTATGGACTGAAAATGTAATTCCACCAACGTACTCCAAAGGATCAATATTGCCAAACATTAATTCCACAAGGTCCACATTGTTATTTTTCTCCAATTTAAAACTCCCGGGTCACTTTTGCCAAACTCCAAACTGCAGGGGCCAAAGTTGTACAATCGCCAAACTTTTCACCAAACAATCATTTCTGCCAAAGTTTATTAGTACAAGGTCCATAATTATCGATTTCCAAAAGATTTTAATCCCAGGGGCTATTTTTGACACGTTTGCAAAATTCAACTTGACAATTTTTGAAACTTTTCACCAAAGGACCAATTTTGATAACTTTTAATTTTCCAAGGACCTTTGATGACTTTTCTTTCAAATTACAAGGCTAGGGACTGATTTTGAAATGTTTTGAAAGTTGAGGGACTGAAACTGCCGATTATGCAACACTTTGTTCGCTTTTCATTTGTTTTTGATCATTTTGCATATAAAACACGACTCTGGGATATTTTCATTATTTTGATGCATTCTTGAGTGTTTTCACGTGTTTTGGCAGTTAAAATACGGTAAAAATGATGAGTATTTACACACTCATCAATCCCCCACACTTGAGTATTGCTAGTCCCTAGCAATCTTTTGTGAAAATTAATGGATTTGAAATCTCTTTACCAAAAGCCATTACTTCTGGAGTAGCCAAATGTTTCGGTTCAAGTAAGAATTATGGTCCATTTGATAACCATATGATTTTGAGCAAACCACCAGCTTTCAACGGTTTTGATTTGTCTTTACCAGAAGCCGTTTGCTTCTGGACTAGCTAACTCTTAATGGACACAGTCAACATCTTGGTGAGTTGATTACCAATTATGGGTTTTCCACTGCCTTTATCACAAGCCATAATCTTGCGGGCTAGCCAACTCTTTCACTTTTTGGGATATGGCGAGTTGAGATACCATACAATTTTGGGCAAATTGCAAGCTGTCAACGGATTTGAGTTATCTTTTCCAAGAGCCGTTTGCTCCTGGATTAGCCAGTCCTTATGTCGGTTAGACTTGGCGGACTAATAACCACAAAAAATTTTGAAGCTCAAGTGAATTTGTTTTTTAAATTTTTTCAAAAACGGGGGTACTAGATGGTAAAAGGTGATAAAATTCGCTAGAATTCCCCCCCCCCCCCCACACTTAGAATTCAATATTGTCCTCAATATTCAAAGTCCCGGCTATTATGCCGACTCTTTGAACGTAAAAGGGCAACATTACAAGCTAAATGTGGAAACACCATTTTTTTTTTCACTTTATTGGTAACCACAGCAGGGGTACTCTCCCACACTTAGGGTGAAAACCCCATATGCATGCTACTATTTTTGTTTACCGAGTCGCTAGCTTGACTCGACCCCGAATTCATTTGTTCTTGGGGAAGCATGATGTGGAAGAAACAATCTCCATCGGACTTTCATTCAAGATGTTTGGACAAACATTTGAAGCACGTGAAAGTTCCACACCGATGAGATAAGTACCCGGCTCAAAATAGTATAAACTATAAGCGGTGATGCCGGGGTCAAAGGTAATGTCTTTATTCCCGAAAGAGTGAAGAACAGGAGAAGTCACCCGGTAGGTGAAAAAGAGAAAGAAAGTCATGATAAACGTCCTGACTAACTCATCATCATCATCAGGAGGAGGATTCATGGATTCATCATCATGAATCTCATCATTTAAGCTCATGTGATCAAGACATATCCCGGGTGTGTCTAGATCAAAATAGAAGGTATCATACTCTGGTGGAGATATGATATGAGTGAGTTCACAGGAGAACTCCTCGAATGTGAATGAATCATAATCGGGATTGATGTTAGTGAGTTCACATGAGAACTCATCGAAGGTAAATGATTCATAATCGGGGAGAGAATTATGAGAATGAGAAGTGGTACTGCCACTAATCTTCTCTCCCATATGATCAAAAGTAAAGGCTTCAAACTCTGGAATAGGATCGTCGGAGAAAATGTCACTATCCTTAATGGGGATAGGAGATGAAATGGGTTTCTCTTTGAAAGCCTCAATTTTAGAGATGAGGTGACTGACATTTAATAATGTAGCACGAAGGGTTTCATTTTTTATTTCAATGTCAGTCTCATCATCATTCTCATCTTCTAAGCTGACTAGCTCAGAAGGTAATTCTTCCACATAACTGATGTCTCCACAAGATAACGAATCGTCATCATTAGAATCGGAGAACGTCTCAACATCATCATTCGGGAAGACAAGAGGAGGAGGGATATCACACACATGATCAAGAATTTCCTGTGACTCTCTTGGGATTGGGACAAGGTTCTCAACAATAGACTTTATGAATTCGTCCGATTCCTTTTCAGGAATAGTGCTAAGATGCTCGTCCCCCATGTTCAGAGAGTGAGTGGGAACCTCGGGTGTGATAACAGTAGACTCAGGGAGTTTAGAAGTACTAGCAGTTATGGAATCTTCAAGTTCCATTTGATCAACGGCTAGTGACTCTATCACAATATTTTCTCCCTGATTATCCATGGAAGGAATCACAACTGATGAATCTGATGAATCTTTTTGAATAATAACAATGTTATCATCATCACTGTCATCATCGTCATCATATAGAGCAGCATAGCGAAGATTGGCACGTATTTTAGCTGCTCTTTGCTCAGCAAGTAATTCTTCCATGCTCATTTCGTTTCTAGCATCTCCTTCTTCGGCAAGTAATTCTGCCATTGATTTCTCATGAGAATCTTGAAACGATGTAGTAGCCAACCCCTCCTTAAATTCTTTCAATGCTTCAAGAACCTCATGACAAAGGTTTTGCGGGTATTGAGGAGTTGCTTGGATAATTGGGTACTGTGGAGGTGGGTCTTGAAACGAATAGTCGTAATTGTTGCAAGGAAATGGATTCCTTGTTTGACAATCCGAGCTAAAGTGAGGATCTCCACAGTACTCACAACAGTAAAACTGATGTGGCTGTGAGTCGTATGTGCTTGAGTCATAATTGTTATCAGGAAACTGCTCATAGACAAGCGTGTTGCCCGATTGACAATCAGAACTGTAGTGTGGGCCTCCACAATACTCATAAGAAAAGTTTGGTGTATTTTGATACGAAGCATCATTGTGATTTGGATAATATGATTCTTGCTCGTATGAATGTGATGGGAAGTTGGAAAAATTTGAAGAGTCGTTGAATGAGTTCTGATTAGGATCATAAGCAAATGAATTCCTCGAACCACAAAACAAACAACTTCCGTCTCGAATATCATTACCACATTGTTCACATGTACACCAACGACATGGTAGACCGAAAAGTGGCTCACCACAACCGACGCAAGGAATAAACAATTGCCTTAGAGAAGGAATCGGGCAATTCAAAGAATCAACAAAATAATTCGAATGATTATCAAGTCACGAAGAACATTTTGAAAAATTCGGAGGTGGGACAAGTGGTGTGCTCTGAGAGCTAGGAATTTCTACCACTTCCGTTATGGTCCCCGGTTTTTGTTCTTGATAAACGTGATGATCAGGCAAGTCGTTTATTTTAGTCACCGTTTTAAGCTCAGTACGTTTGCTTGATAAACTTCGAATCGTAAATCGTGAGAGGTGTGGATCGACTCTTGACGGTTTGCCATTAATAGTACGTATTTCGGGATGTGAGGGGTAGTCGGAAGAATTTTGAGAATCATTGAAAGCATTCGGATGTGCTTTGCACCATTTACAAAATTCGTCTCTAATATTACTTCCACACCGCTCACACCCACACTTGTAACAACGAAGATTGTCATCCACCGGACCTTTACAATGAAAACAGTGATAGTCGAGTGATGACATAAGAATTAAACATTAATGAGGGAGGTATAAGAAGGCGAGAATCAAACGTATAGGAGACGAAGATTATTTTTGGGTTTTTCGAAAAACACAACAATTAAAACAAGACCAACTCATAAAGACAGGGGAACTTAAACCAATAATCACAAATGCAAGGCTAACCTTTAAGGACAAACGTACAAGGAGCGGGAGAAAAGAATGGATTTCTCACTAGGGCGAAGTTCGTTGGATCGCCCTATACCGTTTCGACTCCTCTTAGCGTAAGCTTATCGATTAAAAGTTTTCCAAAACGCAAGTGATACAAAGGCAAGTTTTGATCTTTTGTTTAGGAACTTATTATGGTCACACCCCCAGTTGGTAGGTGTTCTGTCTTGGTTTGCGGTGGTAAGATTTTAATGTTGTTATTATTAAACAAAGAAACCAGAAAATCTTTTTGTGTTTTTCTTATCTTATATAGATATAATACATATACAGAAACAAAAGAAAAATATTTTTGGTTTTTTATAAGTTTTATGAAAGCGTAACTTCTTGCGAAGGTTCTACAAGACTAATCGTCTAAACCTTATCGAGACTTTTGACACACAGCCTCCCCGGCAGCGGCGCCATTTGATTCATTGGGTTTTGGTGTGTGCAAAAACAATTTATCAAAATATCAACAAACGTGTAGTCTATGTTATCGTAAGACAACAAGACGTGGAGAAATACGAGTAAACCTTCTAGGAAAAAGATTACCTCGCAAAACTCGTGAAAGTGATATTAAAATTGTGAGACCGGGAAGTGATTTCCCGGGTCGTACCCCAACGAGGTGTGAATGGAAAGCTTCGAGTGAGATTGAGATTAAAATCTTGTATGTTTGGTTGAGAAAGGTTATTTGGTTTTGTGTTACGTTAAATTAACGGAAATTTGAAATTATTAAACGTAAATGAATTATAAACAACCTAAGGGGACATAAAAGGCAATAGGTAAACTAGGGAAGTCCTAAAACACTACGGGAATCAAAACTAGGTATCGGGAATCCTAAAACACAAGTTAACAAATAAACGTGACGTTTATTTAAGATAAACGTCAACGTACAAATAAAAACGTGAAATTCAAGCTACACGAGTCCTACGGGCCTACAAATAATTTTCTTATAATCCTAATGATAAAAGAAAATTTTTGAAAAAAGAAAATTAATTTTTCAATAAAAATTCTATTTATTATGAATTTAAATCTAATTAACACTAATTAAATTAGAATAAATATTAAAACTAATCAAAAAATTCTGAAATTTTTTTGGTGATTAGATAACTTAAACCTAACTTAGGAAAAATAAAAATTTGAAATAAGCAATTGGAAAAAGCAAGAAATTAAGCTAAACAGAAATTACACTAGTAATAGCAATTCAAAAGTAACATTATATTAAATAAACAACTAAGGGAATTAATAAGCAAAAGAATGAGTAGCACAGATGGTTGAGTGTGTTTGTTGTGTGTCTGTTTGGGGCAGAAGGTCAGGGGATCGAATGCCTTGAACCACACTTTTTTAGCAACTATTTTTTTTCTTCCTTTTCTTTTGCAAACTATTTTGACCAACAAATTAAACAACTCTTCACAAAACAAATCTGACAGAAAATCCCTAAATGAACATGTACAAATCTTAAAGTACCGTAGTTTCAATTCGTGGATTTAAATGAGTTCTTTAGAATTTTAGCAATTGACAACTATCAACAAAGAAACAACGGCCAAACACTTTTTGTGATTACTTTTTTTTTTCTTTTTTTATTTCTTTTCAATTCTCTCTTTACCAAAATATTAAACATACAAGGATGTCAACAAATAAGATTGCAATTAAACTTATACTACCAAACAACCACACAGGCCGACGAGTTGAATGCAGGTATCAACCAAGCAAGCTCAAAACACTAAAAATGACATATATACTTATAACTAATTTTACAACTAATCGCAAACACAAATTCAAACTACAACTACCTAAAGCTAGAATAAGAAGTGACTTAGAATAAAAAGGAAGGCAAAGTACAGATTTATGCAACCGGATGGGGTGGGGGCTGCAAAACAGTGGCCAAGAGGGCTAACTATGAGGGGCAAATTACGCAAGCTATCAAGCGATTGAATGTAGAAAACTTATGGATTTGTCAAGCCAGAATAGCAAGCTTACCAAAACTCTAAAAGTCGAGCAAAAAGGTCAACCATAGAACTAGTTATGGTCTAGTGAAAACATGTTAGTGGCAAACGATTTGGAGCAGAGGAGAGACAAGCTAAGAGGGTCACTTTACGCTGCTCAAAAGCTAGTAAAAATAAATCTTAAAAATTAAATAAAACTACCAGCTTGTAAGCAAGCTTGCAAATAACGGAAATACTAAATTCCAAAACTATGGGACAAAAATTGAGGGAATTAAAATTGCTTGATTAACCTGTTTGGCGCGACCAGCCTGTTGGGTCAATGAACATGAGAATGGGTCAAGTTGGGTTCTGACTTGCAAGCCACCAATTGCAGACTTGCAACAACTACGATAGCCTTAAAGGGAACTGATCTAAAGCCAATGAAGCGACTAAAGGCCTAAAACAACAGTCTATCCTACCCTAAAATTGAAACCTGTTAAAACCAAAAGCTTTTAGAAAATGGTTGGTAGCTTTAAAACTTTTTGAAAATGAAACTTCAAACTTTAAAACTGCAAAGGTTAACAAAATAAAGCTGAGCTAAGTTTAGATTTCAGACAAAACGGAGTTTATCTTGTTTAAAGCTACTGTGCCAAACACCCCATAAGATTCTCAAAATGCTTTTTAATACTATGAAAACGGGTTTTCAAGCAAGTTTTTGGAAAACGACAATCTAACTTAGTCTAACAACATTTAAAGACCAACACTAAACCTATGAAAATAAGTGAGCTAAGCAACTAATGTAAGCTATCTCAAAGCTAAACAGGACCGTCTATACCCTAATCTAGAGGCTAATAATAAGTACGAATAAGCTACGAAGACTTTAATAAGCAAATAAAAAGGAGCAGGATCAACTAATAAGCCAAAAACAAATAAGCAGTGATGAGTAAGGTTTCAAGCAAGGCTTTTGTAAAAGAAAGAACTTAAAAATTCAAGTTACTTCAAAATAAAACTTTCATTGATAGAGAAAAATAAAGAGTACAAAGACTTTAACTTTAGAAAAAATTACTTAAAACCCTACTGCCTTTAAGTGGCATACAAACTAATCTATTTATAGTTGAACAAATTAGGGTTGCTCTCTCTTTGATGCATCTGAGTTGTGCTTCCTCCTTCAGCCTCAGCCATTGGATTAAATCAAAAAGATATCAGCCCTTGATTCTTGTATTGGCGCCCAAATCATGTTATGGATTCCTAGGGTGGATGTGGTAGGTATGGTTTTGTGAGAGGTGGAGGAAGGTAGTGGGATTGGGGGTTGCATTTGGGGTGCTTTTGATGTGGAGATGGAGTATGGCAGGAGGTTGATGTGAAGGAGGGGGGTTAGTATGGTGGATAATAACAGGCAAAAGTGATGGTGGTTTGTGTTTTCTGGGTAAACGGGGGAGAGGAGGAAGGAGATATTGGTTTGACCAGGTCTGGGGAAAGGAATACGCTTTATTATAAACGTATAAGTGTTTTGGGTTTGGGCCAGGAGTGTTGCTGGGCCAAGGGTTTGTTGGTGTGGCTGGGGTGAGTGGGATTGGGCCAATGAGAACTTTTGGATCAGGTTATGTTTGGATTAAAGTGTTGAGTTGTAATATCATATGGTGTATTAAATAACAACAAGGGCCAATTGTGTAACTCCTGAAAACTTATGGACTGAAAATGTAATTCCACCAACGTACTCCAAAGGATCAATATTGCCAAACATTAATTCCACAAGGTCCACATTGTTATTTTTCTCCAATTTATAACTCCTGGGTCACTTTTGCCAAACTCCAAACTGCAAGGGCCAAAGTTGTACAATCACCAAACTTTTCACCAAACGATCATTTCTGCCAAAGTTTGTTAGTACAAGGACCATAATTATCAATTTCCAAAAGATTTTAATTCCATGGGCTATTTTTGACACGTTTGCAAAATTCAGGGACTTAACTTGACAATTTTTGAAACTTTTCACCAAAGGACCAATTTTGATAACTTTTAATTTTCCAAGGACCTTTGATGACTTTTCTTTCAAATTACAAGGCTAGGGACTGATTTTGACAAGTTTTGAAAGTTGAGGGACTGAAACTGCCGATTATGCAACACTTTGTCGCTTTTCATTTGTTTTTGATCATTTTGCATATAAAACACGACTCTGGGATATTTTCATTATTTTGATGCATTCTTGAGTGTTTTCACGTGTTTTGGCAGTTAAAATACGGTAAAAATGATGAGTATTTACACACTCATCATTCATCACTCAACATTTTCTCACCCATCAATGATACAAACTTCCTCAACCTTGCTACTCCAACACCATCTCCAAATCCTTGCAATGCTAACACAATCACCACTCCTCTACCAACTAAAACACCAAATGATCCAACACCACCTTCGGCACCAACTCAACCATCAAAAACTCCATCACCTCAGTCACAAAAATTGACACCTATGGAACTATTCAAAACACCACCAACATCACCACATCCGTGATTGGAAACTTTAGAAGACCCACCACCTAGATCATCAAATCCACCACCATTGCCACTTTTTGACACCATTGCTCAAATGGAAACTCAACAACAACCAAGGTTTCAACCAAGTGAACCATTAAATGATAAACCTCATCAACCATCACTAGTAGAGCATTTGGCTTACAAACATGGTAGACCTTCAATCTTTCCACAAGATCAAGTTCATCCATAACCACAACCATTGTTGTTACACCCCATTTACAAAGACATCCATGGTCCTCTTTATGGAGAACCAAGCTTCCTCCATCATTATCAAGAACAAGAACCACCTCAAGAGTATTCCCAACACTTCGATTCCCTATTTCCTTCTTATGTGGAAATAGAAGCATCCTTATGGGCCAAATCTCCAAACACTCATGAAGAAATAAACACTCATTTGGAAAACCTTTATGCTTTCAAGCATATGGTTGATTCTCATCTCAACCAAGCCATGGATTTCCAAACCGCAATGTACTCATGTATTGCAGGAAATCAAAACACTCAACCATCCACCTTTGCTCCCACTACAACCAATGCTCCATCAACCACCAATGATCCACCAACAACAAACCAAGTTCCACCGCTACCACTTCCTCGCCATGGTTGCTCCATCTGCGAAAGAACCGCTCATCTTAGTGAGAGATGCAACATCTTGGTACATGAGCTTTAAGATGAAATGAGGTTTATCCTCAACCACATTTTGGAGCGTCTAAACGCCATCTCTCATCCACCACAAGCTTAGAGCATCATTAGGAAATCCAAATAATGGTAGAATCTCACCTAGGAATCATTTCTTTTTATAGTTGTAGTTTTCATTATTTCTAGTTAATTTTCTTTTGTATAACTAGTAGACTTTTTTTAAGTCTTTAAGTTTGACTTTTTAAGTGAAAATAAAATTTTACTTGAAATATAAATAGTTCTACTTCTATGTTTGGTTGGTCATTCTCATTTGTGTTGGTTGTTTATATACTTGGTGAATGTTGTTATGAGATGATTACTTATTCACTTATAACATTATATATCCTTGTTCGTACTTTATACCATCAATCATAGTTGTATCTACAACAAACTAAATTTTTTTTGTATGATCAAAATCCATGTATCCTCTCATGGCACTCCATTTAGGGGGAGTAGTGTCCAAGGGGGAGTATATGGCATGAAACATTTCCGCTTCGCCACTCTTCTTTTTGTTTGGACAAAAAGGGGGAGATAATATATTTAACCAATTCAAATTTGTTGCATCATTTACATATCAAGAAAATCATACTTAAAAGTTGGAATAATCATGTTAAATATAAATTTTTAAAATAATCATAATCTATAATTATCCATTTGCTTAAAAATAAAATTTATGTTTTGTCGTCAACAAAAAGGGGGAGATTGTTAATACAAATATCGCCTAAAAACGTTATTTATATTTTACGATCTTTCTTAGTTTTGTTAAACGACAAAAGGTAAAGTTTATTTTTAGCAAGTCATAAATATAGTTTAGAAGTCTTTTACTTAACATCACTCAAACTACATTTACATTTTTTCATAAAGTGATTTCAAATTGTAAAATGGTTAAGTATACTTTAGTATAATTTCATGTGTTAAAAATGTCATATAAGTATATTTAGTAAGTTTTCTAAGAGAGTGTGTCTTATTAGGATATAAGTAATCAAACCTTTTTAGTAAATCATTCACTTGCTAAACATCTCAAACAAACATTTTTAAGTCTCTACATAAACACTTTTACAAGAATACTTTCTTTTTTAAGTATATCTAAAATTAGAAATAATAGATATACTTACATCATCACTTGCATCACACATGTCCCTTCAAGGAAACATATGTGTAAGAGACATGTTTTATTTTGTGTAGATTCATACTCAAAGATCTCAAAGTTGACTGTGTGAGATCTTGAGAATATTGAGTTAGATTTTGAAATATTTGTGCAGGATTCTGTTAGACATGCTGACGGAACCCATGGGTATAACGGACGGAACCAAAGGATTGGTTCCGCCGTATCCATGGTTTGGTCTGGAATTTTGCCTATAAATAGCAACCTACTCTTTGTGTTTTTCTTATCACTTACATCATAACATATTGCATATACTTTCATTTCTCTCTTCTAACTCAGTTCCATTTCATATTTGTGAGTCTTTCTTTGTAGCAAGAAGATCACGACTTCACAAGCTTCAACACAACGTTGCAAGACTTGTTAAGCATAGCATAGTGTAAACTTGTAAAGTTTGTACATCATTTTATTGTATCCACTTGTAGTGATCGGTTAGTATTTTAGTCCTCAAAATACTTAGTGTATCGGGAGTTGTTGTACACTTGTAAAAGAACTATCGGGAGTGGTTGAACCCTTGTGAAAGAACACGACATCTAGCTTAGTGTCGGAAATAGTGTGTTAGCGACGTGTAAGGTTTTTTCCGCCGGTTAAAGGAGCTTGTTGACTAGTGCAAGAAACTCTCGAGTTGGATACTCTGGGCGTGGAGTAGGGCACGGAAAAAGTGTCCTTGTTGCCGAACCACGATAAACATCCTTGTTATGGTTTGATCATTTCTTACTTTTATACTTGCATATTATTTTTTGTTTGGTAAGCTTTAGTTGTCGATTACACTTAAAAGTTTTCAAAGAAAATCAAATTAAAACCACTAAACTATTCAACCCTCCTTCTAGTTTTCCACACGATCCACACAATCTAACTAAATATGATGAGAAACAACTTGATGTATAACAATATACAAGTACGTAACAAGTGTTATGAGTGCACTAAGCTAATACTACTACACTTTGTATCTTCTCGATACGGTGTGTTCTTCTCTTACGCTAGTAGAGAAATGAAGGTGATCATTTGAATGGATGATTGGATCACTCTTAAACAAAATAAAACTGACTAAATAATCAAAGAAATAGATTGGATGAGGTAGATTTTGATCAGAAAGATCTGTGTGAAAAATTATTGTTTGGAGTGTAAAATGGTCTACTATTTATAGGGTCTAGAAATTTTGCCTAGTACAAGGGACTGTACCGTTAAAGTCCCAACGGTACCGTCGGGTTTAATGGTACCGTGCCAGATACACACTCCAATTTTCGTCCTTTTGTGGTGAAGGTTTATTTGGGGATGTTGATGCTTGATTTTGGAGGGAAAACTAGCACTTATAATTTTGAATTAAATTTCCCAAATAAAATATTTCTTAATAATTCAAAAATAATTCGTAAAAACAATTTTGTAAAAATGTCTTGTCACATTTATAAAAATGTAAAATTTATTTTCTTTTTCTCTCTTGTTTGGTTCGACCACCGCCCCTCACCATCATCAAACCGCCTTCTTTTTCTAATTTTGTTCCTAAGTTCAAGTTAAAAAAGACTTTGGGTTATATTTATATAGTTTGGGTTGATAAAATTTTATACTTGGGCTTTATTTAGTCATTGATCACTCACTAATCGTCCTAAGGTATGTAATCTTTTTACATAAAGATTTCAACTTTCAGAATCCGTGATATGTAAACATTTCAAAAGTACAATTCGTTATGTAAAAGGTTAATTAAATAACCACTTTCCAGCTTATTGTTTTTCGACATACACATACACATTTAAGAAAAGTTGTGTTATTTAGTATGTGTGGTTTAACTATCTTATAAACGGACTAAAGATAAAGTTTTGAATAAGCCTATAGCTTATTTGGTTTTGTTTTGAGCTCAACAGCTTTATTTGTTTTGAGCTCAACATATAATTTTAGGTAAAATTATGCGTTGATAAATTTTTAATGAGTTTTCCCGTTACTTCTCCCCCCTTTTTGTAGAATCAAAAAGGTGTGTCGTGGTTTTTGAGGAGAGGAGACACGAGCACCCTTGAAAGAGAATCGTTGGAGTGATTAACGAAATACAAGCTCCCCCTTAATGAGGGCACCGAGGAATCGAGCTATGGTGATGTGCTAAAAAACAGAGTAAGAACAAAGCACATGCATGCATATACATATATAAAAGATGATATGGATGTGAAATAAATTATGTAGTGCAGGAATCAGATAGAGAAAGACAGAATATAATCTAATTATGAGCACTATAGGGGACGGTCCCGTAAATAGGGGGATGGTCACTTATTGATTCGGGGACCGCCAGTCCATTTAAGGGACCGCCGGTAGTAGGCTTCCAAGTTGGCAGATAGGTTGTGATTAAGGTAACTTTCCATTTTCAAGGTTAGATATTTTTAGTCCATTTTCATGTTTAACTAAGACCAATATCACAACATATTATTATATCTAAAACATAATCATTCATTCATTTCATTGCAAGAGAAGCATACAATGACAACCATAAAAATTCCATGACAAACACATCATAGAAATAACAACATTAGTCATTAACTAAGACAACAAGTGTATACTTTTATTTCATTCCCATTGCATGTTTGGTCCAAAGCACAACTTCCACTTGATTATTCATGACTAGATTTTTGAGAACATCTAGTCAGAGGGTGGAGTGGATGATGGAGAGGATGAAGGTGGAGCCAAAGCAGTTGCCGATGGTGGCATTGAGGCAAGGGGAGTTGGTTGCACAATTTTTTGAGCAATGAGATACTCAATGTGACAAAACATGATGTAAAGTTCATCTCGAAGAGAATGAATGAGATGAAAGTTGTGGTATCAACAAGTACACCCCACAGTGTGGTTGTTAGCAAAATAGTGGGGAACGGGATTGCCAAGATTTGTAGATGATGGTGGAGTGAGAGGAGTGTTCTCCAAAGGCCCGTTTGGTGCTGTGGTGATATGATTAGATGAGTTTGTTAGAGGAGGATGTTGGTTTCTTCGTGATGAGATAGAATGGGTGGGAGATGATGGTTGATTACTCACGAATGGAGTGTAAGGACTCAAACTAGATTGGGTGAGCAAGGGTAACAAGTTTTTGAAAAATGATGAGAAAGGTGATGTGGTTGTCCGTTAGCTAGAGGATGTAATAGTTGAAGAGTGATATGTTCCATTGGTGGATGGTGTTTTGAGTTGTGCACTTGGTGCTTGAGAATCATGGTGACTTAGGAGATGGAGTAGTGTCACAGAGTGTGAGGTCAATGAAATTGGTTTGAGGTTGAATGATTTTGAGCTTAGGCCTTTTGTTTGATGGTTGTGTTGTGGGTTCTTTGTTAGATGTTGGCAAGGAAGTGGAGGATGAGGCCATTGTAGGTGATGAAGTTGGATTGAAAGATGAGTGTGATGAGGTTGAGGGTGATGAGGAAGGTTTAAAAAATCAAGCATGGTTGTGGTTTGGGCAAAGCATGCATTAGGAAATTTTAAGCACCTAGAAATGTTTATCTAAACAATGTAAGGTGGTGATAATCATGCAATAGTTTAGGATTGCAGGAATGAACAAAATAGTGCAAAAATCCATGATCCCACAAGGACGGTCTTCTAAACTCCAGACGGTCCTTTATCACTAGAGGACTGCCAGATCAATAAGGGACCGCTGGCAGTGGGTTCGCAGAATTTTGCCCAGTTTCTCATTTCTACAAACATCATATAACAACACTCATTCAGAACAATAGTAGAACTAAATTGTAAGAGAATAGTGCCACACAATCATGCATGTTAAGCATTAATGAATAACAACAATCAAGAGTTAACAAATCCTAATGATACGAGTAAATATGTAACATAGTAATTAAGTTCTTCATAATAAATCATCATGGTACATCCTTGTCAATGGTGTTTGTGATAGGTTCTTGTTGCATGACTTTCTTGACTCTAGTTTGTTCCTCAATCTCGAGTGTGGGATCATCATAGATGTCATAGTCAACAGATGCTGTGGAGATAAAGATAGAGGAGATATGGAGATCATTGATGGGTTCCATGACAGGATCAAAGAGAGAGTATTGAGGGCCACAGAATGTTGGGAATAGACTTTATTAACTCAAGTGTCGGTCATTAAGTTTTGTATTAGGTTACATTATATTACATTTATTTTATGTTTTATAAGTGTTTAAGCTAAGTTTACATGATTTGTAAAGGTCTAAGGGCTTAATATGTAATATTGTCAAAGTTAAGAGATGCCCTAGTCCTCACCTATAAATACTCATGTATCCCCTCATTAGAGGGTGTTGGTTCTCTTGGAAATACTAAGTTCATTTTATTTTCATAATAAGGGTTCCTTCCACTCTCTCTCTCTACTTACTTTCTCTCTCTAAGATTTAGTGATTATTTGTTAAGAAATCATGACCTAACAAGTGGTATCATTCACCAAGGGATAGTTTAGGTTGTTTTAGTTTAGATTTGGTTGAAGTTTTGGGCTTAAAAAGTGTTTTTTTCTCGGTTTCGGCGTGTTTCTTTCTGTTCTAGCGAGTTAAGTCTTGGGTTCAGCGAGTTAGAGTTAGTTTGCAGCGAGTTAGGACTGCTTTCCAGCGAGTTAGGACACATCCAGCGAGTTAAGTTCATTTTTTAAGCAAGTTCTCTTTTCTAAGTTGGCGAGTTAGCCTTATTAGCGAGTTAGCTAATATTCCTTATAGTTTAACTAGTAAGGATCTTTATCTACCCTCACTTAAGGCAAACTCTTGTTCGTTTGAATCTACTTAGCGAGTTATCTAATTCTAGCGAGTTAGATACTTTTCCAGAGAGTTAAGGGTTTTTCCAGCGAGTTACAAGATTTTCAGCGAGTTAAGAAGTTTTTCCAGCGAGTTAAGAGTTTTCCAGCGAGTTAGAGATTTATCCAGCGAGTTAGAAACTTATTCAGTGAGTTAAGTGAATTCTCCAGCGAGTTAAGAACCATCTTAGCGAGTTAATATTTCTCAGCGATTTAGATACTTCTCCAGCGAGTTAAGTGACTTCTCCAGTGAGTTAAGAACCTTCTCAGTGACTTAGAAACTTTTCCCAAGCGAGTTAAAACTTCTCCAGCGAGTTAAGACCTTCTCAGCGAGTTAGTAACTTTTCCCAGCGAGTTAAGACTTCTCCAGCGAGTTAAGATCTTTCTCAGCGAGTTAGAAATTCTCAAGTAACGCTTCAACTATCGCTACAACATCTGAACTTATACAACAACCTTGATTATCCTTCATAGATCCATCTCATCTTAACAAGTTCATCTTTCTTATCTTTCTCTTTATTTCTTTCTGTCTATTCAAAATAATAATAATAATAATAATAATTTTGGTTTAACAGTGAAAATTTTTATGCGAAAATCAAATTTTGGTTTAACAGTGAAAATTTTGGCCCAAAATTCAAATTTTTAGGCCAAAATTCAAAAAATTTCGGTGAAATTTGGCGGCAAAATTTTTGAAACTCAAATTTTTCTTGCAACCTTAAAATTGCATTTCATAGTGATTTTCAAATTTTGGGAGAGAAAATTTTCAAATTAAATTTTGGAGGGAAAATCAGAATTCAGTATATCGACCTTAAGTGTGACATTTTTGTTTGATTATTTCGATTAAGTCGCAACAATCAAGGGGGAGAGAAATGTCATTTACAATGTTTCAATCACCTTCTTCCAACTACCTTCCTCACCAATATTCTCATTAGCAATAGTATCATCAACAACAAAGTCACAGCTCCCTCATTCGTCATGTTCTGCTCTTTGGCAATGAATCAAGGCCTGCAATGTTGCTACCGGGAACATATACTGATTGGAAATGGAGATTTCTAGAATGGCTCACAAATCATCCTGCTGCAGATCTCATAGTTAAATCCATTCAAGATGGTCCATACAAAATGATATCTCTTCCTGACTCAACAGGGATTATCAGACTACAAACTGATAGATTTGAATGCTACTAAACTTGCTCAGTACAATGCTGACCAACAAGCTGCATGGTTCATGACATTAGTCCTTCCCAGCTCAATTTACATGAATATGGACTTTCAAGCCAGTGCTTATGAAATGTGGAAATATCTTGAAGCTATGCATCATACAAAAGAACTTCATCACATTAGAATGAAGAAAATTCTTGAATCTTGTTTAAGCATGAATCCACTGAAGACCATTCTCCCCGCTCCACCATCCCAAGCTGTTGACCATGGATAATTAATCTACAATCCAAATGGTCTATTCTTCGATCCTCCAAATGCACCTGAGTCAATCTTCATTCCACAATACCATCCTGCAACACTATATGCTCATATGCAATCTCTTCTACAAAATCTAGTGAAGCTTGGACAAGTATCTACAGAGAAAGACAAAGGCATAATGACTTCTAGTTCTGAATGTTTAAACACAATGGAAGATACTGATGAAGAAGAAGATCTTATCAAACCAAGCATGGAATTTATAGCATATACGGAAAATATTGCAAATGTGGAAGATCAAGATTATGATTCAACTCCACTCTTTGACGCTAATGTTGAATACGAGGCCACACTTAGTCAAATAGAAATTGAAGGGGGGGTAATTTCAATGCTGTTTTGCAAAGTTTCATGGGAGATATTCCATCTGATGATGAATATGCAGATTTGGAATCCATTACAGCAGATTTGGAAGCCGATACAGCAGATGTGATGTTCATGGCAAACATGCAGGAATTTCACATGAATAATGCAGGCCCAGAGTATGATTCTGATGATTCTGAAGATCCATTTGTGAGATTAAATAAAGAGAAATGCATGACATCGTTTAGATTACTTCAGTCACACCTTAAGCTTCTCTCAAACAAAGACTTAGCAGAAACTATTTCCGAGGGTGGATTCAAATGGGTATTTCCAGACCTCTTTGGAGAAAAAGTTGATATTTTCACTAATTCGATGTTCGAAAACGTGAATCAACTTGAAAAGCAACTTGCAACTAAAGAATTTCACGAGAATGAATCCAAGTCCGCCTTCAGAGTTCTCAAGGAACAGTTTCAACATTTCATCAGTTATGACTGTGAAGTGGGAAGCAAGTATTTTTTTGGAATACACTCGTATTGAGGCTCAAACCTTCAAAGATATATTGCTCCAACCCCTGGATGCTCTTGAGAAGTCAATTGCTGAAAGAGCACTTCACAGAGAAGAGTATGACAAAAGGGTAAATAAAAAGAAGTTGCAGATTCAAGAAGAGCAAGTTCATAAAGTTGATGTATTGGAAGCTAATTTGGTTGTCATGGAAACCAATGGGACAGAATTAGAAGAGCATGATGATAGCATCAGATTGGGGAATGATATAGATGCAGACTGTGCAGAGATCAGACCCTCCGATGACTCAGAGCCCAACTTTGACAAAGAACAGATGGATGAGGAAGATGTCATACCCATCTATGACACAGAACCTAACTTTGACAAAGAGCAAATGGTTGAGGTACAATCTACTGTTGTTCATATTATGCTTGCAAATGAGAAACGACAATCTGAGCAACCTAACTTCAGTAATGAAGGAGAGGTTGACCAGAATGTTGTTCAATGTCTAGACAAACGTTCTGAGTCTGAGGCCTTACCTGATAATCTAATGACTGAAACAACAAACCAAATTCTTGAGTCTGAAAACGTTCTTCTCAAAAAGACCATTGCCCAGTTTCATAAAGATTTTTCAAAACTTGAGGTACATTGCATCTCCCTTGAACTTATATTGCAAAACGAATCTCTAAATTCGGGTAACAATGGTCAACTTTTGAATGTACAAAGTAAAAGTGTGGATACATTAGTTAAGGAAAATGAGTTTTTAAAAGGTCAAATTCAAGCAAAGGTGTTTGTACATGCTGCATTGCAAAACAAATTAAGAAGACTGATTGGCCAGAGTGTGGATACTAACACTAGTACAAAAAGTTCTATTGGTCACGCATGGTCGATTTTGAAATGTCACATTGTAACATTTATACGTGACTAAATGTACCGGAATAAAATAAACAGCCACACTTGATCCGACTTGTGTGACCATATCGGAATTCTATTGTCACACATTTGAATATTTATGTGACTAGAGGTAACTGGAAAAAAAAATTGGAATATTTAGTCACTTATAATTTGGTACGTGTGACAGATACAAATGAGTTTGAGACATTAGTCACACTATATATATATATATATATATATATATATATATATATATATATATATATATATATATATATGTGTGTGTGACAAATATAAGTCACACAATTGAACAGTGTGACCAAAATCCATATATGGTTACATAAGGTAATTGTGTATGTGGCTAAATTATATAGTCAAGTTTGTCACACATTATTTAAACGTGACTGCTATTCTTTGCTGAATATTTAGCCACATAGCGTTTGAAATGTGTGACAACAGAAAAGTAAGTTTGAAGCGTTAGTCACGATATGCAATTAATAGTGACAAATATATGTCACACAATTGAAAAGTGTGACCAAATGTCATATATGGTCACACTAAACCATAGAAACATGATTAAGTGTAACGAAAATTCGATACATATGGTCACGTAATTTAATATGTGTGTCTAAAGTTTAGTGTGTGTTTGCTTGCCAAATCCTAATGTGTATAGTCACACATAATTGAAGCACGATCATGTGACTATAGGTGATGAGTGTGTAAATACTCATCATTTTTATCGTATCTGAACTGCCAAAACGTCCAAAAACACTCAGAAATGCATCAAAATACAGAAATTATCCCAAAAGTGTGTTTTATATGTTCTAGATGCAAAATGTTTAAAAACAAATGAAAAACGAACAAACTTTACATAATTGGCAGTTTCAGTCCCTCAAGTTTCATAAATTGACAAAACTAGTCCCTGAAAGTTTAAAATGAAAGAAAAGTCAACCCAAGGCATTTAAAAGTCAAAAGTTATCAAATTTGATCCTTGGGTGAAAACTTTGGGAAAATTACACATTTGGTCCCTGCACTTTGAAAAATGGCAATTTTGGTCCTCGGGTGTTCAAATTGGAAAATAAACTTCAAAAGTCCTTTGGCAATTGAATATGTTGCATGTTTAGCCCATGTAATTAACTTTGGCAGGTTGGCAGTTTTCACCCTTCCATTTTCAGAAATTGCAAGAATGGTCCTTGTGATTTACTAGACTACTACAAGCCAAATGGACGCTTTGTATTTTATTTAACCCAAAATAAATCAACACCCCAACCAACCCAATCTATCACCTTGGTCCAATCCTCACCAAGCCCACCCAAAATACAAATAAAAACACCCTGGTTAATAACCAGGGTCAAACTCTCCCTCACCCTAGTCAAGCCTCACCCATGGTTATCACCTCCCTCTTCACGTGACTCCCCCATAGCCTGCTACACCACTTCCAAGCCCCAACCTCATCATCACCACTACTCCCACACGCCACCCCTACCCATTCTCACTTTCCACCATTAAACAACAAAATAAACCCTGCCAAGAGCTAAAAGCCAAAACCAATTTCCCGCCAAATTGCAATTGGAAGGCCAAGATCAAAAGAAGCAATCCAATGGTGGGATTTGAGGAAGAGAGTCACAGAAGTGGACAAGGCAAAAGGAAACCCTAGTTTTTGAGTATAAATAGCTAAGTTGTAAGCCATTTTTTGGCAGTAGTTAATTAGGTTTTTAGTAGGTAATTGTAGTGTAGAATCAGCTTAAGTTTAACTTTTATCAAGTATTGTAGCTCTTAAATCCAGTTTGTAATCTTTTTAATTCAATAAAAGTATTAAAACCTTGTTTATGTATAACTGTTCATCTATCTCTTGCTTAATACAACTGCTTATTTGGTGCTTATCCCTGGTCAATTTATTTCTCAGTGTAATTCTAAGTTGCTTGTTCCTTATTTCTTTTAGATTAATGCCCATTAGGATAGAGTTTGCTTAAAATTGCACATTTGGTCATATGAATGCATCATCTGTTTTGGCTTAGTACACTACTTATCTTTGCATCATTTTACCTTTCATAACTTTTATTTAGCTTATATAAGTAGGTTGCATCAGTTCCCTGGCTTATTTCATCCTAAATGCATAAAAACTAAGGTCAGCCATGATATAAAAGGGTGTTTGACTCAGGGTTATTCATAGTGACCAGTGAGAATTTGATTGTTGCAAGTGGTTAGAAAATGTTGCCTTAGGTTCTAAGAGGTCAGTTATGTCATAATATGCAGGTCTTATGGTTAAAAAAGTCAAATCCTCCTTCAAACTTCACTACTGCATAATCAGTTAGTCATTAGCTTGCATAATCAACTCATTAGGTGCATGTGTAGTAAATTTAGCATAAATCACTTTTACAATTGCTTAATATATCATTTTAGTCACTTAGAAGTAATCAAAATTCAGTTTGGTCAAAGTGTTCATTAAATGAAAAAAGTCTAATTTCATGTAGTGTCATTTTTCCATTTTTGGTGAGATTTTTCCTGAGCTCAGTTTTAAGATCTTGCCTTTGTGCTTTTAGGATATTGAAGTCTAGTAGCTCATCTGTATTGATCTCATTTTAGATGATTTTTGTAATTTTTTTAGTTGCTTATTGATTGCTTTTTGTTGGCTGTTTGAACATGCATTACCCTGCGCAGTTTGACTGTCTCATTAGCCCCACTTCCCTGGGTTCCACAGGTTGCAAAAGTAGGTCCTACTAGGTGATTTTGGGTTCTCTAAATAGCTCACCTAGCTGTCTATCTTAATCCAAGTTCCAATTAAGCTCAAGCTTTCTTGCCCCTAGCTGAAATGAAGCCTGCAACAAGCCCTCCATGGCCTGTTGAGAGTGTTTGATTGAGATTGCTTATTTGGTTTTTATGCTTATCTGTTGCCTCAGTTCTTGATTCCTTCCCCATTAGTGAATATTTAAGGTTCCCTAGTATGCCTTTGCTTGTTCACCCTTAGGTCTAGCTTGTATCAGCTTCTTAGATAGCTTATTAGGTTTCCATAAGACCTTGGTTGTAGCTTTAGCCAAACTGTTCATCTCTTTCCTTAATGATTAATTGATTCTAAATCTTAGCTTATCTAGGTTAGAATTTTATGCTTTGAAGCTTATTTGGTTTAGTTTGTAGCTTGTGTGAGCTTATTTAAGCTCAACAGTTAAGTTCTTTAATAGTTTAAGCCTATAAGCCTTCTTTTTTTCTTTTTTTTTCTGTTTTTTTTTTTTTTTTTTACCACAATTCTCTGTTAGTTCAAGTTAAACATAGGATGGGATTTCTGATTTTATGGTTACTTGGTAGTTTAGCAATTGTTTAGGTGTAGCTATTTAGGATTGTTATAGCTTATTTGGCCTGCTTGTTCTTCTTATACCCTGCACCAGTTAGTTTAGTCTTAAGCCATTTTTCTTATGCTTGAAGATTGTTAATTAGTGACCTTTGGTCTGTGTTTTTTCTTGTTTTGAAAACCTCACTAAGCCATGTGTCTATGCTTATGCTTGTTTTTCATTTGTATGCATATCTAATTGCTTATTTTGTTTCCCCAATATTGACTCACCAAGCTCAGTTATACTGAGCAATCAGTGTAACCAAGCCTCTTTCACAAGCTCATTCCAAGCTCAGTTGTGGACCTCACAAGCTGATCCTTGGCTTATTAGATAGCTCACCTGGCTAGCTTTTAGGATCAAGGTTCAGCTTGGACCCCTGACCCTTCTTGTGGACCCTACATGAGCTTGTAGATAGACATTTTGGCCTGCCTTAGTGTTGGTCTTGGTCAAATTGCTTATTTGCATTCTCAGCTTGATTCAGTGCGTATTTTATGATAAGTTGAGTTATTTAAGTTCCATTTGAGTTGACTGTATCCCTACTAGCTTCTTAGGAATTAGTAGTAGCTTATTCAGGATCAGACAGTTGAGGTGGTGTTTGTTGTTTTTGGTTTTTACTCATTTTACTATCTGCTTATGATTTCCCCATGTATCTGCTTGTTTTGCAGCTTTTCACAAAAAGTTGTAGTTACAAAAATTGTTCATGTTCATGTTGTTAATAAGTTTGTGTGAAAAAGTTTGAAAAAAAAAAATAGTTTTGCAAAAAAGCCAAGGGCAGGATTCGAACCTGTGTCCCTTGGCTCACAACTGAACATACACAACATACACCTCACTACCATTCGCCCTAGGGTCTTTTTCAGTTAAGTATTTGCAAATTTTATTTATAAAGTGGTATTGTTACTTTAGCTTAATTTAGCTTATCTAGCTTATTTACTGCATTTTAATAAGCATTAGAGACCTTTTTTTATTTTTCTTAGTATTCTGTTAGTACAAAGTAATTTCAGTAAATTTTCATAATTTTCTAAAATAGTTTAGTATTTTTAATAATTATATTTAGTTTAATTAGTATTTAATTAATAATAAATAATATAAAAGTCAAAAAATTAATTTTCTTTTTCTCAAAATTTTCTTTTATCGTTAGGATTATAAAAATATAATTTTCATGTCCGTAGGGTTAGCGTAGCATAAATTTCACTTTTTATTTCGCGCACTCGCGTTTTATTTAATAAACTTTTACGTTTTTAAAATTTAGGTTACGTTAGTAAAAGTAGTTTGTAAAATAAAGAAAAACAAAAAACGTAAAAAAAGTGATAGCTTCTATTTAAGCCCTTTTGGCTTATTTTTCTACTTATTTATAAGAAACTCTGATTTTAAATTCTTAGATTACGTTTTAGGTTGACTAGATTTCACGTTATTGTTAATATAGTTTGTTTAAATCATTTTCATTCCTCATATCTTAGTGTAATCTTACAAATCACTCAAACCATTTTTCCGTCCAAATTCACCCGATCACAAACCCGTTATGATTACCATCACACCTCGTCGGGACATAACGACCCGGGAATACACTGTACTTCCACGGAGATTGATTCTAGGCTGTTTGACCTTGTTGACCATTCCCTGGTCAATATAGGTTGACCGTTTGGAGCCAATCAAATTTTGGCGCCGCTGCTGGGGAGGTTGTGCGCGTTATTATAAAACGGTTTTGCAAATTAGTGAATCTGGGTATACGCTCATTGTATATTTACTATCCTTGTTCATATTTTCATATTTTTATCAAACAAAACGGTTCCTGAAAACTTTTTAAAAACAGTTTTCAACGAACACAAAAAACCCAAAAAGATTTTCGTTCTTATTTGTATATAAAATGTCTTTCCAAAAATCCAAAAATATTCACCTTTACCCTCCTACCCTTTTGATTCTTCATTCGTTACCCTCCCAAACCTTTTGATTCTTTCTATGTCTCATCCACACCTTCTAATTTTTGAATGTGGTAGTCTTCATAATGGTGGTAATTGCCCCAGCTGTGGCATGGTAGAGTCAGGAAACGGGTCTGTCTATAACCAAGATCCCTATTCCTACCATGACACGACTGATTTATTCCATCAGCTACCACACCATGAGACTCAACAGTTTTACGGTTGTGAGTACTGTGGTGGTTCACACTATAGTTCTGATTGTCAATCAGGAAGCACACTTGTCTATGAGCAGTTTCCTGATAACAATTACGACTCTAGCACATACGACTCACAGCCACATCAGTTTTACTGTTGTGAGTACTGTGGAGGTCCACACTCTAGCACAGATTGTCAAACAAAGAATCAATTTCCTTGTGACAATTACGACTATTCATTTTCAGGCTCACCTCCACAGTACCAAATGATCCAAGCAACTCCTCATGATACTGAGCAAGACCTTTTACTTGAGGCTCTTGAGATATTGCAAGAACTTAAGGAGGAGTTAGCTACTACATCGTTTCAAGATTCTCGTGAGAAATCTATGGCAGAATTACTTGCTGAAGAACGAGATACTAGAAACGAATTGAGCATAGAAGAATTGCTAGTCTTAGAACAAGCAGCTGAAACACGTGCCATATTTCGCAATGCTGCTCTTCTCGACGATGATGATAGTGATGATGAAGTTACCCTTGATATTTCTCAATTTTGTAAGGGTTCATCAGGTTCATCTGTTGTGATTCCTTCCTCCGAAAATCAGGGAGAAAAGACTATGATAGAATTACTAGCAGAAGAACAAATAAAATTTATAAAACCCATGTCTGCTAGTCCTCCTCAACTCCCTCAGTCTATTGATATCACACCCGAAGTTCACACTCACTCTTTGAACATGGGGGATGAGCATCTTGACACTATTCCTGCAAAGGAATCGGACGAATTCATAAAGTCTAGTGTTGAGAACCTTGTCCCAATCCCAGGAGAGCCACAAGTAACTTTTGATCATGTGTGTGATTTACTTTCCCCTCTTAACTGTTCAAACGATCATTTTGAGACTTTCTCAGATTTTAATGATGATTGTACATCTCATGGAGACATTGAGTATATTGAGGCATCACTCCCACAGTCTGATGCTGATTCTTGAGGAGTTCGCCGATGAACTTACTAACATCAATCCACTTTCATTGGAAAGTGATGATGGTCTCCTCGATTTCGAAGCCGATTGATTCGCCTCAAACGGTCAACTAAGTTTACCAGGTGATGGTCAACCAAGTCAAACGTCTAAAACAAATGCTTCCGAGGAATACAGTGTTTTCCCGGGTCGTAAGTCCCAACGAGGTGTGCGATGTGATATTAAAAACGAATCTGTGATCGAGTGAATCTGAACAGGGAATGGTATAAAAATGTGTGTGTGTGATTAGACTAGGGTTTTACAACTTAAAATAACTATTAGAGTGATTACGTGAAACCTAAATATCTAAAACTTTAAAACGTACACCAAATTAAAATCAGACGCGACTGCGTACTGAGAAAAAGGTGAGTTTTAAGAAAAATAAACTATAAGGGTTAAAAATGAAAATCCTATAAACTAAAACTTAAAATAAAGTTAAATTAAAAAGAAAACTATTTTTAAGATTATTATATTATTAATTATTAATTATTTAATTAAAAACTATTTAACTATTTAATTAGAAAATTATAAATACTACAAATTAAACTAAAAACTTATAAAAATATTTTCTAAACTTAAAAATGAACTTGAAGAAAGTATAAAAAATAAAAATAAATCTTTTTGTCTTTTTGTGAGCTTTTTATTAATTAAAAACTATTTATCTTAATTATACTAATTAAACTATTTTAAATTACAAATAATATTAAACTAACTTAGAAAATTATGAAAATTTTTATAAATCTAATTAACCATCATAGGAATCCTAAAAAATTATAAAAACTTTATTTTATGTATTTTTAAACTAGTTTACTAATTATTATTCTATTTATTATTTAATTACTATTTAAACTATTTAAATTATAAAAACTATTAAATGAACAGTATAAATCACAAGAAAATTTCTAAAATTATCTTATGACTTATAGAAGCTAGGAAAAATATGAAATATAGGTGTTACTATATAAAAACTAATTAAGCTAATTAAAACTTATTTATTGATTAATTACTAATAAAACTATTTTTAATTCTAATTAATACTAAAAGACAAAATTAAAATCTGAGAAAATTATTATAATTACTTTAATATATAAGGAAATTAATAAAAATATAAAAACACAAATTACTTAATAAAAATGTAAAAATGAAAATTAAAATTAAATTATATTAAATAGAAACTATCACTTAATTTTATATTGTTTTTCTTGGATTTTTCTTTTACAAAACTAATTTATATATAAAATCAACTAACTTTAATAAAAACAATAGATTTAGAACTTAAAAATAAGCTAGTTATAAGCTATAATCTCTAACAGTTGACTTATGTTGACTTTGATGAGAAATAAGCTCAAATGAGCTTATGTGGGACCCACCTTGGACTTTTCTGGTTCTAATAGGTCTTATGGATTTGTCAAAGCTTAACTTAACTCAATAAGCTCAGTAGATAAGCTAAAAAGCCAAAATAAGCTAATCCAAAAACCTAAAATCTACACAGACTGGGGACAAGATTCAATGGTTAATCTAGGTGGGGTCCACTGAGGTGCAGGTCAAACAATTGGTCAACCTAGGTAGCCTACTAGGAGGGGGGTTGGGAAAAACTATAGCCTAGGTGTGGGACCCACTGAGGTGGTCTCAAAACCACCACAAAGTTGGGGTGATAGCCTGAGCTGCTGATGCAGGGCAGTTACCTTGCCCTGCAGTTGTGTTTGGAGGTGAGTGGGGACCACAAGAAAATTCCTAAAAATCAAATGGTACTGAGACCTTGAAGTTGAGGTGGTAGAGTATTACCACAACAATTTTCAGCTCCTAAAGCCTATTCCTAAATTCTATAAAAATCCTTGAAGATTTGAAAAAAAACTGAGAAGTGCAAGTTTTGACTTTTGATAGAACTTGCTAGTTTGACTTATGTGAAATTCTAGCACTCACTACTGATTAGATAAGCTTTACTAAACCTAGGAAAAGCTAAATTAACCTATATCTACTAATTTAGAACTGATTTGAGGGTTTGTGGAATCAAAAATCCACACAGTGGACAGATAAAAGGTTTTGGTGTGAGTTTTGACTATTGGGTGTATTTGGCCTGAGTTTAAAGACTAAAATGACCTAATTAAACCTAATGTGACTAGACTGAACTAAAAACAACAACTACAACACTATTGAGGTCAGTGGATTACACTAATCCAAACACCCCCTAAACTAGGACTGTTTTTGGTTTTACACTATAAAACACAAATCTAATCCAAATTATTGGTTTCTAACTGATAATTAGTCTATTATAAACTCAATTAAACATAAAACTTCAATACCACATGCAATGAAAACAGATTTGTCAAGTTTGTTATTAACACAGTGATATATTAATTTTGAGTACAATTGAATTCCAAAAAGCAAGTAAACTATATTATTCAATATTATTACTATGTATCACTAATTAGACAATAAAAACACAATTAGAAACAATATTACAAAGGCTATAGTAAAAATGCCAAAGTTGAGAATTTAGCTTACACTTGAATCAAGGCTGAGCACAAGTGAACCAATGAACCAAATCACACCTATGGACTTCCACAAGTCTACTAAACCAGAAATAATCCAAATCACACCTTGCTTCAGCTTCCTTTCTATCTTTACTCTATTTTTTTATTTTATTTCTATTTATTAGATTATTTTTGGTATTTTTTAGTTTCTACTCTAAATTGATTCTGAGGGTGTCTCAAAGCTTCCAAAAGCTTTGTTAAAGCTTATCTAAGCTTATGAACACCCTTAATAACAACCAACAACAACAGATAACAATTTGAGCTTTTTGAAATTTAAGAAAAATGCTTAAACTGAGAATAGTAACTAAAACCTTAAATTGATGATTGTAAAAGATCAAAATACATGAGTTTAACTGATACAAGCTTAATTGAATTAAATTACAACTGAATTAAAAGATTACACTACCTACGACCTAATTATTCTAAACCTAAACTAATAATATTATTCTTCTGCTCCATTTCCCTTTTGTAGCTAGTTTCTGAGCTTGTGGGACCCACTGGGGTGTTTCCCACCTTGTCCTAGCCATTGATAAGGTCTGATCAATCCAGGCCGTTTAAATACACTTTTTGGCGCCAAAGTCTTTGTGGTAGCGTGGAGTGAATTCAGGGGCAATTAATGGGTTTTGGTGGTTTGTGGAGGTGGAGATGTGAGCAGTAGTGGTGGTGAGGTGGAGGGACAGGTGGTGAAACCACCTGGTTTGTGACTAGGTGGTATTGGGGGAGATGGGTGAATAGTAACTGGCGGGGGAGTGGTATTTGTTTGAGGTTTGACCGGGTTTTGACTTTAGGGTGGACTGGGCTTGGAGTTGGGCCAAAGAAGGAATAAGTGGGTGGGCTGGTGGTGTGGTTTGGTTTTGGTAAAATAATTAGGATCCGTTTGGTTTTTTAACTAAATAAATCACAAGGACTAATTTTGTAATTTATTGAAAGTTAAGGGTCTGAAATTGTAACATTCCCATAGTTTAAATAAGGATTAAACTTAACACATGTGAATAGTACCATGGTATTTTTGATATATTTTTTATTTTTTAAATACCCGGGTACTAAAACTGACAAACTTTCAAACTTGAGGGACTAAATGTGAAATTTATTCAAAACTTTCTCCCAGGGACTAAAAGTGAAAATTATGAATTCCCTAGGACCCTTAATGGTGGTTTTCCCATTTTGAACACCCAGGGACTGAAACTGTCAAGTTTAAACTTTGAGGGACCTGTTTTGCCAAACTGTGAAACTTCAGGGACCAATCATGTAAATTCACCAAATTTATCACCAAGGACCATTCCTGCAAAAGATTATTAGTATAAGGACCAAAATTGAATTTCTCAAAGTTTTTACATCCCAGGGACCATTTCTGTCAATTTCCAAAGTACAGGGACTAAACTTGTAATTTTATGAAACTTTGCACCAAAGGACTAAATATGTAACTTTATGATTAAAAAGGACCTTTGATGACTTTTTCATGTTTTTAGAATTACCAGGGACTAGTTTTGACAATTTATGAAACTTGAGGGACTGAAACTGCCAATTATGCAAACTTTATACGTTTTTCATCTGTTTTTGCATATTTTGCATTTGAAACATATAAAACACAACTTTAAGATATTTTAAGTATTTTGATACATATTTGAGTGTTTTTGTATGTTTTGGCAGCTCTGATTAGTATAAAATGATGAGTATTTAGACACTCATCAATCCCCCACACTAAACTATTGCTAGTCCCTAGCAATCTATTGAGAAAAACTTAATGGATTTGAAAAACTCTTTACCAAAAGCCATCACTTCTGGAGTAGCCAGGTGTAAGAACTGTGGCACACCTGATAACCGTGTGATTTTGAGCAAACCACCAGCTGTCAACGGATTTGATTAGTCTTTACCAAAAGCCGTTTGCTTCTGGACTAGCCAACTCTTGATGGAATAGTCAACATCTTGGTGAGCTGATTACCAATTATGGATTTTCCACAGCCTTTACCACAAGCCATAATCTTGCGGGCTAGCCAACTCATTAGCTTTTGAGGATAATGGGGAGTTGAGGAACCATACAATTTTTGGCAAATTGCAAGCCATAAACGGGTTTGAGTTATCTTTACCAAGAACCGTTTGCTCCTGGATTAGCCAATCCTTATGTGGGTTAGACATGGAGGATTGATACCATTTATTGCGTTCTAAGTGAGAAAAAATTTTAAAATTTTAGCTAAAATGGGGGTTCTTGATGGAACATGTGTTTAAATTCGTTAGACGAATCTCCCCCCACACTTAGAACTGAATATTGTCCTCAATATTCAAAATACCGGGTGTTAAACCGAACTTAGAACGTAAGAAGAAAATATTCTATAGCCTTTATTTAAAATGTATATACATACAAATATTTTTTAGATAAAACTTCTTAAATAGAAGCTATCACTATATGTACATTTTTTTTTTTTTTTTTTTTTTTTTTTTTTTTTTTTTAACTGATATATATATACAACATGTGGGGAATCTCCCCCACACTAGGGTGTTACACACGGGTGACAAGCCCATGTTTTTGTTAATGTTTTTGATTCCCGAGTCACTAGCTTGACTCGACCCCGAATTCATTTGTCCATGGGGAAGCAAGTGGAAGAGACAATCTCAATCGGACTTTCATTCAAGACGTTTGGATAAACATTTGAAGCACGTGAAAGTTCCACACCGATGAGACAAGTAACCGGCTCATAATTTATAAATGAGAATGCCGGGATCAAAGATAATGTCTTCACTCCCGAAAGAGTGAAGAACAGGATAAGGAACAGAATATATGAAGAAAAGGAAGAAAATCATGATAAAAATCATAACTAACTCCTCATCATCAATAGGAGAATTCATTGTTTCATGAATCTCCTCGTTTAAGCTCGCTTGATCAAGACATATTATGGGTATGTCTAGATCAAAATAGAATTTATCATACTCCGGTGGAGATATGATATGAGTGAGTTCACCGGAGAACTCCTCAAAGGTGAATGATTCGTATTCGGGATTGATTTGAGTGAGTTCATTGGGGAACTCCTCAAAAGTAAATGATTCATAAACGGGAAGAGAATTATAAGAATGAGAAGTGGTGATACCGCTTATCTTCTCTTCCGTTTGATCAAAATGGAACGTTTGCAATTCCGGAATAGAATCATTGATCAAAATCTCACTATCCTTGACGGGGATAGGAGATGAAATAGGCTTTTCATTAAAAGCCTCGATTCTAGAAATGAGAAGATTAGCATTTAATAATGTAAGACGAAGAGCTTCGTCTTGGTGTATTTCTTCCTCATTCTCTTCTTCTGAGTTGACAAGCTCAGAAGGTAATTCCCCCACATAACTTATGTCTCCACAAGATAAAGAATAGTTCTCATCAGAATCAGAGAACATCTCAGTATGATTATTTGGAAAGACAAGAGGGGGAGGAATATCACACACATGATCAAGAATTCCCTGTGACTCTCTTGGGATTGAGACAAGGTTCTCAACACTAGACTTTATGAATTCGTCCGATTCCTTTGCAGGAACAGTGTCAAGATGCTCGTCCCCCATGTTCAGAGAGTGAGTGGGAACCTCAGGTGTGATAACATCATACTCAGGGAGATGAGAAGGACTAGCAGTAATGGAGTCTACAAGTTCCATTATTTCTACTGCTGGTGATTCAGTTATTTTCTTTTCTCCCTGTATATGCATGGAAGGAGTCTCAACTGATGAACATGATGAGGTATCATCACTTTCATCATCCTCATCGAGAAAAACAGCATTTTGAAATTTGGTACGTGTTATAGCTGCTTGTTCTAAGACTAGTAATTCTTCCATGCTTCTTTCGTCTCTAGCAGCATGTTTTTCAGCAAGTAACTCCGTGATAGAATTATCATGAGAATATTGAGTGAGTGGAAACTGTGGGGGTGTGAATGTGTCAAAACCGGATGTATTAGAACTAGAACAATGTTCAGGTTTATAATACGGTTGACATTTAAAATCATCATGAGGACCCCCACAATGTACACAAGAAAAACTTGGTGCATTTTGAAACGTCATATTAGCTAACTCCTCTCTAATGTTTTTAAGTTTTTCAAGAACCTCTAGACAAGGGTCTTGCTGGTTTTGAGGAGTTGCTTGGTTCATTTGGTACTGTGGAGGTGGTTCTTGAAACGAATAGTCGTAATTGTTACAAGGAAATGGATTCCTTGTTTGACAATCAGAACTAAAATGTGGACCTCCACAGTACTCACAACAGTAAAACTGTTGAGTCTGGCTTGGTGTATTTGGATACGAAGCATCATTGATATTTGGATAATATGATTCTTGCTCGTATGAATGTGATGGGTAGTTTGAAAAATTTGAGGAGTCGTTGTATGAGTTTTGATTAGGATCATAAGCAAATGAATTACTCGATCCACAAAACAAACAACTCCCGTTTTGAATATCATTACCACATTGTACACATGTACACCAACGACATGGAAAACCGAAAAGAGGCTCACCACAACCGTCACAAGGAATAAAAGCCGGAAGTGGGACAAGTGGTGTGCTCTTAGAGCTAGGAATTTCCACCACTTCCGTTATGGTCTCGGGTTTTGGTTCTTGATAAACGTGAAGGTTAGGTAAGTCGTTCTTTTCAGTTACTGCCCTGAGCTCAGTACGTTTGCTTGACAAACTTTTTACCGTAAACCGTGAAAGATCAGGATTGATTTTTGAAGGTTTAGGAGCATTTGTGAGCTCAGGTTTTTGGACAACCGTGGTTTGGACGTATTTAGCACCTCCATCGTCAGAGGAAAGTACAAGGTCCTTTGTCACCTCGGTTTCGTGATCTCTTTCCCTCACCGGAGAGGGAATAGGAATCGAAGGTCTATCATAATCAACATGACATCTCGATATCTTGGACAAGGCCACAAGTTTCTCAACTTTGCTTTTACAGGCCCTTTGTTTAAAGAAATCGTCATCGAAAGATGCCATTAGAAGCAATTATGAGATAAGTGGAAGAATGTAGAATCAAAGGGTTTTGGGGATGAGAAATGAAGAATCAAATAGGTAAGGGTGTAAAGGTGAATATTTTTGGGTTTTATTTTATAAAAATATAGATAAAAGATGGTAAATATACAATGGATGTGTATTCAGGTTTACTAATACGCAAAATCGTTTAGAATAAGCGCACAACCTCCCCGGCAGCGGCGCCAAATTTTGATTCGCCTTAAACAGTCAGATAATATTAACCAAGTTATGGTCAACAAGTCAGACAGCCTAAACCAATACTCCGGTGAGTGTTCCCGCCTGTCACGCGGGAACACTCACCGGAGTATTGGTAAGTATAGTGGTAAGTATTCCCGCCTGTCACGCGGGTGACCCGGGTTCGATCCCCGGCAGCGGCGCCAAATTTTGATTCGCCTCAAACGGTCAACTAAGTTTACCAGGTGATGGTCAACCAAGTCAAACGTCTAAAACAAATGCTTCCGAGGAATACAGTGTTTTCCCGGGTCGTAAGTCCCAACGAGGTGTGCGATGTGATATTAAAAACGAATCTGTGATCGAGTGAATCTGAACAGGGAATGGTATAAAAATGTGTGTGTGTGATTAGACTAGGGTTTTACAACTTAAAATAACTATTAGAGTGATTACGTGAAACCTAAATATCTAAAACTTTAAAACGTACACCAAATTAAAATCAGACGCGACTGCGTACTGAGAAAAAGGTGAGTTTTAAGAAAAATAAACTATAAGGGTTAAAAATGAAAATCCTATAAACTAAAACTTAAAATAAAGTTAAATTAAAAAGAAAACTATTTTTAAGATTATTATATTATTAATTATTAATTATTTAATTAAAAACTATTTAACTATTTAATTAGAAAATTATAAATACTACAAATTAAACTAAAAACTTATAAAAATATTTTCTAAACTTAAAAATGAACTTGAAGAAAGTATAAAAAATAAAAATAAATCTTTTTGTCTTTTTGTGAGCTTTTTATTAATTAAAAACTATTTATCTTAATTATACTAATTAAACTATTTTAAATTACAAATAATATTAAACTAACTTAGAAAATTATGAAAATTTTTATAAATCTAATTAACCATCATAGGAATCCTAAAAAATTATAAAAACTTTATTTTATGTATTTTTAAACTAGTTTACTAATTATTATTCTATTTATTATTTAATTACTATTTAAACTATTTAAATTATAAAAACTATTAAATGAACAGTATAAATCACAAGAAAATTTCTAAAATTATCTTATGACTTATAGAAGCTAGGAAAAATATGAAATATAGGTGTTACTATATAAAAACTAATTAAGCTAATTAAAACTTATTTATTGATTAATTACTAATAAAACTATTTTTAATTCTAATTAATACTAAAAGACAAAATTAAAATCTGAGAAAATTAATATAATTACTTTAATATATAAGGAAATTAATAAAAATATAAAAACACAAATTACTTAATAAAAATGTAAAAATGAAAATTAAAATTAAATTATATTAAATAGAAACTATCACTTAATTTTATATTGTTTTTCTTGGATTTTTCTTTTACAAAACTAATTTATATATAAAATCAACTAACTTTAATAAAAACAATAGATTTAGAACTTAAAAATAAGCTAGTTATAAGCTATAATCTCTAACAGTTGACTTATGTTGACTTTGATGAGAAATAAGCTCAAATGAGCTTATGTGGGACCCACCTTGGACTTTTCTGGTTCTAATAGGTCTTATGGATTTGTCAAAGCTTAACTTAACTCAATAAGCTCAGTAGATAAGCTAAAAAGCCAAAATAAGCTAATCCAAAAACCTAAAATCTACACAGACTGGGGACAAGATTCAATGGTTAATCTAGGTGGGGTCCACTGAGGTGCAGGTCAAACAATTGGTCAACCTAGGTAGCCTACTAGGAGGGGGGTTGGGAAAAACTATAGCCTAGGTGTGGGACCCACTGAGGTGGTCTCAAAACCACCACAAAGTTGGGGTGATAGCCTGAGCTGCTGATGCAGGGCAGTTACCTTGCCCTGCAGTTGTGTTTGGAGGTGAGTGGGGACCACAAGAAAATTCCTAAAAATCAAATGGTACTGAGACCTTGAAGTTGAGGTGGTAGAGTATTACCACAACAATTTTCAGCTCCTAAAGCCTATTCCTAAATTCAATAAAAATCCTTGAAGATTTGAAAAAAAACTGAGAAGTGCAAGTTTTGACTTTTGATAGAACTTGCTAGTTTGACTTATGTGAAATTCTAGCACTCACTACTGATTAGATAAGCTTTACTAAACCTAGGAAAAGCTAAATTAACCTATATCTACTAATTTAGAACTGATTTGAGGGTTTGTGGAATCAAAAATCCACACAGTGGACAGAT
The DNA here is from genome assembly GCA_030686995.1 of Artemisia argyi. Lineage (NCBI taxonomy): Eukaryota > Viridiplantae > Streptophyta > Magnoliopsida > Asterales > Asteraceae > Artemisia > Artemisia argyi. The sequence goes on along the minus strand of CM060681.1, from coordinate 109,666,387 downwards.
AAAAGGTTTTGGTGTGAGTTTTGACTATTGGGTGTATTTGGCCTGAGTTTAAAGACTAAAATGACCTAATTAAACCTAATGTGACTAGACTGAACTAAAAACAACAACTACAACACTATTGAGGTCAGTGGATTACACTAATCCAAACACCCCCTAAACTAGGACTGTTTTTGGTTTTACACTATAAAACACAAATCTAATCCAAATTATTGGTTTCTAACTGATAATTAGTCTATTATAAACTCAATTAAACATAAAACTTCAATACCACATGCAATGAAAACAGATTTGTCAAGTTTGTTATTAACACAGTGATATATTAATTTTGAGTACAATTGAATTCCAAAAAGCAAGTAAACTATATTATTCAATATTATTACTATGTATCACTAATTAGACAATAAAAACACAATTAGAAACAATATTACAAAGGCTATAGTAAAAATGCCAAAGTTGAGAATTTAGCTTACACTTGAATCAAGGCTGAGCACAAGTGAACCAATGAACCAAATCACACCTATGGACTTCCACAAGTCTACTAAACCAGAAATAATCCAAATCACACCTTGCTTCAGCTTCCTTTCTATCTTTACTCTATTTTTTTATTTTATTTCTATTTATTAGATTATTTTTGGTATTTTTTAGTTTCTACTCTAAATTGATTCTGAGGGTGTCTCAAAGCTTCCAAAAGCTTTGTCAAAGCTTATCTAAGCTTATGAACACCCTTAATAACAACCAACAACAACAGATAACAATTTGAGCTTTTTGAAATTTAAGAAAAATGCTTAAACTGAGAATAGTAACTGAAACCTTAAATTGATGATTGTAAAAGATCAAAATACATGAGTTTAACTGATACAAGCTTAATTGAATTAAATTACAACTGAATTAAAAGATTACACTACCTACGACCTAATTATTCTAAACCTAAACTAATAATATTATTCTTCTGCTCCATTTCCCTTTTGTAGCTAGTTTCTGAGCTTGTGGGACCCACTGGGGTGTTTCCCACCTTGTCCTAGCCATTGATAAGGTCTGATCAATCCAGGCCGTTTAAATACACTTTTTGGCGCCAAAGTCTTTGTGGTAGCGTGGAGTGAATTCAGGGGCAATTAATGGGTTTTGGTGGTTTGTGGAGGTGGAGATGTGAGCAGTAGTGGTGGTGAGGTGGAGGGACAGGTGGTGAAACCACCTGGTTTGTGACTAGGTGGTATTGGGGGAGATGGGTGAATAGTAACTGGCGGGGGAGTGGTATTTGTTTGAGGTTTGACCGGGTTTTGACTTTAGGGTGGACTGGGCTTGGAGTTGGGCCAAAGAAGGAATAAGTGGGTGGGCTGGTGGTGTGGTTTGGTTTTGGTAAAATAATTAGGATCCGTTTGGTTTTTTAACTAAATAAATCACAAGGACTAATTTTGTAATTTATTGAAAGTTAAGGGTCTGAAATTGTAACATTCCCATAGTTTAAATAAGGATTAAACTTAACACATGTGAATAGTACCATGGTATTTTTGATATATTTTTTATTTTTTAAATACCCGGGTACTAAAACTGACAAACTTTCAAACTTGAGGGACTAAATGTGAAATTTATTCAAAACTTTCTCCCAGGGACTAAAAGTGAAAATTATGAATTCCCTAGGACCCTTAATGGTGGTTTTCCCATTTTGAACACCCAGGGACTGAAACTGTCAAGTTTAAACTTTGAGGGACCTGTTTTGCCAAACTGTGAAACTTCAGGGACCAATCATGTAAATTCACCAAATTTATCACCAAGGACCATTCCTGCAAAAGATTATTAGTATAAGGACCAAAATTGAATTTCTCAAAGTTTTTACATCCCAGGGACCATTTCTGTCAATTTCCAAAGTACAGGGACTAAACTTGTAATTTTATGAAACTTTGCACCAAAGGACTAAATATGTAACTTTATGATTAAAAAGGACCTTTGATGACTTTTTCATGTTTTTAGAATTACCAGGGACTAGTTTTGACAATTTATGAAACTTGAGGGACTGAAACTGCCAATTATGCAAACTTTATACGTTTTTCATCTGTTTTTGCATATTTTGCATTTGAAACATATAAAACACAACTTTAAGATATTTTAAGTATTTTGATACATATTTGAGTGTTTTTGTATGTTTTGGCAGCTCTGATTAGTATAAAATGATGAGTATTTAGACACTCATCACCGATCTGGGAGAAATTGAAAGTCTCCTATATCATGATCCACCACTTAGTTCTTATCCTAGCAGTCCAATAGAGAATGATAATCACTTTGTTCCTGAATCATTCAATACTACTCTCACCAATCCTCTATTTGAATTCGAATCTGAATTCATTTTGATTTTTGATAATCCACTCTTTGATATTCAGAACGAGGATAGTGATGAGTTTATATCGGAACATGAATTCATAGATTCACATCATGTGAATGATTCTCTTCATGAGGAGTTCTCCGGTGAACTCACTCATATCATGACTCCTCCGGAGTTTGATAGCCCGGGGGGAGATGCACTCAATCATGAGGATTTGCAAATTCCCACCCACCCTCCCGGGAAGTTTTTGAGCTTAACCCTTGAAATCCAAACTCAGGCTAATGAGCCTGCTCTCGAGGAAGAAGATCTTATCATGATTTTCATCATGGTTTTCTTCCTTTTCTTCACCTACAGGGTGACTTCTCTTGTTCTTCACTCCTTCGGGAATGAGGATACCATCCTTGATCCCGGCATTTTCATTTACCATTATCTTGAGCCGGGTACTTATCTCATCGGTGTGGAACTTTCACGTGCTTCAAATGTTTGTCCAAACATCTTGAATGAAAGTCCGATGGAGATTCCTTCTTCCACATCATGCTTCCCCAAGGACAAATGAATTCGGGGTTGAGTCAAGTTAGCGACTCGGTAAACAAAAACAGTAGCATGCTTATAGGGTTTTCACCCTAAGTGTGGGGGAGTTACCCCAGCTGTGGTTATAAATAAAGTGAAAAACAAAATGTTATTTCCACATTTAGCTTGTAATGTTGCCCTTTTACGTTCAAAGAGTCGGCATAATAGCCGGGACTTTGAATATTGAGGAAAATATTCATTCTAAGTGTGGGGGGTATTTCGCTTTTCTAGCGAATTTTATCACATTTTACTATCTAATACCCCCGTTTTTGGCAAAATTTAAAAAAAAAATTTCACTTGAAGTTCAAAATTTTTTGTGGTTATCAGTCCGCCATGTCTAAACGACAAAAGGATTGGCTAATCCAAGAGCAAATGGCTCTTGGTAAAGATATATCAAATCCGTTTACGGCTTGCAATTTGCCAAAAATTGTATGGCATATCCTAAAAAGTGAAAGAGTTGGCTAGCCCGCAAGATTATGGCTTGTGGTAAAGGCAGTGGAAAAACCATAATTGGTAATCAGATCACAAAGATGTTGACTATTCCATCAAGAGTTGGCTAGTCCAGAAGCAAAAGGCTTTTGGTAAAGACAAATCGAATCCGTTGATAGCTGGTAGTTTGCTCAAAATCACATGGTTATCAAGTGGACCATAGTTCTTACTTGAACTGATACATTTGGCTACTCCAGAAGTAATGGCTTTTGGTAAAGAGATTAAAATCCATTAAGTTTTCAAAACAGTTTATTGGTAGGGACTAGCAATAGTTTAGTGTGGGGGATTGATGAGTGTGTAAATACTCATCATTTTTATCGTATCTGAAATTATCCCAAAAGTGTGTTTTATATCTTCTAGATGCAAAATGTTTAAAAACAAATGAAAAACGAACAAAGTTTGCATAATTGTCAGTTTCAGTCCCTCAAGTTTCATAAATTGACAAAACTAGTCCCTGAAGGTTTAAAATGAAAGAAAAGTCAACCCAAGGCATTTAAAAGTCAAAAGTTATCAAATTTGATCCTTGGGTGAAAACTTTGGGAAAATTGCACATTTGGTCCCTGCACTTTGAAATATGGCAATTTTGGTCCTCGGGTGTTCAAATTGGAAAATAAACTTCAAAAGTCCTTTGGGAATTGAATATTTTGCATGTTTAGCCCTTGTAATTAACTTTGGCAGGTTGGCAGTTTTCACCCCTCCATTTTCAGAACATGCAAGAATGGTCCTTGTGATTTACTAGACTACTACAAGCCAAATGGACCCTTTGTATTTTACTTAAACCCAAAATAAATCAACACCCCAACCAACCCAATCTATTACCTTGGCCCAATCCTCACCAAGCCCACCCAAAACACAAATAAAAACACCCTGGTTAATAACCAGGGTCAAACTCTCCCTCACCCCAGTCAAACCTCACCCATGGTTATCACCTCCCTCTTCACGTGACTCCTCCATAGCCTGCTACATCACTGCCAATCCCCAACCTCATCATCACCACTACTCCCACACGCCACCCCTACCCATTCTCACTTTCCACCATTAAACAACAAAATAAACCCTGCCAAGAGCTAAAAGCCAAAATCCAATTTCCCGCCAAATTGCAATTGGAAGGCCAAGATCAAAAGAAGCAATCCAATGGTGGGATTTGAGGAAGAGAGTCACATAAGTGGACAAGGCAAAAGGAAACACTAGTTTTTGAGTATAAATAGCTAAGTTGTAAGCCATTTTTTGGCAGTAGTTAATTAGGTTTTTAGTAGGTAATTGTAGTGTAGAATCAGCTTAAGTTTAACTTTTATCAAGTATTGTAGCTCTTAAATCCAGTTTGTAATCTTTTTAATTCAATAAAAGTATTAAAACCTTGTTTATGTATAACTGATCATCTATCTCTTTCTTAATACAACTGCTTATTTGGTGCTTATCCCTAGTCAATTTATTTCTCAGTGTAATTCTAAGTTGCTTGTTCCTTATTTCTTTCAGATTAATGCCCATTAGGATAGAGTTTGCTTAAAATTGCACATTTGGTCATATGAATGCATCATCTGTTTTGGCTTAGTACATTACTTATCTTTGCATCATTTTACCTTTTATAACTTTTATTTAGCTTATATAAGTAGGTTGCATCAGTTCCCTGGCTTATTTCATCCTAAATGCATAAAAACTAAGGTCAGTCATGATATAAAAGGGTGTTTGGCTCAGGGTTATTCATAGTGACCAGTGATAATTTGATTATTGCAAGTGGTTAGAAAATATTGCCTTAGGTTCTAAGAGGTCAGTTATGTCATAATATGCAGGTCTTATGGTTAAAAAAGTCAAATCCTCCTTCAAACTTCACTACTGCATAATCAGTTAGTCATTAGCTTGCATAATCAACTCATTAGGTGCATGTGTAGTAAATTTAGCATAAATCACTTTTAAAATTGCTTAATATATCTTTTTTAGTCACTTAGAAGTAATCAAAATCCAGTTTGGTCAAAGTGTTCATTAAATGAAAAAAGTCTAATTTCATGTAGTGTCATTTTTCCATTTTTGGTGAGATTTTTCCTGAGCTCAATTTTAAGATCTAGCCTTTGTGCTTTTAGGATATTGAAGTCTAGTAGCTGATCTGTATTGATCTCATTTTAGATGATTTTTGTAATTTTTTTTTACTTGCTTATTGATTGCTTTTTGTTGGCTGTTTGAACATGCTTCTAAATTTTAGCTTATCTAGGTTAGAATTTTATGCTTTGAAGCTTATTTGGTTTAGTTTGTAGCTTGTGTGAGCTTATTTAAGCTCAACAGTTAAGTTCTTTAATAATTTAAGCCTATAAGCCTTCTTTTTTTTTTACCACAATTCTCTATTAGTTCTAGTTAAACAGAGGATGGGATTTCTGATTTTATGGTTACTTGGCAGTTTAGCAATTGTTTAGGTGTAGCTATTTAGGATTGTTATAGCTTATTTGGCCTGCTTGTTCATCTTATACCCTGCACCAGTTAGTTTAGTCTTAAGCCATTTTTCTTATGCTTGAAGATTGTTAATTAGTGACCTTTGGTCTGTGTTTTTTTTTGTTTTGAAAACCTCACTAAGCCATGTGTCTATGTTTATGCTTGTTTTTCATTTGTATGCATATCTAATAGCTTATTTTGGTTCCCCAATATTGACTCACCAAGCTCAGTTATACTGAGCAATCAGTGTAACCAAGCCTCTTTCACAAGCTCATTCCAAGCTCAGTTGTGGACCTCACAAGCTGATCCTTGGCTTATTAGATAGCTCACCTGGCTAGCTTATAGGATCAAGGTTCAGCTTGGACCCCTGACCCTTCTTGTGGACCCTACATGAGCTTGTAGATAGACATTTTGGCCTGCCTTAGTGTTGGTCTTGGTCAAATTGCTTATTTGCATTCTCAGCTTGATTCAGTGCTTATTTTATGATAAGTTGAGTTATTTAGGTTCCATTTGAGTTGATTGTATCCCTACTAGCTTCTTAGGAATTAGTAGTAGCTTATTCAGGATCAGACAGTTGAGGTGGTGTTTGTTGTTTTTGGTTTTTACTCATTTTACTATCTACTTATGATTTCCCCATGTATCTGCTTGATTACAGCTTTTCACAAAAAGTTGTAGTTACAAAAATTGTTCATGTTTATGTTGTTAATAAGTTTGTGTGAAAAAGTTTGAAAAAAAAATAGTTTTACAAAAAAGCCAAGGGCAGGATTCGAACCTGTGTCCCTTGGCTCACAACTGAACATACACAACACACACCTCACTACCATTCGCCCTAGGGTCTTTTTCAGTTAAGTATTTGCAAATTTTATTTATAAAGTGGTATTGTTACTTTAGATTAATTTAGCTTATCTAGCTTATTTACTGCTTTTTAATAAGCATTAGAGACCTTTTTTATTTTTCCTAGTATTCTGTTAGTACAAAGTAATTTCAGTAAAATTTTCATAATTTTCTAAAATAGTTTAGTATTTTTAATAATTATATTTAGTTTAATTAGTATTTAATTAATAATAAATAATATAAAAGTCAAAAAATTAATTTTCTTTTTCTCAAAATTTTCTTTTATCGTTAGGATTATAAAAATATAATTTTCATGTCCGTAGGGTTAGCGTAGCATAAATTTCACTTTTTATTTCGCGCACTCGCGTTTTATTTAATAAACTTTTACGTTTTTAAAATTTAGGTTACGTTAGTAAAAATAGTTTGTAAAATAAAGAAAAACAAAAAACATAAAAAAAGTGATAGCTTCTATTTAAGCCCTTTTGGCTTATTTTTGTGCTTATTTGTAAGCAAACTCTGATTTTAAATTTTTAGATTACGTTTTAGGTTAACTGGGTTTCACGTTATTGTTAATAGAGTTTGTTTAAATCGTTTTCATTCCTCGTATCTTAGTGTAATCTTACAAATCACTCAAACCCTTTTTCTGTCCAAATTCACCCGATCACAAACCCGTTTTGATTACCATCACACCTCGTCGGGACATAACGACCCGGGAATACACTGTACTTCTAAGAAGATTGATTCTAGGCTGTTTGACCTTGTTGACTATTCCCTGGTCAATATAGGTTGACCATTTGGAGCCAATCAATAGGCTTTACAAAAAAACATAAAAAAGTAAATAAATAAATAAATAAAAATAGTCACATTGTAACTATAGGCTTTACAATAGTCACACCATATCAGAATGTGTATCTAAATGATGTTTATGGCCACATTATAAGGGTATTATATGTGACCAATACATTCAAAATAGTCACATTGTGAAATATTTATGTGACTATTATTTATAGCAAAATGTGAAGTCAGTTATCATTAACATTGATATATATTAGTTACATTGAGTTTTTGGCTCTTTCATACATTTTGAAGATCTCATCATCTGAGTATCGCTTAAATTGAACAAGCTTCTAACCCTTCATATTGTTTAAATAGTACTCTTATTACTTCCGCTTTTGCTTAACTGTTGGACGACTGAGCACTTTTCTCTTCTTTCTTTGATTGAGATAAAATTTCTTCCTTTCTGCTTCATAATTCCTCTTCCATTCATCTTTTTGTTCTTGAGTGTACTCTTGCATTCTTCTTTTATTTGTTTCATCAGTGCAATATCAGCATCACCTTTAATCCTTTCTTCATCCCAAGAATCCAAGAGTGCTTTTGTTTTGGCCTCAGCTTCAGTGTGTTTCCTTCTTTGTTTAAGTACCATCTAATTCTCCTCTGCAAACGAAACAACCAATTTTCTTGCAGCAGCTCCATCTACTTCAAGTTGCTTGTGTTTGGGCCAGTACACAAAAGGAAGATCCTTTAAAGGATCATGCTTAGGCTCTTCAACCATAATACCTTTGCCTTTGCCCTTTTAACTTGGCTCTTGTACACTCTTCTTGATTTATTGAGTTGGTTCTCTAATCACCACACCTTTGACAGGTACTCTTGGTTGTTGTGGTCGTGGTTGTGATTTTTCTATTGGTAGTGGTGATTGTGGCACTGCTTGTTTAAATCGTGTCTTCAATAGAATCATTGCTTCGGCCAAAGTTTCATCATCATCACTAGTAATAGGAACATTTTTGTCACAACTCGTAATTTCAGGTCCTTTTTCAAACGTCAGAATTTCATTAATCATCTCGGAAGTTACTATTCATTATTTACTATTCACCGATCACTATTCATCATTTTACTATTCATCGTTTTCGGAGTCAGTTTGAGATTCCGAGAAGTGTTTCAAAATTTCACTATTCACAAAACACTATTCATTCCGAAGGGAAAACACTATTCACATTCATCGTTTATTTCATCATAAATCTAGATTACGGGTATTTAAATTCACGTAACCGGATTGGTTTAGTTGCGAATTCATGCATCATCAGTAAGGACACATCATATAGACTAGAGTAGTCTACATATCATCAGTAACATCATCATCACATTAGATAATGCACAGATACGCATTATTTCCATTTACGTATGCTTAATTTGTAATTAACGCTACCACTCAGTTTTAATACTAACGTATACCCAATAATCCCGACTATGATCCTAATACGTTTTCATACTCATTATAATGATATAAAGATTATATTATTAACTTACCCGATGTTTTGAATTTAAATTGTACATATATCTTTAAAGGTTTATAATTACGACGATTTACGTAATTATGATTTTTATACACGAACAATGTACCCGATACTCCTAATTAAATGCTCACTAAATATCTAGATATTATATCTAAGATATTTTCATAACTAATGAAATTACCATTATACCCTTTCATCAAAATTACTGAATTGCCCTTGGACTATATAATGTGGAAACTAGTCATTTTTCTTACAAAATATGCAAGTAATTCTCTCTTTTCTCTCTTCCTAACTCACGGCAACAAGAAGAACAACAACAAGATCCATCAAATTTTCCAAGAACAAGTATATTTCAAGTAATCTATATAATCCTTGTTAAGGTTTTGAAATAAAAACCTCAAGGTTATTAATCAAATCATCTCCAAATCCTTCAAAGTATCATGTAAGCTTCAAGTAATATTTTTCATCATCTAATACTTTTATTTCACTAGTTACATGATATATTTTCAAGATATATTAGCAAAACATGCAAGTATTTATGTTATATATACCACTTTACAAGTATTTTGGTTTTTATGAGTATATATAAGCCTATGATCATTCCCTTGAAATCCTACAATATTTGGTGATGTTTAGTACTCCATCACACCCTAAGAAGGTGTATGGTAGATTATGGGTTGTATTGAAGTTGGTTGGAAGGTTTTTGTACAAGTTAGTAACTAGGAAACCAAGTTTTGACAAAGCTACAAACTTACTGTCCCATTTTGTAAAACGTGGGAAACTCAGGGGCTTGGGTGTACTTTTGAGCCAAAGATTTGGAAAATACATTACAAGACGAAACTATGGCCGAAAGTTTGGATAAAAACAAGTTTATAACGAAGGAGATATGATTTTCCGAAGTTTAACGATGAAAAGTTATTTTCAGAAAATATTGTGTGCTGTTGGGTAACTTTTGTTGGACAAAATGAGACATTTAACGTAACCTAGATAAGCCAAACTACTAAAAATATGTTAATATGTTGTCCCACGATTCCGGGGATATAAGGAACATAGAAAACAAGCTTATAACGACCAAGATATACACGTTTGAAACCCGACGAAACTCTATTTATTCCATCAGCTTTTATAGCAAAATAATCCCAAGTCTAAAAGAGTTTTTTTTTTGTAATACGTCATGTTGAGAGCCGTTTTTCTCATTGATCAAGACCCGTATGGTCAAAAGTTAAATGATATAACTTCTAGACATTGTTGCAAAGTTTTCAAAAACGTCGAGTTTCATCACTAACCCTTAACGTACAACATTTCGAGACTAGTTTTGCGAGGCCATTTTGGGCTTATTTTCAAGTATTGAAATTGTTATTTTTGTGACGAAAACATTATATTTGCCAATAGAACACCAAATAAGGATCGCGGAGTACCGTTTCAACATATTTACATAGAAAGTATTTATTAACCTCACTAGACGTCTAAAATGTATTTTTCGACGATAAACATTATTTTCAAATTTCACGAGTGGTATCGATAACATACGTATTTGCATGTGTAGCATCATGTCATTTCTTACATTAGAGCCTATCATTTATATTTGGTTGCGGTTAGAGATCGAGCCTCATTTCAGTGTATCCACTTTTGTCATCGTAGCTATCGCACCAAGTGAGTCATAGCCCCTACTCTTTTAATTGTTTTGTCAACTCTTTGGGGGAGAATACATGCTCGTTTTTACATGAATGCAATACTTGTTTTACTTGAACATGCTACTTGCTTACTTAAACACCAGATTGCCTTACTCACTGTTTGTGGTTTACTCAAATGCTTATGTGTTTACATGTTACATGCTTCATTATCCTCCCTTTGACACTAGTGATGTCGAACGTAGTATTTTGGCTTCCGTTTCATTGTCATCATTGTTTATATAACCTCATTGTTAAAATTCTTTATATAGCGGCATAGCTACACTTACCCTTGAATTTAGATACAAGTATTACTTTTGTTCCCGTAAACCAAATCATATTTGGCAGTGGGTTGTAAACACACAGGTTGCAAGTCTTGTATGGGCGGGACTTGGAACTGAGTGGTTTTATGATGCCTTTGCTGGGAAATCTTCATTCAAATGTTTTACATTACATTCACGTTCACTAAACTCTATGAACTCACCAACCTCGTGTTGACACTTTAGCATGTATTTTCAGGTATTAAGTAATGGCACGCTACTGGAGGTTTTGGCAGGGCATGGCATGGTCATAGAAGACTCTGATATTCATATGGGGACCGTTTAAACTATTTTAAGGGCCTATTTCCACACTACTTTTAACAATGTAAATTCAACACTTTTGGTTAAACGATTTATTCTAAATGATTAAAGTGAAAACCATTTTTGAATTTGTGTTGTAATACCAATTGAGTTACACCCCAGCTACATGTAAGCTTCTGCTGGACCCGATTTTGGGGGTGTGACAGATTGGCATCAGAGCTTTAGCTATAGCGAACTGAGTGTTTTTGAAACCTAAACTATAGCTACTTTCAAGAAAACTTAACCCTATGACCATCACGTGCCTGCCTGCCAAGCTGAAGCCTCATTTGTGGTTTGTTGCTGACATAGGTGATGAGATTTGTATCTCATTATCTGATATATCAGACTCATTTAATCTAGTTGATTACCATAATTGTGTTCCCTGTTAGTATGCTTACATAACATATGTATCTCATTGTTACGCCTTCTCCTTGCATAGTTTCATCATTCGACCTCAAGTTTTGGTCACTTGCCTTAGTCTTTCAGAATATCTTGGTATTTATGAAGGACATAGTATTAGTTTAATAGAGCTGAGTATTTCAAAATTCATGAAACCTCGGTGGAATATAGACTGGTCATTTATATTCGACCTGGGACAGTAGGACATAGGCTGACCACCTATATCCGACTCAGAGATGAATTTTGCAACACTGAGAATGGTTATAATAAAATTTTGTCTGGATTGAATCCTCTACTCAATTTCAAAATGTTTCATTCATGTGTGCGTACTCACTTTCATCACAATCTCATTATGTCGCAGTTGTCACAGTCTTTTCTCTTCCCACCATCACTATCATCTCCTTTCCCTATCCCCATATATATATATATAAGGAATTAGCTTACACTCTATAGATTCCGCTGTCACTCATCCCTCACTACTCCCAATATTGATAAGTGGATATTATCAATGACCTCCCTAGGAAAGACATTCCATACCATCTCTGAGGAGGATCCCTCGGTACATTAAGACCATTTAAAACTCAACAGAAATCTCAAGATATCACAAAACCATTCGAACCACTATCACTGGCCTGATCGCCAAAAATTCTACCATCTAGAAAGTATTGGCTTGACCGAATTACAAGATACATTAAGCAACACCATAGAGATAAATCCAACCTCCTACCTACATTTATTAGGTAATTGGATTACCTGCATTTATTGGGTAATTGGATTACCTGCATTCAATGTTGCAAAAATCGGCCGAATCGGTCGATTAATCGCTAATTGGTGATGCACCTTGTCGATTTTCGAAAATCGGTAAAAAAATCGGCCTAGGCAAAAAAATCAGAAAAAATCGCCCGAATCGGTCAAAAATCGGCCGAATCGGCCAAAAATCGGTCGAATCGGCCAAAAATCGGCCGAATCGGTCAATTTAAAAAAATATATAAATTTAGGCATTTTACTTAATTTGGGGATCGTTTATTTCACTTATAACGTACAATGGGCCTCATAATTAGAATTGAAGCCTTTTATTGAGGTTTGTAAACATAGAAGGCTTGGAAAGTTAAGATATTTAGTTTGCTCTCCAGAAATTCCCAAAACATGCAGGAAATGCCAAACCGATTAATCACTTCCTTGACCGATTACAGGCTGCAGGGTGGTCGACCGCCCGACTACCGATTCACGATTTTTGCAACATTGCCTGCATTTATTAGGTAATTGGAATACCTGCATTTATTGGGTAATTGGATTACCTGCATTTATTAGTTAATTGGATTACCTGCATTTATTGGGTAATTGGATTACCTGCATTTATTAGGTAACTGGATTACCTGCATTTATTGGGTAACTGGATTACCTGCATTTATTGGGTAATTGGATTACTTGCATTTATTGGGTATGTTGGATTACTTGCATATATTGGGTATGATGGATTACCTGCATTTCATGGGTATGTTTGATTATCTGCATTTTATGGGTATGGTTGATTACCTGTATTTATTGGGTATGTTGGATTACCTGCATTTCATGGGTATGTTTGATTACCTGCATTTCATGGGTATGTTTGATTACCTGCATTTTATGGGTATGGTTGATTACTTGATTTTATTGGGTATGTTGGATTACCTGCATTTCATGGGTATGTTTGATTACCTGCATTTCATGGGTATGTTTGATTACCTGCATTTTATGGGTATTGTTGATTACCTGCATTTATTGGGTATGTTGGATTACCTGCATTTCATGGGTATGTTTGATTACCTGCATTTCATGGGTACGATTGATTACCTGCATTTTATGGGTATGGTTGATTACCTGCATTTATTGGGTATGTTGGATTACCTGCATTTCATGGGTATGTTTGATTACCTGCATTACATGGGTATGTTTGATCATTTGCTATAAATTAGATTCCTTTACAACCATAGTTACCACATGAGCATAGAGACTATACTATTTGAGGCATTCTATGGTCGAAGTGCCAACATCCATTGATGGATCGAAATTTGAAAAAGCCCAACTCACTAGTCCAGTAAGCATTCATGAAATAACCAGGAATTTCCTACAAATCAAGAATCAGTTACAAGTCGATAAGTTGTAAATCCATAGAATTTCAAGTTGGTGACGGGTCATGTTGAAAGTTCTGTCTAGGAAAGGCATGATACCATTCAGAAAAATTTGGGAAGTTAAACCCGATATACACCGGACCATTTAATATTTCAGACAGAGTAGGCCTATTGGCCGTCAGACTTGGACCTTGGTAGAGAACAGTAGGTTACACAATCATGTTTCATGTTTTTTCAAATCTCAAGAAATGACTTTCAGATTAGTCACTCATGATTCCATTGGAAGGAATCCAACCCAATGACAAACCTAAACCTTGTAGGAGAACCAGTAGAAATCATGGACCGTGAGGACAAACAGTTGAAGCAGAGTCGAATTCCTATCATGAAAGTTCGCTAGAATTCCCGAAGAGGACCCGAGTTTACATGGAAATGGGAAGACCAAATGCAACTCAAATATCATCATTCTTTCACCAAGTAAACTTCAGAGACCAACACAAATTGAACTTCGGGACGAAGTTCCTTTTAGAGGGGAAGAATGTCACAACTCGTAATTTCAGGTCCTTTTTCAAACGTCGGAATTTCATTAATCATCTCGGAAAGTTACTATTCATCATTTACTATTCACCTATCACTATTCATCATTTTACTATTCATCGTTTTAGGAGTCAGTTTGAGATTCCGAGAAGTGTTTCAAAATTTCACTATTCACAAAACACTATTCATTTCCTGAGGGAAAACACTATTCACATTCATCATTTATTTCATCATAAATCTAGATTACGGGTATTTAAATTCGCTTAACCGGATTGGTTTAGTTGCGAATTCATGCATCATCAGTAAGGACACATCATATAGACTAGAGTAGTCTACATATCATCAGTAACATCATCATCACATTAGATAATGCACGGATACGCATTATTTCCATTTACGTATGCTTACTCAGTTTTAATACTAACGTTTACCCAATACTCCCGACTATGATCCTAATATGTTTTCATACTCATTATAATGATATAAAGATTATATTATTAACTTACCCGATGTTTTAAATTTAAATTGTACATATATCGTTAAAGGTTTATAATTACGACGATTTACGTAATTACGATTTTTATACATGAACAATGTACCCGATACTCCTAATTAAACTGCTCACTAAATATCTAGATATTATATCTAAGATATTTTCATAACTAATGAAATTACCATTATACCCTTTCATCAAAATTACCGAATTGCCCTTGGACTATATAGTGTGGAAACTAGTCATTTTTCTTACAAAATATGCAAGTAATTCTCTCTTTTCTCTCTTCCTAACTCACGGCAACAAGTAGAACAACAACAAGATCCGTCAAATTTTCCAAGAACAAGTATATTTCAAGTAATCTATATAATCGTTGTTAAGGGTTTGAAATAAAAACCTCAAGGTTATTAATCAAATCATCTCCAAATCCTTCAAAGTATCAAGTAAGCTTCAAGTAATATTTTTCATCATCTAATACTTTTATTTCACTAGTTACATGATATATTTTCAAGCTATATTAGCAAAACATGCAAGTATTTATGTTATATATACCACTTTACAAGTAGTTTGGTTGTATTGAAGTTGGTTGGAAGGTTTTTGTACAAGTTAGTAACTAGGAAACCAAGTTTTGACAAAGCTACAAACTTACTGTCCCATTTTGTAAAACGTGGGAAACTCAGGGGCTTGGGTGTACTTTTGAGCCAAAGATTTAGAAAATACATTCCAAGACGAAACTATGGCCGAAAGTTTGGATAAAAACGAGTTTATAACGAAGGAGATATGATTTTCCGAAGTTTAACGACGAAAAGTTATTTTCAGAAAATATAGTGTGCTGTTGGGTAACTTTTGTTGGACAAAATGAGACATTTAGCGTAACCTAGATAAGCCGAACTACTAAGAATATGTTAATATGTTGTGCCACGATTCCAGGGATATAAGAACATAGGAAACAAGCTTATAACGATCAAGATAAATACGTTTGAAACCCGACAAAACTCTATTTATTCCATCAGCTTTTAATAGCAAAATAATCCTATGTCTAAAACAGTTTTTTTTGTAATACGTCATGTTGAGAGCCGTTTTTCTCATTTATCAAGACCCGTATGGTCAAAAGTTAAATGATACGACTTCTAGACATTGTTGCAAGGTTTTCAAAAACATCGAGTTTCATCACTAACCCTTAACGTACAACATTTCGCGACTAGTTTTGCGAGGCCATTTTGGGCTTATTTTCATGTATTGAAATTGTTATTTTTGCGACGAAAACATTATATTTGCCAATAGAACACCAAACAAGGATCGTGGAGTACCGTTTCAACATATTTACATGGAAAGTGTTTATTAACCTCACTAGACGTCTAAAATGTATTTTTCGAGATAAATGTTATTTTCAAATTTCACGAGTGGTATCGATAACATACGTATTTAAATGTGTTGCATCATTTCATTTCTTACATTAGAGCCTATCATTTTTATTAGGTTTTGGTTAGAGATCGAGCCTCATTTCAGTGTATCCACTTTTGTCATCGTAGCTATCGTACCAGGTGAGTCATAGCCCCTACTCTTTTAATTGTTTTGTCAACTCTTTGGGGGAGAATACATGCTCGTTTTTACATGAATGCAATACTTGTTTTACTTGAACATGCTACTTGCTTACTTAAACACCAGATTGCCTTACTCACTGTTTGTGGTTTACTCAAATGCTTACGTGTTTACATGTTACATGCTTCATTATCCTCCCTTTGACACTAGTGATGTCGAACGTAGTATTTTGGCTTCCGTTTCATTCTCATCATTGTTTATGTAACCTCATTGTTAAAATTTTTTATATAACGGCATAGCTACACTTACCCTTGAATTTAGATACAAGTATTACTTTTGTTCCCGTAAACCAAATCATATTTGGCAGTGGGTTGTAAACACACAGGTTGCAAGTCTTGTATGGGCGGGACATGGAACTGAGTGGTTTTACGATGCCTTTGCTGGGAAATCTTCATTCAAATGTTTTACATTACATTCATGTTCACTAAACTCTATGAACTCACCAACCTCGTGTTGACACTTTAGCATGTATTTTCAGGTATTAAGTAATGGCACGCTACTGGAGGTTTTGGCATGGCATGGCATGGTCATAGAAGACTCTGATATTCATATGGGGACCATTTAAACTATTTTAAGGGCCTATTTCCACACTACTTTTAACAATGTAAATTCAACACTTTTGTTTAAACGATTTATTCTAAATGATTGAAGTGAAAACCATTTTTGAATTTGTGTTGTAATATCAATTGAGTTACACCCCAGCTACATGTAAGCTTCCGCTGGATCCGATTTTGGGGGTGTGACAATTTTCCTCAGTAGTAGTATCCTCCTTGCCCATTTCTGCACTTGCACCAGCAGTAGAATCTCCCATGCCTTTGATTGCTGCCTCCATAACAACCTCATTACCTTGATTATTTGCAACCATATACTCATCATCATTCTCACCAGAATCCACATCCATATCCACAACAATGTCATCACCAGTAGCAGCACTATCAAAATTTTCCATAGCTTCCCCTGAATCCTAGGTTTCATTCCTCCCCTGTTTGGGATCATCCTCCCCCAAACTTATGCTTTCAGATGAACTAATCCTTTGTCTTGTGCCCACTTTTTTTCAGTCTTTTGAATGACCTAGTTCTTGACCCCTTTTGAACTCCTAATTGCTTAACCCTCAGCTTCAAACCTGTAATTACATCCCCCTGAGTATCTGTGATTTATTGTAGGCCAAGAACCTCTTCTTTAAGTTTGGCATATTTAACCATCAATTCTTTAACAAGTTCCATCTCTTCCTCACCACTTTTATCCTCATCACTTGCATTGTCCCACTTGGTTTCTTGGCACCTGCGGTTTCCTTCACCTGAATCAGTTCCATTGGAACTTGATTCATTATAAGTTCTTGAACCTTCACCCTTCTTATGTTGACCTAGTTCCAACATTGCTTGAAACAATGGTTTAACTATGACAGGAAAGTCCTTACCCTTCTCTTTATGTTAGAAAAGACCTTTTTAATATGAGAGTGAACATGATAAACCTTGTCGTGAACTTTCTTATTTGTAAATTGTTTTTCCATAAGAAGTTGCAAAAATCTTGGATATAAGTAATGTTGGTTTGAAGAATTATCCAAGGCTTTAACCACATGATCAAAAATTAATTTTGAAAAATTGAATTTTTCTTTATTTTTTGCCAAAAATATAAGGGCAGAAGCCATGTTACTACTAAACTCATTCCAACCAGTAGTCTTTGGGCTAAGACACTGTAACAATGTGTGAATTAAGAATTTCCACTGTGGGGGAAAGCCACCTTTATTAAATTTCAAAGAATCATTTTTTCTTACATACCCCATCTCTTGAAGGTTTTCAAAAATTGTGGAGTCTGGAAGATTCTCAATTCCATTAACATCTCCTAGATGAAGAACTTCTCTAACAGATGCCTCTGTAACAATAATCTTCTGCCCATCCACACAGGCACGAATCTGTACTTCCTCATCAATAGTATTGACCTTTGCAGTAGCCCAAAACTGTTTGATGTTGGAAACATATACAGTAGGGTTAACTGTTAATGCATACCTAATATGAGTAGCATTGAGAAAATCAACAACTTCAGTGAACTCTTCATTCTCCTTGGTGGGCTTTTGCAAGAATGCAATCATGTTATGGTTGTTGGAAAAAGACAGAGTCGACATTGTGAAATTTGAAAATTTGTGTAGGGTTTTGCTGGGAATTGCAATTAATTGATAAAATCAAGCAGTGGTTTTATGTTTGATAGAGTTTTGATCGGATAAAAACATTTGTGTGAAACTGTGAATGATTGAAGTGTACAAACCCTTAACTATTCATATTTCTAAAACAGTACCCTGCACTCTCAAAAATAGCAGAACAACCCTTAGCTGGACTAAGTTAGGCTTAGTAGCACTAAAATATGCCTAGCAACACTAAGTCAGTTTCCACTCGAAACGGCTTATTTTTCAGGACTCCAGCACTTTTCTCAGCTTATCCTGTAAAATATTAGTCCCAAAAACACAAAACCTAACTCATTACCGGAATCACAATAATCACATCATCAATTACACTTAGCAATACTATTTATAACTAGCAAGATTAACACATCATTTCTAGATTTTAACAATTTGACATACTGCTTTTATCCAAGAAACCAAACACACCTTTGACAGTTTGACATAACAAGCAACCATACAAGGTCTCAAAATTTTCATTGATATTTTTTAAAAGATACAACCATTCATAAAAGCTGCAAACATAAATATAATTAATTATGCTACCTAAATACTAAAGATACTAGAAACATAAAAACATCATCATTATAAACTGCTGCACTCCATTTCACACCAACTTGTTAAAACTAGAGTGCTCTACTCCCTGCGTTGCATCCTTTTCCTTTCCAGGAGATATTGAAACTTAATTTCAAGATCGGTAATCCTGTTTTCCAGATTTAACGGGTTTGCAAATGCAAACCCATCTTGTTGACCCCCTTGGTTTTGATGCTCCACCACATTTTGATGCTCCATCACATTTTGCTGCTAATCCTCTTCATTTTGCTGCTCCACCACATTTTGCTGCGCATCCTCTTTATTTTGCTGCTCCACCACATTTTGCTGCGTATCCTGTTGATCCTCCTCAACCTCTTTATCTTCTTCCTCCACCTCCACATCATTCAGTCCCCACCGCTCATCTCGGTAAAAGTCTTGTCTATGTAGCCATTTCAAAATTATTGACCTCATCCACGTATCTACCTGCCTATGCGACCCATATTCGTAAACGGGATCATACCCGAAATGATTAAACACTACGTCCCATAGCAAACTGTTGTTTAATACCCACTCGTACTCTTCTGCATCATTTTGAAAGTTACCTTTTGCTGCCATTGTTGAAGTTTTCTTTGAAAGTGATATATGTGTTTGTGTGTGTTATTTGGTATATATACAATAGAGAGGTATAAATAGGCTGGAGAGGTATATGAACGGCTCCCAAGACTATTGGCGGGAAAAGGGATCGACCAAAGGCGCCTAAATCATACTGTGAATTGAAGATATTTTAAAACTGTTCCTAAAGATAAGGAATTGAGTGTGGTACACAAAAGTCTCCACTTTCCTTTTACCAAGTCTTGACTTACCCAGTACAATGAGTTGATGAAATAACTACTTGTATCTCATGCTTTACAAATAATAAACTTCCAAACTCAATATTTACAACAATGATTTGGGATCGGGTTTTGACCCGAGGGAATAAATGTTTGACCGTGACTCGAAGAAAACTTATGTTATGTTTCTTTGAAGTTTAATGTTTTTGTGTTCAAAGAAAACTTATGATATGTTTCTTTGTTAATCAAGTTATCGATTACTATATTATGATGCTTTGTTAAAAGTCAAACAAAGATTGTCAAACTTGATTGTCATTTGCAAAAGTCAAAGAGTCTCCAAGTGAATTTGGGCAATTCCGGGTAATTTCTATCAAAAGATAACTAAAAGCCAATCATGATTGTCACTTTGGGTAATTTTTGGTAGTTTTGTGCCTGTACATTCATTTGCATAAGGTCAAACAGGATAGTCAAATTGTGCCATTTTAGGTAATTACTGCCAAAAGATATCGAGTAGCCAAAAGATCAAGATCAGTTAAATTTACAAGCAAACACTTAACCATTCACCATAAAGATGGGGTACATGAGCCACTACAAACCACACAATCTAGCCATAAACACTATACTACTTCAGTGCAAGTACCAAAGAAACCACAACTGCAAAAACACAAAGTGTTGACTTCCAAAAACTGACTTTCATTAAGGCCTTTGTCAACTCTGCCTCCAATTCTTCAATCCTTCTTTGACGATTAACTTCAATTTGAACCTCACGCCTTTGATTGGGATTCAGTTTGCTATACATCTCAAACAAATGCATCTTGTACCAATCACATTCCTCCTCTGGATCATACCAATCAAATTGTTCACATTTCTTCATACCCGATTTCTAAAATCAAAAAAACGTAGTATATTAAACATTTAAACTTAATAATCTTTAAACTAAATGTATCTGATAACTTACCCATCGATTTTGGCAGCAAATGAAACGTCGAGAAGGGTTGGATGGTGTCCAAGATGTTACCACCATTGTTGGCCTGTCACATTTGCAGTAATCATCACAAAGATAAGACGACATGAGTTTGTTTGATTTTGATTTGGGATTTGTTATGATTTTTTAGTGTGTGTTAAATTAGGGTTTATGTGGAAGGGAATTGATTTGCACACTTTATAAATTGATTGGAACACTCCATCTGTGCATTAAATACTTGTATAGTATTAAACACTCTACTTCAACCGCTTGTACCTTGAGTGTGCAAATAACTTTTTTGAGTGTGCAAATCATTAGCCGTATGTATAACAGAAGATCAAAAATTGACGGCCATTAATCCTTATTCGGGTCAATCGGGCCGACCCGTACCCGAGTTCGCCAAATATTTTCAACCTGATACGGGACCTTATTTAGTATTTAGGTTACTCGATTGGGTTGACCCGAATCACCCGAATAAAAAGGAGAAGGACGTATGGAAATGAAAAAATCATACAAAAATGTACGAAAATGTAATAAACGTTTCATAACGTTTTAATACAGAGGAAAACATTCAGAAAAGCTTAGAACATATGAAAACGAGCGAAAATTGCCAAAAACATTAAAAATGGATGAAATCGGTCGAAAAGGGTCGCAATCGGTCGTACTCGGACTAAAACGGTCTAAATCCGTCAAAATCTGTCGAAAATTGTCAATGTCAGTTGAAAACTAGCAACATCGATCAAAATTGATTGAAAACGGTTAAAAAGGGACGAAAAACGTTACAAACGGATTAAAACGTAAAAAAAAAAACAAAACGTATAAAATGTTGTATAGTATTTGTCTTATTTAACAAAATCCAATGCACATGACCCATGACCCATGTTAATTACCCATTGTCGATCACAATCATGTATTGGTCGATAACTTATATGACATGTCAATACAACCCAATATTATTGCACATGACCCGTTACCCATGTTAATTACCCAATGATCAATAGTCATGGATGTGACCACTGATAACCTAATGCATATGACCCATATGATGTCAAATACCCATTATTGAATGTGACCAGTGATAACCTAATGCATATGACCCATGTGAATTAGCCATAATCACCGGTCATGCATGGGTTGCACCGGCTTGGTAGGTGTATAGTATAGTTATATATAGTGTGAATTGAATGTTATATGAATGGTATTTGAATTTATTAAAGGTGGTCATGCATGGGTTACACCGGCTTGGTTGGTGTATACCTGATATGTGTCTAAATACACATATATTTTATATTGTTCAAACCCACAAAAACGACAAAAAACACACAAATGACCATATAAATGTTACAAATATCATTGAAATGTGTTTTTGTGTATTTCAAATGCAAAAGGATTGAAAACAATTGAAAAACAAACAATGTTTGCATAATTGGCAAAACTAGTCCCTCGAGTTTCAAAATTGACATAAAACACCCCTGGATATTCAAAAAAGTGGAAAATTAACATTCAGGGTCCTTTGGTAAATGAAACTTGGCAAGAAATACCCTGGGATCATAAGTTTAGAAAATTGGCAAATCAGGTCCCTCAACTTTGAAACCTGACACATTTGGTCCCTGGGAATTTATATTTTGGAAAAAATCAAATAGTGGTCTTTGGTATATAAAACTTGGCATGTTTTATCCTTGTAATACTTTGGCAGGTTGGCAGTTTCCACCCCTCAATTTTCAGAATTTGCAAGAATGGTCCTTGTGATTTACATAGTTACTACAACCATTTGGACCTTTGTTATATTTAACCCAACAAACAAACCAAACCCAACCTTATACCCTTTGGCCCAATCCACCCTCAAGCCCAAACCCTTAATAAATAAAACCCTACCCTGTTTATTACTCCCTCCCTGGTTTAATAAACTCTCCCAAGTCAACCCCTGGTCAAACAACCATGGTTACTACTCCATCTCCCCACCCGTGAGCCTGCAAAAGCAAGAAAACATCATCATCACCTCTGCCTCTCCTATGCTACCCTGCTACACTCAACCACACCACTTTCCACCATATAACAACAAAATCACACCCTGCTACAAGCTATCTACCACAATTGCAACTTTTCACTTTTTCCCGCCAAAATTGAAATAGAAGGCTGAGATCAATTGTGGTCATCCAACGACCCAAGAGGGAAGTGGGAAAGCTGTGTGGGTCATACTAAGCCTAAAGGGTCAGTATATAGGAAAGAAGAATGAAGCAGAGATGGTGTTAGTTAGTTAGATAATTAGTAGTAGGATTTAGTTATTAAGAGTAATGTAGAATTAATGCTTTGTTTAATTTAGTTTCAAGTCTTTAAAATTTCAGTGTTGTAACTTACATTTTGAGTTAATCAAAGATTTCCAGTTTGAAATTCAATTGCTTTTCAAAAATTCTATTTTAGCTTACTTATTTGCTTATGCAAACTGCTCATTCTTTGTTGTTGCTGCTGTTTATTTGTATTTTTCATGCTTAGATAATCCACTTCTGTAATTTGGGTGCTAGTTTGCTTACTTTGATTTAGTATTGATCTATTTACCTATTTATATATGCTAAAAGTCGTTTTTAGCTTATTAGTATCTAGCTTATTCAAGTACTTATTATCTTTCATTTTAGCTTCCTTATAGTCCTCATAGCTTATTTAACCAAGTTGTTTCAGGATTATTGGCTCAAATCAGTTTAAAACATCAAAAATGCAAAAACAGATCCATATAAGGGGGTGTTTCGATTAAGCTGTTTATCTGAGCTTTTATTGTTGTAGTTGGTTAAAAGTGGCTTAGACATCACACTTAGACTCTAGCCAGATCATTTCAACCATTGCTTTGATAGTTTGTAGGATAAAAAGTCAAATTACCTTTAAGATTTTATAACAACTTAACTGTTAGGATTAGGACTGCCAAATCTTCATTGTAGATCAAGAAAGTGTTTAGATTTCTAAATCTAGGCTTATGTTAACATAATACAACACAATTAGTAGTTTAGGGAAGAATAAATCTTAGTTTAGTCAAAGGTTACAAAATTGAGAAAAGTCAAGGGTGCAAAATTTCTCAAAAGAAGATGGATTTTTATCTGACTCATGGTTATGAATTAGGATTTGAAACTTTGAGTTCTTAGAATTTAACAGCTTGTGATCACTGGACACATTTTTGTATATTTTTGGAAATTTTCCTTGACTACTTTTTGGTGGCTTAAAGTTGCCCATTTGCACATCCACTGCCCTGCACCCAGGATCTTGCAGTTTGACCCATTTTTCATTGCACCACAACTAGTTCATTTCTTGTCCAATTTCTTTGATTCTTGCTGTTTTGGAGACTCAGTAGTGCTAGCTTGTTAAATCCATCATTTGCGTGGTCTGATTTGCTTGTTAGCTCCTTTAGTTTTGCCCTCAAAGTTTCCCCCTAGGCTGCTAAAGCATCAACAGGTTTTGGGTAAACTTTTGCTTTTTCAGTGCTTTTAGCTTATTCACTTGCCTATCTATGTCACTTTAAAGCTTTTTAGGACTCCCCCTCATAACTTTAGCTTAATCCTTTCATTAAGTCAGACCCTTAGTAGCTTCTTGTAGCTTTTAGGATTTCTAATTCTTTCCTTTTTAGTTTTAAGTAAACTTCTATGCATCTAAGTTGTTTGATTCTGTTTGAATCTGAGTGGTTGATTGTTGTTATAAGCTTGTAGTGAGTACCTGAGATTGAGTTTGAGTTAGTGTATGCTAGGTCTGAACTTAGTTGCTTATTCGCCAAGCTTATTGAAGCCTCTTATTTAATATCCATAGTTTAGCTTCTGTTTTTGAACCTCAGTGTTCACTGAGGATGTTTGATCCTTGCTTAGGCTTATTGATTGTTGTTGCTGTCTTGTTAATGTTTACCTGAGCTTGTACTTGTGTATGCTTATCTTAGCTTTTGCTTATAAGCTTGTTTGGTTAGTCTCCATCCTCCAAAATTCTCACTTGCGCTGCAAAACTCACCCACCAGGCCTGCCACATCTGAGTTTATTATGAGATTTTGGAAACCATTTGGACCCTTCAATTTGGCCTGCAGTTCACCCCATAGGCTTGGTAATTTTGTTTACATTTGGATCTGCTTATTGTAGCTTTTTAGTAAGTTTATTTGCATGATTTAGCTTATTTCCATTGTAAGTAGGTTGTTTGTATCTTAAATTTTCATGTGATTCAGTTGTGTAGGTTGCCATTAGCTTTTTCAAAATAAAAAATCATTTTTTAACTTAAAGCTTTGACTGTCAAGTTCATAAGCCCCTTTGTGTGCCTATCTGTGGGTTTCAACTTGTGTAATTGGGCTTTTTGGAAAGCTCATGCACCAAGCTTGAAGGTTCCAAGCTTAATGTGAGCTTCCAAGCTTGTGGGACAGGTTAGTTTTGCCCTGCAAGTTTGCCCTACAGGGCCTGTTTGGGTTGTAGCTAATTTGGATTTGCTTATTTCTACCTATAAGCTTATTCTGTTAGTTTTCCTTGTTGCTTTTGCTCATTTTAAGTTCCTTTTACTCCTTTGTATCTATTTTCAAGCTCAAGTTCAGTTGTTAGCTTATTGATGAGCTTTTCAAGTTCAAATTGTCCACTTTAAGCTCAAAAGCTTATCTGTGGTGATAAATAAGCTCCAAACAGCTTATTTTTAAGTTCCACACTAGTTGTTTTTACAAAAGTTGTTCAATTTCAGTAGATATTTAGTTTTGTAAAAGAAAAATTAAGAAAAACCAAAAACAAAAAAAGTGATAGCTTCTATTTAAGAAGTTTATTGCTTATTAGCTTATTTTCCTTAAGCACTTAGCGTTTTTATATTTTTCTTAGGTTCCTGTATTTGTTTAATAATTTTGTAAAAAGTTTCAGATTTTTTTAGGTTATTTAGTATTTATAATAAATCAATAATGGTTTAATTAATTAAATAATAGTAATTAATTAGTAATAATTATTTAAAAGTCTAAAAATATATTTTCAGTTTTAAAATTGGTTTTATATTATTTTATATTTTTCCGAGTTTAAATTTTATTTTTCTAGGTTAATTTCATAATTATTTGTATTTTAGTATAATTTAAATAATTAAAAGTAATTAGGAAATTAGTAATTAATTAATAATAATTAATTAAATAGTGTAAAAACTAATTTTAATTTTCTAAAAATTTTCTTTTATCATTAGGATTGTAAAAATGTAATTTTCATATCCGTAAGTATTTTATTTCTTTAAAACTCACGTTTTATTTCGTACGTTCATGTAACTTTAAATCAAACGTACGCGTTTTTAGACTTAGCTCACGTTTTTAGTGTATCTGATTATCAGTAATTGTTTATATAGTGTTTCTAAGTTATTTTCATTCCTCATATCTTAGTGTAATCATACAAACCAAATTCCTTACCTTTCTGTCCAAATTCACCCGATCACAAACCCCGTTTTTATACCATCACACCTCATCGGGACATAACGACCCTGGGAACCCCTATACTTCCACGGAGATTGACTCTAGGCAGTTTGACTATGTTGACAATTTACTTGGTCAATTTAAGTTGACTGTTTGGAGCCAATCAAAATTTTGGCGTAGCTGCCGGGGAGGTTGTGCGCGTTATTTTAAACGGTTTTTGCAGATTAGTGAATCTGGATATACAGTCATTGTATATTTACCGTCTTTGTGCATATTTTCATATTTTCATAAAAACAAAACGAATCGTAAATTTTACCATTTCAGATTAATTAGTGTGATCGAAGAGGAAACGATTTGGTCTTTCAAAACGATCACCAAAAACATTTTAATTAAGTTTTCAACAAACAGAAAAACCCAAAAAGATTTTCTTTCTTATTTTTACATAAAATGTCTTTCCAAAAATCCAAAAATATTCATCTTTACCCTCCTACCTTTTTGATTCTACATTTCTTACCCTCCAAAACCTTTTGATTCTCTCTATGTCTCCTCCACACCTTCTTATTTGCCAATGGTATGGTAGTTCTTATAATGGTTGTAATTGCCCCAGTTGTGGCATGGTAGAGTCAGGAAACGGGTCTGTCTATAACCAGGATCCCTATTCCTACCATGACACGACAAATTTATTCCATCAGATACCACACCATGAGACTCAACAGTTTTACTGTTGTGAGTTCTGTGGTGGTTCACACTACAGTTCTGTTTGTCAATCGGGAAACACGCTTGTCTATGAGCAGTTTCCTGATAACGATTATAACTCTAGCATATACGACTCACGGTCACATCAGTTTCACTGATGTCATTATTGTGGAGGTCCACACTTCAGCTCAGATTGTCAAACGGGGAATCCATTTCCATGTGACAATTTTGACACATCATATTATGACCAACCTCCACAGTACCAAATGAATCAAGCAATTCTTCCAGAAATTCAAAATGTACTGGAAATACTTGATGAGCTTAAGGGTTTAGTTAAAGACCTTGCCCAAAACGACACTCATCAAAAATCCATGGAAGAATTGCTAGCTGAAGAGCAGGCTGCTAAAATAAATTCTCAAGATGCTTTTGAAAAATCTATTAGGGAATCAATTGCAAAAGAAAAAGCAGCCAAATCTAGCTCTCAGTTCCGTTTTATTCCGGATGACAGTGATGATGAAGATACGCTTGATATCCTTCAATTCTATAAAGATTCATCAAGTTCATCACTGGATATCCCAGCAGTTGAGGTTCCATCTCAAACAACTACTATCACACCCGAAGTTCACACTCACTCTCTGAGCATGGGGGATGAGCATCTTGACACTGTTCCTGAAAAAGAATCCGACGAATTCATAAAGTCTAGCATTGAGAACCTTGTCCCAATCCCAGGAGAGTCATAGGGAACTTTTGATCATATGTGTGATTTACCTTCCCCTCTTGAGTGTCCAAAAGATCAATTTGAGACTTTCTCCGATTGTAGCGAAGATTGTGCATCTTATGGAGACATCGAGTATGTTGAGGCATCAGTTCCACATTCTGATGCTGATCATCTTCTTGAGGAGTTCGCCGATGAACTCACTCACATCAATTCTCTTCCAACGGGAAGTGACGATGATCTCTTTGACTTTGAAGCCAATCTAGGAGAAATTGAAAGTCTCTTATATCATGATCCATCACTCACTTCTGATCCCAACAGTCCAATTGAGAATGTTGATCACTTTGTTTCCGAAGCATTCAAAACAACTCTCACCAATCCTCTTTTTGAATTCGATTCTGAATTCACTTTGATTTCTGATAATCTAATCTTTGGTATTCAGAATGAGGATAGTGATGAGTCTACAATGGAACAAGAGTTCACAGATTCACACCATGTGAATAATTCTCTTCATGAGGAGTTCTTCGGTGAACTCGCTCATATCATGACTCCTCCGGAGTATGATAGCCCGGGGGGGGGGGGGGGGAGATTCACTCAATCATGAGGATTTGAAAATTCCCACCCTCCTACCCGGGATGTTTTCAAAGCCAATGAGCTTAACCCTTGAAATCCAAATTCAGGCTAATGAGCCTGCTCTCGAGGAAGAAGATCTTATCATGATTTTCATCATGGTTTTCTTCCTTTTCTTCACCTACAGGGTGACTTCTCCTGTTCTTCACTCCTTCGGGAATGAAGACATTATCTTTGACCCCGACATCACCGCTTATAGTTTATACTATCTTAAGCCAGGGTCAGTATATCTCATCGGTGTGGAACTTTCACGTGCTTCAAATGTTTGTCCAAACATCTTGAATGAAAGTCCGATGGAGATTGTTTCTTCCACATCATGCTTCCCCAAGAACAAATGAATTCGGGGTCGAGTCAAGCTAGCGACTCGGTAAACAAAAACAGTAGCATGCATATGGGTTTTCACCCTAAGTGTGGGGGAGTTACCCATGCTGTTGTTACCATGTATATAAGTTTCCAAAAAAAAAAAATATGTATGTATGTGTATGAATAAAGTGAAAAATAGTGTTTTCACATTTAGCTTGTAATGTTGCCTCTTTACGTTCAAAGAGTCGGCATAATAGTCGGGATTTTGAATATTGAGGACAATATTGGATTCTAAGTGTGGGGGGAAATTCTAGCGAATTTTATCATATTTTACCTTCTAGTACCCCGTTTTTGGCAAAAATTTTAAATTTTTTTCACTTTATTTCAAAATTTTTGCGGTTATCAGTCCACCATGTCTAAACAACAAAAGGATTGGCTAATCCAGGAGCAAACGGCTCTTTGTAAAGATATATCAAATCCGTTTATGGCTGACAATTTGCCCAAAATTGTATGGTATTCAACTCTCCATATCCTAAAAAGTAAAAGAGTTGGCTAGCCCGCAAGATTATGGCTTGAGGTAAAGGCAGTGAAAAACCATAATTGGTAATCAACTCACCAAGATGATGATAATTCCATCAAGAGTTGGCTAGTCCAGAAGCAAACGGCTTCTGGTAAAGACAAATCAAAACCGTTGACAGCTGGTGGTTTGCTCAAAAGCACATGGTTATCAGTGTACCATGGTTCTTACTTGAACTGAAACATTTGGCTACTCCAGAAGTAATGGATTTTGGTAAAGAGATTCAAATCCATTAAGTGTTCTCAAAAGATTGCTAGGGACTAGCAATAGTTTAGTGTGGGGGATTTGATATGTGTCTAAATACACATATATTTTATATTGTTCAAACCCACAAAAACGACCAAAAACACAAAAATGACCATATAAATGTTACAAATATCATTGAAATGTGTTTTTGTGTATTTCAAACGCAAAAGGATTGAAAACAATTGAAAAACAAACAATGTTTGCATAATTGGCAAAACTAGTCCCTCGAGTTTCAAAATTGACATAAAACACCCCTGGATATTCAAAAAAGTGGAAAATTAACATTCAAGGTCCTTTGGTAAATTAAACTTGGCAAGAAATACCCTGGGATCATAAGTTTAGAAAATTGGCAAATCAGGTCCCTCAACTTTGAAACCTGACACATTTGGTCCCTCGGAATTTATATTTTGGAAAATATTAAATAGTGGTCTTTGGTGTATAAAACTTGGCATGTTTTATCCTTGTAATACTTTGGCAGTTTGGCAATTTCCACCCCTCAATTTTCAGAATTTGCAAGAATGGTCCTTGTGATTTACATAGTTACTACAACCATTTGGACCTTTGTTATATTTAACCCAACAAACAAACCAAACCCAACCTTATACCCTTTGGCCCAATCCACCCTCAAGCCCAAACCCTTAATAAATAAAACCCTACCCCGTTTATTACTCCCTCCCTGGTTTAATAAACTCTCCCAGATCAACCCCTGGTCAAACAACCATGGTTACTACTCCATCTCCCCACCCGTGAGCCTGCAAAAGCAAGAAAACATCATCATCACCTCTGCCTCTCCTATGCTACCCTGCCACACTCAACCACACCACTTTCCACCATATAACAACAAAATCACACCCTGCTACAAGCTATCTGCCCCAATTGCAACTTTTCACTTTTTCCCGCCAAAATTGAAATAGAAGGCTGAGATCAATTGTGTTCATCCAACGACCCAAGAGGGAAGTGGGAAAGCTGTGTGGGTCATACTAAGCCTAAAGGGTTAATATATAAGAAAGAAGAATGAAGCAGAGATGGTGTTAGTTAGTTAGATAATTAGTAGTAGGATTTAGTTAGTAAGAGTAATGTAGAATTAATGCTGTAGGACCGTAAATACCATAACTTTATCACATCATTATAGAAGCAAAGATGAAGTAGAGATTGAAAGATGGTGACTTGATATGTATATATGTATTTCGTATGTTAGAGAGAGAGAGATGGAAATGAGAGCTTTTATTCAAAGAAAACACACACACAAGCACACTTACAAATGACTAGGTAAGTGCCTTATATAGTTAAAGAGAAAGGCCTCATGGGCTTTCTAATGGACTTGGGCTTGGACTTGGTTACATGATTAGATAACAAGGCTTATGAAACATAGCACATAACATATTAGCTTGCCAAGTCCAAAGCCCAATGACTAAACTATTACTAATCTTAACAAACGACACCAAGTTACAATATGAGAATGACCATCACTTCTATATATATATTTTTTAATGCTAACAATCTCCCCCTAAGGGGTGGTCATTCGAATGATGCTCCACGTGAGTGGGTCTTCCGTGTTCTTTGTCTTCAACTTTGTGTGTCGTTGTAGAATAGTCTTTAGTCTTTGTTCCTTCATGCTTTGTGATCTTTGATAACTGATTTTTCATCATTCTTTGTTCCTATGTGATGTGGAGTTATCTGCCTTTCGTCACTTCTGCGTCTGTGGTGGTTGTTTGCCATTCCAACATGCTCATACATCTTTGGACTTTGATATTCATATGCACGTAGTTCCCTTTCTTTCACTTTGATCTTTAGTCTTTATACTTTGTAGATTCTTCTTTTTGGCGTAGAATCTTTCTTTGAACTTTGTGTTGTATAGATCTTTGAGGGAGCTTTCTTTAACTTCCAGATGTATGTATGAGCACGTGGAATCTGTCGCCATGGAGATGAAGTGTCCCTGCATATAAACAGTTAGCAATAAAACATCCGGTACTTACAGATAAGAATTAGAGATCGTCAACAGCATAGTGTGAAGACTCCTTCTGACCCTTAGCAAGGCCATTCCCATGTCAGATACTCCCGAGAGAGCTTACGAGACCTACTTAGTAGCTCAATGACTGGGTGAGTCGCTGGGGATCACTCCACGACTGTAGACCGTTTGAAACCACCGCGAACACTAAGCGTAACCCATAAAGAATTACCGAAGTGACCTGCTGTCAGGGCTGCTTGATGTTGACCATGGCAGGAATTTCCATTCAATCACTGAGAATCACAAAAGTGAATCCTCTCATAAATGTTCTGGGAGATTGCTAAGATCTGCGTAGGACTCTAAAGTTTACATCTGGCATCCTTAATGTTTAACAACCAGTGTAGAAATATCATGTGTTCCTATGAGATCTTTTGATGAATCTCGGGCTCTAGACTCGATAAGTGCACATTAGGTTTCCTATGCGGAGATTAGGGAGAGGTCTCCTGCTTCAATATAAACTATCTCTAAGAGACAGGTCGATAGATTACACCGGTTCCCCGTGAGAATGAAACAAGCTCTTTTAAGAGAACTTGAGTGGTTAAGAAGGTTTAGTGCAGTGCGTCACTTGGTCCATGACGTCTTTGTCATCAATACCAGTGTCACCTAAGTAACAACCAGTAGCATACGAATTGTACCTGGTGTCTGCCCTAAGGTTGAACATTTGGAGGGCTATTTCTTTTCACCCTTTTTCATAACTTTTCTTTTTAATTCTTCAACACCTTCTTTCTCCTTTCTCATTTCTCCCTTTTTCAATCATACCTAAGGACTTCTAATTCTAATCTGTTGGAATTGTCCTTGGGTAGATCCCTCCGACTCTGGTGGATCATAGGACGGTTTTTCCTAACCTTAGTCACCTTATATCTCCATGACTATCCTATCATTGCCATAAAAACCATTCATTTGAAAATCTCTCAAAGTGTTTATAATAATAAAACACATTGTTGTCACTTCGAGAGTTTTACATTTCATTTGAAGGACTCCCTCTTCACATGTGCTCATGAATATTTAAGAAATTTGCACATGCGAGAGTAGTTTGCACTTTTGAATTGATCCACTTTTAGTGAACATGACCGATTCGAGACACGCTTACATCACTAGTTAGACTAGCTTGAAATTATTACCCATCCTGGTCAAGTCCAAGGAAAGTCTCTCGATACGGTACATTCTACTCAGACAAGTCCTATTCGAGACACACTTACATCACTAGTTAGACTAGCATGAAATTATTACCCGTCCATGACAAGTCTTTTCGATTACTGACATTTTAAGCTTCGTCAATTCATTGGTACTATCTGAGTCGAGTTCTTCTGAGATTCAGCCACAATCTTTACACATCTTGATCACATTTTAATCATGTCTTCTCCCCCTCAAAAATAGCATATCGTGATATTTTTGATATCAACTGATTAAGAAAAATCTTTTGGAGAGAAATACAGATTCGATTTTGCATGAAATCGGAACATTTTAGTTTTTTATACTCCCCCTTAATGATAGCTCATGTAAAATCATTTTAAGGGTTTAGAGGGAGTTATCTTGAGCACTCATTTTGAGAGATTTTGAGAAATCTTTTGAACAATCTTGAAAAAGTGCTCAAGAATTTTGTTTGAAAGCGAGTTTATGCTTGAAATCTTTTTCGTTTGTTTAGACTCGAACTTTTTGAAAAAGATTTTGTCATTGAACGAGTCCTTGATTTGAAAATAATCAGAAGTCATTGTTCGGGTCCGGGTTTCGTACTAAAGTATACGAAAGCCATTGTGAAGAAACTTTTGAGAAACGACATGTTTTAGAAAAACATTTTAAAGAACTCCCGCTCAAGCATCTGTACATGTCCGTATCATTGTTGAATGACATTTCTAGAAACGTACAGAATATTGATTTATACGAGAGACATGTCGTGAGAAGAATATTTTTGGATTTTTTGATTTTATATTGTTTCTGTATTTTTCGAAATTTTATATTTTTGTATTTTGTTTTTGATGGTTTTTCAAATTTTGTATTTTGTTTTTCGAAAATATTTACAGCGAAGCGATTTTGAAAACATTTTTCAAGAAGATTCGAGAAGACGTTCTAGCTCCTCAGGAGTTAGGCTTCGCATGCCAATTCGTCGAACTAAATAGTCAAACCTTTCTTTTGGAAGGGCTTAAGTAAATAGATCGGCGAGTTGATAATCAGTCTTAACGAAAAATAATTCAACAGTACCCTCTTCCACGTGTTCTTTGATGAAATGGTAGCGGACTTTGATATGCTTCGTCTTAGAGTGATGTACGGGATTGCACGAGATGGCTATGGCACTTTTTGAGTCACAATACATAGGTATTCTGTCAAAAGTAAAGCCATAATCTGTGAGCTGTGTCCGCATCCAAAGAACTTGGGCACAACACGCAGATAGAGACACATACTCAGCTTCGGCGGTTGATAGCGCAGTACAATCCTGTTTCTTTGATGACCAGCTTACAAGCTTATCACCCAAAAATTGTGCTCCACCTGATGTACTCTTTGCTGTAACCTGATCACCAGCATGGTCTGCATCTGAAAATGCTGTTAGATGAAACCCCGAATCCTTCGGATACCAAAGTCCCATGTTAATGGTGCTTCGTAGGTACCGAAAGATCCGTTTAACCTCTTTGAGGTGAAGTTCGGTAGGCTTTGCCTAAAACCGTGCTAATAAACAAACAGCAAATTGAATATCGGGTCGGCTAGCAGTTAGGTACATGAGAGAACCAATCATGCTCCGATATTTCTTCGGATCGATAGGTTCCCCAAACAAATCAACACCTAATTTTGGTGAAGTGACCATTAGTGTATCAACAGAATCACAGTTTTCCATTCCATGTTTTTTCAAAATCTCTATTGTATATTTAGCTTGATTGATAAAAATACCACGAGGGGATTGATGTATTTGTAAGCCAAGAAAGAATTTTAGTTCCCCCATCATGGACATTTCAAATTTACTTTTCATGAGATTTTCAAAATGTTTTGAATGGTTAGGATTGGTTGATCCAAAAATGAGGTCGTCCACGTAAATTTGAACGATCAAAATGTCATCTTTGAATTTTTTGATAAACAATGTGTCATCAACCGTTCCTTTGGTGAAATTGTTTTTGAGCAAGAAAGATGATAGTTCATCATACCACGCTCTTGGAGCTTGTTTTAAACCATAAATTCTTTCTTAAGCTTGTAGACGTAGTCTGGATGATCTTTGTCGATGAATCCCTCTGGCTGACTCACATACTCTTCTTCTTTCAGAGCTCCATTTAAGAAAGCAGTCTTAATATCCATCTGATAGACTGAGATGTTTTCGTGAGCGGCATAGGCTAAGAAAATTCGGACTGCTTCAAGTCTAGCTACAGGCGCGAATGATTCTTTGAAATCTATCCCTTCTTCTTGTGGATAACCTTTAGCCACGAGACGAGCTTTGTTACGAATTACAGTCATTTCCTCATCTAGTTTGTTCTTCCACAACCACTTGAGGTCAAGAACACGTTTATCAAGTGGTCGTTCAACAAGTTCCCAACTATCATGTAACAGGTATTGAAGAAATTCCTCCTGCATCGCTTCAATCCAAGGGTTTTCTGCCATTGCTTCCCGAATGTTCTTTGGTTCTTTGAGGCTTATTGAGCAAATGTAAATACACAATTCGAGATCGGTGGCAAGTTGTCTCCTTGTCTGTACTGGCTTTGAAGGTTCACCAATAACATGTTCTATTGGAAGGTCTTTTGTCCATTGAAACGTAGAAGGTTACCTTGGGTGTAACGAATGTGTGTTAGATGGTTCTTGTAACCTTGAGGAAGATTCAGCAGAGTCTGTTGCAAACGGGTTTTCAAATACTTCTTCTTCTTCTTCTAACGTAACATCGTTTGAATTATTTGTTGGTTCTTCTTGAGAATTAGCGTTTTGGTTTTGCTCATCAACTCTTGGTAGAACAGTTTCAAGTACTGGAGTTGCTTGAGTAGATGTAAATGATGTTGATGTAGTTAGTGCTCCAGCTTCGATTGTTGTGGATGCATCTTGTGGTGGTGGTGGTGGTTGATGGTTGTGAGCAGGTGCAGCGGAATGTTGTTGAGATGCATTAGTCGAAGTTCCACCATAGTATTCATCAAACATTAACTCGAAGAAATTTTCCAGTTCTTGTTCTGTTGGTTTGTCCGTGTTTGTTGATTGAGCTCCTTGAGGCACGAGTCCTGAACTGATGTGTCCAGAAGTCTGCATGTTTGGTGCGGGTCCTAATCCATTTTGATTAGAAGCCATCGGATTAAGCGCGGGTTCTAGAGCGTATCTCTCAGAAGCCATTTGTGAAATCTCGTCAAACTTCACATTCATCGTCTCCATTATCTTTTTTGTTCTTCTATTATACACCCTGAATGCCCTCGAGTTTTCTGAATATCCAATGAAGATTCCAATATCACCCTTAGCTTTTAACTTTCCTAGATCTTCTCTATCATTCATCGGATAGCACAAAGCGCCAAATACGTGAAGGTAAGAGATGTCAGGTTTATGGTTGTTCACTAGCTCATATGGGGTTTTATTGAATCTCGGATGGACTAGGGATCGGTTTTGAGTAAAACAAATAGTGGCTACAGCATCAGCCCATAAGAATAGAGGTGCACAAGAATAAATTAGCATTGTGCGAGCAGCTTCCACAAGTGTTCGATTTCTTCTTTCAACTACCCCATTCTGCTGTGGAGTTCTAACAACTGATGTTTGGTGTGTGATTGCAACATCTTCAAGGTAAGTTCTTAACTCCTGGTTTGTAAATTCTGTGCCATTGTCTGTTCTAGTAGAACTTGAATACGCTTCAGAAAGGTGATGATGATGCCTGGTGCTTCGTCTTTTGATCTCAAAAACTTTACCCAAGTATATCTTGAATAATCATCAACAATAACGAGAATATACTTCTTCCCATTAATGCTTTCAACTCTCATTGGGCCACATAAGTCCATGTGCAACATATGTAACGTTGCTTCCGAACTAGGTATGGTTTTGGGTTTATATGATGCTCTTTTACTTTTTCCTTGTTCGCATGATGGACATAGGTTTTCCTTGGTGTATTTGAATTTAGGAAGTCCGGTGACGATGTTGTCTTTGGCTAACTTGTTGATGTTGTCAAAATTGAGATGGGATAAACGTCTATGCCACAGCCAAGACTTAGTTTCAGTTGCCCTTGTCATAAGACAAATTGGTGATCTAGAAGCCATTTGGTTGATGTCGATAGCATACAAGTTTGTACTACGATTACCAGTTAAGAGATCATCACCAACCAAATTTCTTATAAAAACCGTGTTTCTTCTGAATGCCACTTCTAAATCTGCATCACAAAACTGCCCGACTGAAAACAAGTTGTGTCCCAACCCTTCGACGTAGTAAACTCAAGTGATTAAAAAATTCTCAAACCGAAGATCTCCATAACCCTGAATAGCTGCTACATGATCATTTCCAAAGCGTACAGTTCCCATAAATTTCCAGACGAAATTGATCAGCAGCTTTAAATTCCCGGTCATGTGCTTGGAGCAAGCCGAGTCGATGATCCAAAGACATATTTCGATAACCTGCCAAGAACAGAAGAGTTTGTATTTGGAAACCGTTTTGAATTTAGTTCCATGGGGTTAGGAGTAAAAGCAGAATCACACTCATAGACAGTTGCTACTTGTTTAGCTTGAGCTATTTCTAATTTGCCGTCCTGAAGAGTGAACTCTTTACCCATCAGACTCCACATACAAAACTTAAGGTAGTTCCTAGGCATTCAACTAATAGTGGTAGTCCTAAATCGTGCAACTAATCTTTCTATAGATCTGGATCTAGTACTAGGTCTTTTTGGAACATTCTTCTGTTCAGGCGTAACATTCACATTCTTAGAAACACATTCATCATGAACATCACTAATTAAACATTTCTTGCATATTAAACAAACAGAGTCATTACATGCATTAGAAATAGTACACTCGACATTACATTCAGATGAATCATGTTTCTTATTAAAAAGCGATAAATTCCTAGGGTGTTCTTCTACTTCTTCAACTTTATTCTTGCTACTACTCTTAGATGCAGGTGAGACTCTATTGTTCCTTGTATTAATCTTAGGCTTTAGTCTGCTGCTCCTAGAGGTGCTTTCTAATCCTGTACAAGGTAAGGCGCACACATTAGGATTTATGTTGTTGTCCTTTTTAGCATCCCTAGATTCTTTAGAATTAGCCTTTATGCACTTGTCATTTGTCTTAGATGTTGAGGCAGACGCACTAGTAGGACTAATCCTAAAAAGGCCAGGTGCTAACACTTTAGGAGTTTCGACAACCGCTTTTCCTTTATCAACAATCTTATTATTTTCACTTATCTTGGGCAAGGGTGTTGGAGTGACTGGTTTTGTCAAATCCTTTTTCTCATCGACTTTTGGAGCAAACCTTGAAATTGACATTTTTGGTTTTTGAACCGTGTTAGAAACATTTGGTTTCTCCGAAGTCAATGGTTTTGCAAACTTAGTTTCCTCACCCTTTCCTTTTTGACTTTCAAGCTGAGCTCTCAAAAGATCATTTTGCTCTTTCACGTTCTTTAACGCACGCTCATACGACAATTTGTCATACTTGCATTCTTCCTTTTTTCGATCAAGTTGTTTAAAATATGACACATTTTCTTTTTCAAGCTTTATAAAAGCATTTTCATATTTTGAAACAATGTCGGAGGTCTCTGCTCTCAGTCGCTCATCGTCTCGAACAGAATATGTTTATAAAATGATGGACATAATATCAGTAGTCATAACAGCTTCGAAGAGAGAATCATTTAGGTTTTCCAAAACATTGATTTGCTCAAAAGATTCATTAGCCTTCTTTATCAGGGATTTATGATCCGTGACGAAGTCAGCTGTTTCTTTAAAAAATGCTTGTTCAAAATGAATTACACGAGCATGAATGTTATTAATTTGAGGAGCAAATTCACTTTCAAGAATCTTTTAAGCTGTAAATGAACCGTGGAATTCCAGTTAATCTCATTAAGTCTCGTTTTAGATTCTAAAGTCGTTTTAAGTTGCCCAACTCTTGTTTTAAGATCATCAAGATATCCTCTGGCAGCACTTATGTTAAAAGTGTTGTTTGAAGACATCTGTTCTATGTTTGAAAGCGATTTGGAAGCAACTACTTTCTTAGAAAACATTTTCGAGAATGGTCATTTTATGGAAAACACAGATGGTTCTTTTTGTGGAACAAAAGTAATACCCGAAAGTTTGTTCAATTTGTTGTAATCAATGGGTTTCAAATCCTTTTGTTTCATTTTAATAATGC
This sequence comes from Artemisia argyi, assembly GCA_030686995.1. Classification (NCBI taxonomy): domain Eukaryota; kingdom Viridiplantae; phylum Streptophyta; class Magnoliopsida; order Asterales; family Asteraceae; genus Artemisia; species Artemisia argyi. Next base: position 109,627,712 of record CM060681.1, on the reverse strand, counting down.
TCTCTTCGACATGTTCTATCGTTTGCACAGAATCTCGAACGACGGGAGGATCATGTTTGGTGTAAAAAACACTACCATTATACAAAACATTCTGTTCTTCCTGAGCTATCTTGAGATTACAAGGATTGTTGTTACCGAGAGCCATTTTGTGTTTCGTATGGTAAATCGGATTAGTTTGGTTTGAAATCATTTTCATTGTTTGACTTGACTGACCCGACTTAACAACTAATTCTTCTAGATGTGCAATCTTGTGTTCTGACTCTACGATTTCTTCCAAAAGTTTATCTTCTTTCTTTGCAAAGTCCTTTTTCAGCTCATCCCATTCTTTTTCAAGATTGGTATAAGCTGTTTTTTGTTTTGAAAGTTGGTTTGTTAATTCAGAAATTTCTTGTTTTAAAATGTTAATGGTTTTTGTTGAACTTATTTCAAGATTGGTAAACTTGTTTTTCCATTCCCTATCTTTAACAAGTAACTTCGTGTAACCAATTTCAAGTTCTGACTCGCGTTCATTGTGAATTTGAAAACTTTTTGCATTTTCCTTGTATCTCTCAAGCTCAGTGGTCAATTTCTCATTCGCGGCCTTAACATCGTGATTGACCTTTTTCACTTTCTCAATTTCAATACCACAATTATTTAATAATGATTCAAATAAAGCACATGTTTCCTCATCATTCTCAGCATGCTGTGAAACGAAGCCTCCATTATGATTCACATCTGGAGTTCCTGAAGAAGTATTGCTACTACTTGGCGTGTCCAGGTATGTATCATAAGTGGGTGCTAGCTTCTTAGAATGATGTTCCTCATGAGGAGACATATTAAATATATCATTATTGTGACATTTGTTGAAGTTTGATACCTCAGATGGTGCATTGGTGTCATAAACAGGAAGAGTGTCAGAATCAGCGTCATACTTAGCTTCCTGAAGATTCGCCATGAATATGCAGTTCGCATCGATATCCTCTCTATCTTCCATGTCATCCATAAGAGCCATAAAATCATTCTCCTCTGCGTTCAACTGAAACCCTGCATTTGCCTTTTGTGCCAACATCACTGCTTTCTGCAAGTACTCTAGATCTTTCTTGTTCGACTTAGTAGGACAGTTCCTTGCCATATGACCTACACCCTGGCAGTTGAAACACTTTACCGGATTACCTTGATTCACATTTCCATTAATCCCAACAACTGGAGCTGCAACATTCCTATTCTGATTACCCATTGCCTGATTACCAACATTCTGACCCCTCTGATTTCTGACAACCTGACCCATCTGATTCCCTGCATACTGACCATACTGATTCCCTGCATACTGACCTGCATTCTGATTCTGCATATTCTGATTACCCATGTTAAATCCAGTAGCATATCCTTGCTGATTCCCATAAACTCCAACCATTTGGCCTCCGTTGCCCATATTGAAACTCGGCTGAGCGATCTGCCTGTTGCGAGTGTTCGATGAAATCCTATGGTTGTTGTTTATTGGTGTAGAATATCGTCCTTGGAATGCCTTTGATGGAAAAGCAAACGCTTGTGTCAATGCTGCAGTAGTTTCATCATTTTCAGTGAATTCTGGTTCTTGGAATTGTGGGTATTGCTGTTGTGGAATAAGATGTTGTTGTTGCTGTGGGTAGAACTGTTGTTGGTAGACCGGTGTTGGTTGTTGAATGTAGGATGGTTGCATGTAGTTGTTAGTGGAAGATGATGATGGTTGTTGTTGTGTGTTCACTGGTATAGGTGTTGGTGTATCAGCCATTAATGCTAGAGGATCATGCTTTTTAGCTAGTAATTCAGCTCTTACTTCATTAGCTTCATCTTGATTTTGCTTCAAGAAGTCATACACTTGATCATAAGTCACTTCATGCAAATTCTTTGTCTGATAAACAATAGTGACATATCTTCCCCATTCTGGTTGTAACTCATTCAGAAAAATGGTGTTGTTAGCAATATTTGTCTTACTGAGGTTGTGTCTTGATAAATCATTCATGATCTTACAGAATCTGTGGTAGTATGTCTCTATGGATTCACCAGGAATTGAAGTAAACTTGTGAAGTTCCTTAAGCAATTGTGTTTCCATTTCCTGTTTCCCGATGTCTGTCCCATACATTAACCTCTTGACTCTTTCCCAGACTGCATGAGCACTTACTTCACTGTCAACAGTAGCATAGATGGTTTCAGGTAAACCAAGAACGACGAAATGAAATGCCTGATCATCAGCTTCAATCTGTTTTCGGTCTTCCAAAGTGTATTCAGTCTCATTCTGTTCTCTGTAGTATGGTTGTACTGGGGGGTACCATTTGGATCACCAGGGTCTAGTACTTGTGATGGTTTGAAGGGTCCATCCACAATGGATTTGATGAGAAGATTTCCATTTGTTTTGCTCTTAAGATAGCGCATCATACGACTAGCCCATTGTGAGTATCCACCCTTTGACAGCATGGGAGATCGGTTTTCGGCACCGGCTGCATGAATGTCTTGCTGAGTTGCCATTGATGATTTGTAGATGGATAAAGTTGATTCTTGGATCGTTCCAACGAAATAGGAGTTGTGTTTAGAGTTAGTTGATGCAAGTTTTTATGGTGAAAATTTTGACTTAAAACCTTAAAACCTCAATAACTTCTTATCAGAGCGTTTTAACGTGTCGTTCTCCTCTGTCTCACGGTCGTTTTGACAGCTGATTCGTCGAAAACGGAGTTACGGTTCAAAAGTTATGGCCTTTTGAAGTTTGGTCGTCAAAAACCTCACTTTTGTCAAAATTCTCGAAAATCTTAGTTTAGTCAAAGGTTACAAAATTGAGAAAAGTCAAGGGTGCAAAATTTCTCAAAAGAAGATGGATTTTTATCTGACTCATGGTTATGAATTAGGATTTGAAACCTTGAGATCTTAGAATTTAACAGCTTGTGATCACTGGACACATTTTTGTATATTTTTGGAAATTTTCCTTGACTACTTTTTGGTGGCTTAAAGTTGCCCATTTGTGCATCCACTACCCTGCACCCAGGATCTTACAGTTTGACCCATTTTTCATTGCACCATAACTAGTTCATTTCTTGTCCAATTTCTTTGATTCTTGCTGTTTTGGAGACTCAATAGTGCTAGCTTGTTAAATCCATCATTTGCGTGGTCTGATTTGTTTGTTAGCTCCTTTAGTTTTGCCCTCAAAGTCTCCCCCTAGGTTGTTAGAGCATCAGCAGGTTTTGGGTAGACTTTTGCTTTTTCAGTGCTTTCAGCTTATTCACTTGCTTATCTCTGTCACTTTAAAGCTTTTTAGGACTCCGTCTCATATCTTTAGCTTAATCCTTTCATTAAGTCAGCCCCTTAGTAGCTTATTGTAGCTTTTAGGATTTCTAATTATTTCCTTTTTAGTTTTAAGTAAACTTCTATGCATCTAAGTTGTTTGATTCTGTTTGAATCTGAGTGGTTGATTGTTGTTATAAGCTTGTAGTGAGTACCTGAGATTGTGTTTGAGTTAGTGTGTGCTAGGTTTGAACTTAGTTGCTTATTTGCCAAGCTTATTGAAGACTCTTACTTAATATCCATAGTTTAGCTTCTGTTTTTGAACCTCAGTGTTCAATGAGGATGTTTGATCCTTGCTTAGGCTTATTGATTGTTGTTGCTGTCTTGTTAATGTTTACCTGAGCTTGTACTTGTGTATGCTTATCTTAGCTTTTGCTTATAAGCTTGTTTGGTTAGTCTCCATCCTCCAAAATTCTCACTTGGGCTGCAAAACTCACCCACTAGGCCTGCCACATCTGAGTTTATTTTGAGATTTTGGAAACCATTTGGACCCTTCAATTTGGCCTGCAGTTCACCCCATAGGCTTGGTTATTTTGTTTACATTTGGATATGCTTATTGTAGCTTTTTAGAAAGTTTATTTGCATGATTTAGCTTATTTCCATTGTAAGTAGGTTGTTTGTATCTTAAACTTTCATGTGATTCAGCTATGTAGGTTGCCATTAGCTTTTTCAAAATCAAAAATCATTTTTTAACTTAAAGCTTTGACTGTCAAGTTCATAAGCCCCTTTGTGTGCCTATCTATGGGTTTCAGCTTGTGTAATTGGCTTTTTATAAAGCTCATGCACCAAGCTTGAAGGTTCCAAGCTTAATGTGAGCTTCTAAGCTTGTGGGACAGGTTAGTTTTGCCCTGCAAGTTTGCCCTACAGGGCCTGTTTGGGTTGCAGCTAATTCGGATTTGCTTATTTCTACCTATAAGCTTATTCAGTTAGTTTTCCTTGTTGCTTTTGCTCATTTTAAGTTCCTTTTACTCCTTTGTATCTATTTTCAACCTCAAGTTCAGTTGTTAGCTTATTGATGAGCTTTTCAAGTTCAAATTGTCCACTTTAATCTAAAAAGCTTATCTGTGGTGACAAATAAGCTCCAAACAGCTTATTTTTAAGTTCCACACTAGTTGTTTTTACAAAAGTTGTCCAATTTGAGTAGATATTTAGTTTTGTAAAAGAAAAATTAAGAAAAACCAAAAATAAAATAAGTGATAGCTTCTATTTAAGAACTTATTGCTTATTAGTTTACTTTCCTTAAGCACTTAGTGTTTTTATATTTTTCTTAGGTTCCTGTATTTGTTTAATAATTTTGTAAAAAGTTTCAGATTTTTCTTAGGTTATTTAGTATTTATAATAAATCAATAATAGTTTAAATAATTAAATAATAGTAATTAATTAGTAATAATTATTTAAAAAGTCAAAAAAATATATTTTCAGTTTTAAAATTGTTTTTTTTTTTATTATTTTAGATTTTTCCAAGTTTAAATTTTATTTTTCTATGTTAATTTCATAATTATTTGTATTTTAGTATAATTTAAACAATTAATAGTAATTAAGAAATTAGTAATTAATTAAATAGTGTAAAAATTAATTTTAATTTTCTAAAAAATTTCTTTTATCATTAGAATTGTAAAAATGTAATTTTCATATCCGTAAGTATTTTATTTCTTTAAAACTCGCGTTTTATTTCGTACGTTCACGTAACTTTAAATCAAACGTACGCGTTTTTAGACTTAGCTCACGTTTTTAGTGTATCTGATTATCAGTAATTGTTTATATAGTGTTTCTAAGTTATTTTCATTCCTCATATCTTAGTGTAATCATACAAACCAAATTCCTTACCTTTCTGTCCAAATTCACCCGATCACAAACCCGTTTTTATACCATGACACCTCGTCGGAACATAACGACCCGGGGAAACCCCTATACTTCCACGGAGATTGAGTCTAGGCAGTTTGACTATGTTGACCATTTACTTGGTCAATTTAAGTTGACTGTTTGGAGCCAATCAATACCGTTTGTCATAGACACTAATAAGAAGCAAGTATGCAAGGACCTCCCGATCATGTTATCCGGGATCGAGAAAGTTTGAACTCGGTTTTAGCTTGATCACTCAAAAAGCTCGGTTTATTTGTAAAGGTGTGTTGTCTTGCATAAATTAAAATTGAAATATAATCTAATAATCGAATTCAGTTCACCTTCGGCTAAAAAATCTCGATACCAAGGTTTTCAAGATCGGGATCATATCCTACTTAGGATTGATTTTGTCTTTGCAAGATCGAGATCATAAGATCGGATCGGGATCTTAAGATCCTACCATAATGCATTTTTTAAGTATCCTTTGTAATATTATACAAATTTATAAATTATTATATACATAAACACAAAATTATATAAATGTTTCATAGAATTGTTGTCCTAAATTATAGTTATGAAATGTATAAGAAGATTATAACATGTTGTTTTTTCAATTTAACAAAACACAATTCATAAATTTGTAGTTTTTTAGTTTGCTAGTTCGAGAAAATAAGATAGGATCGGATTAGATCCTAAGATTCTATGGTCAGGATCGGGTTCCTATACGATCTTAAGCTTTCAAAGATCCTACATAAGATCCGGATCGTTTTTGCTTTGCAGTATCGTAAAATCGTAAGATCCTAAGATCAGGATCGGGATCCTGACAACCATGCTCGATACATTTATAATTAACTATTTACACTTAGTACGCTTACATATACAAAATATATAAAAACACATATATGCTATATCATTTACAAGCTCGAAAACTCAACAATAACTCGAGTCGAACTTTTATAAGGTTGAGCTCAACTCATTAAATATTTAACTTCATTTGATAGGCTTGAGCGTGAATACTCCATCCCAAATTTTAACTTTTCCCCAACCCGCTTAAAATTTTCCCCAAATTTAAATTACCCTCCACCTAAATATTTCATTTACCCGCCCATGTTTTTCAATACTCGTTCCCAATTGATATCCACAAAATCTAGATCTGGTCTTCTTCTATCTCCTCAACACACTCCTCACCAACGCCACCGCTCGCACCACCACGACACTCGCACCAAGACCACCGTTAAGGCCCGATCTAATGACATGTTTGGCGGTCCAGTCCGGCTCGATATTATGCTCACTATATTGGCGGTCCAGTCCGGCTCGGTATTCAGCTCACCGGTTTGGTTGATCCTAATTACTGGCGAGGAACACTCCAACCTTGACCTGTTCTTGATTGGTACTTTGCTTTTACATGGTTATTGAGCTACGTGGTTCAAGCTCCTTGATTTTGATTTCACTAAAGCTATATGTAATGTGTGCAGATATTAAATCAGGTTGATGATGCTGTCAATGAAGCTTTGAAACAATCTCAAGGTTCATATACCGCCTTGCTATCTTATAATGACAAGATTTTTTGTGAATACCTGATTACACACTTCTGATGCATTCAGGCATCTTTATCTAGTGCATATCTGAGTCCTTAATTTATTAATACATCATCAGGTTGCAAAACAACTCGAAATCTCTTTCATGACATGTTACCCAGCCCGCCATTTTTATGTGGTATTATCTTTTATTATTTTTGAAAGTGCATTCACATCTGAAATGGTTTTTTATCCTTGAATTCATCTTTTAGATGTTTTTAAGCACTCACTATGCGTGGACTGATTTAAAAACTAGATTGGCCAAAACCAAACTAGCCAAAAGCAAATGCTACCTTGGAATCTTTACTTTTTTCTAGTTTGAAAAAAATAATCTGAAATGTATATAGCTTTGGAAGGTTGAATAAAAGTTACAAATAAAAGATGTAGAATCGATTGTAAGAAAGCCTAAAAATCGGAAATAGACCAAGATCTGATTATCAAAAAATATAGCTGTTTCTAATCAAGTAGTCGCGTTGGTCTATTTGATTTTTTCAGATTATCTTTTCCATTTTTAATTGGCTGGTTGGGACAAAGTTACTTATACCTTTTAAAACCATTCATAGAATTTTATCTATACATTATTTTTAATTGGGTGGTTGGGACAAAGTTACAAGATCTGATATGTGTTTTATTCCTATCGTGTTTTTGCAGATAGTTGAACCAGTGGCGCATCAAGCGACTCAAAACCACCAAAGCAGATAGTTGAACCAGTGGCGCATCAAGCGACTCAAAACCACCAAAGCAGATAGTTGAATCAGTGGCAAATCAAGCGACTGAAAACCACAAAAACAGCAGATATTTGAACTAGTGGCGCCTAACAAACTAGATGCACCTGACAAAAGACAAGGCAATAGTGTGTCTGTCAAATGTCAAGAAATAGATGCACCCGTCAACAATATATATAACCACATACTTTTTACAGAGGAAGGTTTTCTAGCATCTAATCAAGAACTTTATTCTAGTATGCTTATCTAGTTCTGCTATGTTGTGATCTTTGACATGTTCTAGTTCTGCTCTAATCCAGATGTGGTTATTGTTGATATGCAGCAGCCTACGTTTTCAAGGCTTTTATATTCAGATGATGAGATTAGATCAATGGGAGAAAAACTTGTAAGTTTAACTGCAAATTTTGTTATTATGTTCATTGTTTTGGATTAAAAGTCTTCATGATGTTGTTTAAATTACTGCTGATCATGTTTGTGTTAATATTGCTTAGATGGATTTAGTTCTGCTCATGAACTTCAAAGAAGATGTGCAAAAGTAATTACTACTGCTAGTACAAAAGTTACTACTGCTAGTGAAAGTTGGTACTGCTCAGAGATTAAGACCGCTCGAAGTTGCTAGTTGCTTATGGAGAAGATTATAGATACTTATGAAACTATTGTAAGCCGACTAGGACTCCTTGGTGTATAAAAAGATGTCCAATTTTATATTTGGTTCAGTTATATACATTCCAATTTTATTGTATTTGAATTTGTTTTGATATATATTTGAATTGTTTTGATATATATTGATTTTTTGAATGTGACTAAAAGATGCATATAGTCACACTTATTAACACTTTGGTCACTGTTTGCTTAGTTCATTGTGTGACTAAATATTACAAAAGGCCACACAAACATAAAATTCATGTGGCTATTGGATGATCAATAGTCACATAAAATACACATTTTTTTTCATTTTAAACAGCATATGGTCACATTTATTATCACTTTTGGCCACTTGATGCTTAATTGTATGTGACTAAATACCCAAAAGAAACATGCTTTGTGTGACTAAATATTACAAAAGGCCACGCAAACGTAAACTTCATGTGGCCATTGGATGATCAATAGTCACACAAAATATACATTTCTTCATTTTAAACAGCATATGGTCACACTTATTAACACTTTTGGTCACTGTTTGCTTAATTGAATGTGACTAAATACCCAAAAGAAACATGTTTTGTGTGACTAAATATTACAAAAGGCCACGCAAACATAAAATTCATGTGGCCATTGGATGATCAATAGTCACACAAAATACACATTTCTTCATTTTAAACAGCATATGGTCACACTTATTAACACTTTTGGCCACATTGTGTTAAATTGTATGTGACTAACTCCAAAAAAATAACACCCATTGTGTGACTAAATCATCACAAACGTCACATTTATTGTATATTCATGTGGCCAAAGGACGAGAAATAGTCACACAAAATACACATTTACTTGAATATATCATCTCAAATGTCACATAGATTATATATTTATGTGGCCAAAGGACGAACAATAGTTACTCTAAAAAACATTCGTGTGACTATAAGGTGTTTACAGTCACTAATAATGACTAATCAAACAAAACTTGTGCCTAATTTGTCACACATATTCGGGGTTTTGGTCACTCTTTTTCGATGGAAAAGGCCACGAACTCAACAATGTGACCATATGCCACCTACGGTGGCGGGACCTATGGTGACACAACGAAAAAAACTTGTGTGACTATATGCATATCGTCACACATTTTTGGCGTGACCAATACAACTTTTTGTACCAGTGTAAGTTTGCAAAACCATCAATCTTGAGGAAACCGCCCTCTCAAACAATCAGAAAACAATCAGTTGTTATACAACCTGCTACATTTAAATCTGAACGACCTAAATTTTCAAAATCTCGGTTTGCCTCCCAAGTTGTTGAGAAAAAGAATTTGACAAAACCAGTCACTCCACATTCTTTGTCTAAGGAAAATGCATCTGTGTCTGCTAAATCTCAACACGTGATTATACCTGGCTCATCTAGGATTAGTTCAAAACCAGTGTCTAATACGAGCATTAAAAGTAAAGACTCTTATGGAAAATATGACATGTACACGAACTATGATCTAGAAAAGGCTAGAAAAATGGCGCTACTTCAAAAGGATGGAATTCTAGGTTCAAAACCTCATGTAATGCCTTCCACAGTAGTACAGAACACTGCTTTTAATAGCACACCAAAACCTAAGAGTAACCAAGAAACTAATAGGAATTGAATAGCTTCTAAGAGTAGTTGTTAGGAATAAGAAAAAGGTTCGGTCACCCCATGTATTTGCATGCTTAGCATAGCTCTTAGTTTTGTATATATTAGATTATATATAGTCACACCGTGGAGGACGGACGGGTCTTTGCCCACTGTACACCTGATCCACAGCCCGCAGGAGGGCGTCTATTGTAATTGTATATATACCCCTTCCCACACAAGGGAAGGGTTGGTTGTTTCTAATAATACACACACCTCATTAGGTGTTTTCTCTCACTAGAAACATCCCCTCTCTATTATCTCTCTCTCTAACTCTTACCATGTCATTCTTGTTCTTCCATCATACAAGACCACCCGAATCACCACAAAACCCTATATGTTATGATTATAGATATCCTACAATTGGTATCAAGAGCCATGGTTTCTTCTTAGGGACTTGGTGTTCTTGGATTTGTGATTGGTTTTGTGATTATTTTTGGTTCGAATGGTTAGATATGTTTGATGGTTGTACTTTTATGTTTCGGTGTATTTGATAAACTCAGTTTAGTGCTTGGATTGACTGATTCTCATGGTATATGGTTGTTTAGTTTGAATTCGTGGATTTATTTTGGATGCTCTTGGTTGAGATTAGCTTGTTTCTTGGTTGAGATTAGCTTGTTTCTTGCTTGAGATTAGCTTGTTTCTTGGTTGAGATTAACTCAAAAACGGGAAAAAGACAAACTGGCATGATAGTGACTTTCTTGTATTTTTGTGTAAAGACAAACTGGCAAGATAGTGACTTTTTTGTATTTTTGTGTTTTGTGGTTAGCTCAAGTTTGTGGTTAGCTCAAGTTTGTGGTTAGTTCAAATTTGCGGTTAGCTCAAGTTTGTGGTTAGCTCAAGTTTGTGGTTAGCTCAAGTTTGTGGTTATCTCAAGTTTGCGGTTATCTCAAGTTTGCGGTTATCTCATCTCAAGTTTGTGGTTAGTTCAAGTTTGCGGTTAGCTCAAGTTTGTGGTTAGCTCAAGTTTGTGGTTAGTTCAAATTTGCGGTTAGCTCAAGTTTGTGGTTAGCTCAAGTTTGTGGTTAGCTCGAGTTTGTGGTTAGCTCAAGTTTGTGATTAGCTCAAGTTTGCGGTTAGTTCAAGTTTGCGGTTAGCTCGCATCTTTATATAAGTTGAACTACAACAAGAATTTGATCATTCAACCATCACGTTCATCAAACACTCATCTAACCATTTACCAATCGAACAGTTTCTCATTGTTTCAACGTTAGGGTTTGGGTGTTTAAATGCATGAGTTGATCACGAAGTTTATTTTGGTATCCCTTATTTGAGCTTGAAGTGGGTTTCACGAAGGCGCATACTTATTTTATCTTGAAGTTGGGGTTGGTTGGATGCATGACTTTCAATGATAACTTGCTCGTGATTAAGATTTAAGTTGAAGACTTGGTTTATCTAGTTACCAGCAGTCGGGGTAGATGGTTGAAGACCTGGTTAACTATCACTTAAAGGAGTTACATTATTGTACTTAGTGTCACATGCAGAAGACGTTGTGGATAATCGCAACATGTGATAAAAGTCTCATACTTTGTTAGGATAATATTGAGTACTTAGAGATTTGCATGGTGAAAAAATTCTCTACACCGTTCTTTCAACAACAGTGCAAGCTTAAGTAACAAATTTGGGGAATTCTACTTCATTTTCAAATTGGGTATATCGGGTTTACCTCGCCAAGTGGTCACAAAAATAGCCGACAGAATACGAGGTTGGGTTGTTAGCCAAATGGTTCAAAGGTTGAGATGTGATCAGCAATTTTCATGGGATAGTCGATGCTACAGAATGTCAATGATACTTCACGGTCTAAGCAAAATCTCTTAAGTTCCTTCAATGTCATTCATTTTTTTTATAGTTGCTTAAGACAAGAACTTCTCGTGCATATGGTCGTACACGTCAATGATGTTTCCGAAAGTTCGAAACCATCATGGGGGAGAAACGTGTACTTTGATGATATAAGGTCAACCTCCAAGGGGAAGTAGTTTATACTACTTGACTTAGCATGGTTTGTGAAGTATTTTTATATATGGGAGAAGAAATGTTGTTGATCTCTTGCATATTTTCCCAAACAGTTATTCACCAAATCCAACGGTTGTCATAACACATTCAATCGATCATTGTCTCACGGTTTCTTCTTGGTTTTGTAAAATCCCGCGAAAGAATCTATTTCTCGATTTAAATCATAGATTTATAAAATCCCGTGATGATGGAATTATCCTGGAGAAATAAAGTGCATTTCCGGATTTTAATTGATTATGGTGCTACGGTTTCAACTTCAAAGAAGGGATAAGGTGTGTACTTCATGTATTGGATGACTTTTATGATATACTTCATGGCATTTTGGCTATAACAAAGTGTCACGGGGATATGCGCTTTTGACCATGATCGGGATAAAAACCATTATCAAAGTTCATTCAAAACATCAAAAAGGGCTAGATTTGGGCATTTAAACCACAAGATGTGACTACGGCATTAATTCATTATTATTTATTTGAGGTTGAAGTGAAATTTCATGGGTGCGTGTACTTAGTATCTGAAGATATCGGGGTGGTTGGATGAAGATTCTTCGAGATCCTTGTTCGAGCTTTTAACCTTTATAATGACGAAGACTTGGATATCTAGTTAATTTTGGGATTCTTCCTTTCTATTACCCCAAAATAACTATCATTTTAAGGAGTTACGTTGTAGTGCTCTGTGTCACACGAAGTTGTGGATATTCAAGAGGTGATGTACGTCTTATACTTGATGGTTGGTTGGGTGAAGAGTATAGAGTACTTTGGGATTCGATGTTGCACGAACTCTCTACACCGCTCTTTGTCAAACATTAGTGCAAGCTTAAGTCACAAATTCGGGTTACTTTACTTCAGTCTCAAGTTCATCATATTGGGTTTTTATCCATCAGTAGTCACAAAAAAGAGCCGACTGAATGATAATGGGGTTGGTAATGAGTTAGCATAGAGAAGAAGAAAATAGAGAGATGATGTTTGAACACAACGGTTCAAGCCTCGTTCTTCAACATTATGACGTCTGTTCACATCAGTTCAGGCCTCGCTCTTCATCGTTATGATGTTTGGACACAACGGTTCAAGCCTCGTTCTTCAACATTATGGCGTCTTCAGATAACACTTCATTCCTCAAAGAAAAGTAAGGTGTACGTGTCTGTGCGCCTTATCTTGGAAAGAAGTGAAATATTCTTATTTATGGCCATTCTCATCAACAAACTTCACGTTTTCCCCATGTTCGTACAAGTCATCAAGTGGATCAACGTACATTGATTTATATTTTTGTGCTTCACTTATTCTATCAAAAATCGCAACAAGCATTTGCAATTTTTGAGGGGGAGAAGGGAAAGAGTGAAGAAACTACATGTTGATGTTGTTCGTAAAATGGTCATTGAGCTCTTGTATGTAGATATTTACTCCTTCTACAGATCAACATATTTCTACAAGAGGTTTAAGCATATTATAAGCTTAATTGAACTCTTCATTTGCTAAGCCACTGATGAGGAGACAAAAGAGGGACTGCTACAAGAGAGCTTTATCATCATCTTCTTCGCAGTAGTTTTTGGTGCCACACACATATTTATGCTGCATCTGATAAATTTCAACCATCACGAAATCTCAACTATGGCAAAATTGTCATTGCATGCCATTTTTTAGGGGGATAACATGCGTATGTCCTTTTCCTTTCGACCATGGCAAAAATGTCATTTGCATGCCACTTTTGAGGGGGAGAATAAGCGTGTGTTCTCTCTATTCATTCGTGGGAGGAGAAATGTGTATGCTGGGGTTATAAATCACGAATGGATCGAGATTAACTTTTCATGTTGGGGAGATTGGTCTCTTCCACTCCGAAATATTCCGTGGTTTATTATTCTGTTCGAGTTCTATTGTCACCTCTGGGATTCAAACTTGGCGTTATCATTTAGTAATCCAGTTGATTGACTGATTTAGATAGAGAAGAAGATGGTTAATATCAAGACCCTCAAAAGTGATCATGATGTTAAACTGTGGAATCAATAAAAGGGGATGATCAATTTGAGGGGGAGCCGATTCTGAAACTTCACAAGTTTCGAAGAGGCTCTTTACATACGATGGCCTAATTGAGGGGGAGCAAACTCAATTAGTCATCATTCCATGACTCCTGAAACCTTCAGTTCAGGACTCATGAGGGCTTATCGAAATTTTCTCACGGGCTAATATTATTATTGATAAAGGGCTTCCAGTTATTGATAAAGGGCTTCCAGCTAATGCTTCATGTACACATCATTATGATGATTCCGATTAATCGCAACCATCAGGGGAGAGGAATGTGTACACCAAGGATGCACAACAAGTTCACGTGATCGGGCTTAATCACTTATTCCGGGATTGATAACCGCAGAGATGATCAGTGGTTCAACTTGTTACTTTGGTTGTATCACTTCATGTGCACATCACGGGCTGATTAATCACAACAATCAGGGGAGAGAGAAATGTGTACATCAGGGACGCACAACAGGCTCACATGATCGAGCTTAATCAGTTATTCCAGAGTTGATATCCGCAGAGATGATCAGTGCCTCAACCTGTTACTTGGGTGTTATCGTTTCTTCTTGTATTTGGTACATGTGGGCTGATTTGGTATATGTAATATAACTGGAATGCATTTAGTGAGATAGAGATGTTGATATCCTATTCCCCCAAATGGACAACATTGAAGAAGGTCGAGTCTACAGTCTGTTCTACATTCTCTGCTACATGTTAGAAGACTAAAGACGATATGCAACTAATTATCGAAAGACTTCTTCATATTCAAGGCATTCATCAGAAAGGTTGTCAGTTTGGAGGAGAGCACTAATTAGGGGAGAGTGAAATGTCTGAGTTAATCCATAATTAGATGTGCTCACATTGCTCTTCAGCAAGTTGATTCTCACTGGATACATTTAAGCTTATTTTGTTCTTCTCACAAGATTTCAAGTATATAGGCGTAAAATGTGTTGCTGATTCTGAGGTATAAAAACCAGCAAGGGGGAATGAGACATACATCGGAAGGCACAACGAGTACACGTGATGAGCATTACACTTCTACTGAATTGAAGTTATTCCGGGAAGACAAATGTCAAAAACGCAGAGAAGATCAGTGTTTTAACTCGTTCTTTTGGTGTATTATTCCAACTACGTGGGGGAAGCGATGTAAGAAATAGTTTCTGATGACAAAAGACGTACACAAATGATTGTGTGTGTACTTCGGGTTTCTGAGCTTCATATAATGAGACTGATTGCATCATTTCAACTACTTGGGGGCAAGTGGTCTGTGGATACTTTTTGGTATGCATTACTTCAGCCTTCAGCGGGAAAAAAGATGAGAAGTACTATTCAAGTGTGTGATGATACGTTGCTGAGCTATCAAAGATTCACATTGAGAAGGCTCAAGTTCTAACGACTATTCAGGAGCCTCGAACGCTTTGGTGGTGAAAGTTTAAGAGATGTTGTCTACTGACTTCTAGTACGCGCAGACCGATATCCTCTTTTCGGTACTCATGGCAACATCCTCTTAAACTGCATAATATCCTTTTGTAGATATTTTAAAACCAAAAAGAAAATAGAAAATTATAAAACCAACAAAATCCATAAAAATCGATAAAAACATAAAAATTCCAAAAATATTCTTCTCGCGACATGTCTCTCGTATAATCAATATTATGTACGTTTCTGGAAATGTCATTCAATAATGGCACGGATTCGTACATATGCTTGAGCGATAGTTTTTCTATCTTTTAAAATAATGTTTTCTAAAACATGTCGTTTCTCAAAAAATTTCTTTCAAAATAGTTTGCTGTTACTTCAGATAGCAACCCGCTCTTCAAAATGGGGAAAGCATGTCGCCTAAAAGACGGCTGTTCCTCTCACTGGGTGATGTTCACCCGGGCACGGATTACTTTATATCCGTGTTTCTTCGATTTAATATACGTTTCAGTGCATTATTTCTTGTTTAAGAAGAGAAGTCTTCTTTTACCAAAACAAATATTTTTCCATCTATGATTCTTCAGAAAAATATTTTGTATATTAAATGGTGGTTTAAAACAATATTTGAAATTCAATTGGACTTAAGTTTTTCATAAAATTTACCACTCAATCTATGACAAAAAGGTTTAATTTTTCACAAAATATTAAATGTACAAATGGTCATAGATTGAGTGGTAAATTTTACCAGACGCTCCTCCCTCCATGTGATAAACAATTTCGAATACCGATGCACATGTTGAGGGGGAACATTACTGAAAGATCAATAACCATTAAGGTACAAATGCTTTGATATCAAATATCACGAGTACCTTGATTGATTTTCAATTGGGTTTAAGGCGGAGATAACAATACCAAAGACCGACCATTTTACTTTATGCAATGGAGTTATAAGGATGATAAGGTTAGGTATTTGTTCCCATGATCCACCAGAACCAGAGGGATCTTCCCAGGGACAATCCTCTAGTTAGAGTAGAAGTCCTTAGGAATGATTAAAAAAGGAGAAAAGTGAGATAAGGGAAAAGTGCCGAATGAGATGGAGCTATTACTAGAATAAACCCAACAAGGTTCTGGTAATGAAGTCTCGGTAAGCACTGAAGGGGTTGAAGAATGAATAAGAAACGTAAATGAGAAAGGGTGAAAAGAAATAGCCCTCCATATATTCAACCTTAGGGCAGAAACCGGGTTCAACTCATATGATACTGGTGGTCACCAAGGTAACACTGGTATTGAAGACAAGACGTCGTGGACCCAGTGACGCACTGCACTAACCTTCCTAGCTACTTAAGTTCTCTTAAAAGGACTTGTTTAATTCTCACGGGGAACCCTGCATAACGTATCGACCGCTCATTGCGAACCATGTTGATACTAAAACAGGAGACGCCTCTCCACTCTCCAGGAGCGGATCAAAACGCACTATTGAGTCTAGAGCCAAGAGATCATCCACAAATCTCATTAGGACACACTTCCAATATGCTTGCTATTTCATACACCGTGAAAAGTAAGATAATATATTATGAGTCCTACGCATTATTCTTATGGTATTGCCATAACATCTGAGTGATATGCAAATAATCACAATGAAGATGGAAATCCTTCTAGAGCGAACATCTTTCAAGCTCTTGGTAGGTGACATGTGAGATCCTTAATGGATCAAACTAGTGACAACTGGAAAGCAACGATGGAACGATTCAACATTGAATCAATCTTGTTCCAGGAAATGGATTGACGGATACTTTTGGAAAACCCTTAGATGTGCTCAACTATTTTCTTTCGAGCACATTGACTGCACATAATTTTTCAAACAAAAGTATTTGACATAAAATTGATGTTTATCATAAAACTCTCGTTGTATTGCAAAAACTCTTTCTCTATCAATTCGCGATTGTTTTTCAAAATCAATTTCCTCATTAATTTGTGAATCATTAATTCACCGGTTCACTCACTCCGTGTTGTCTACTTTGAGACGCTCCGGTTTGAGAACAGCTAGTACAGCTGCGAAACCCTGTCAAAGAAGTTCTTCGGAATTCTACCTGATCACAGGCAGTATTTATACTGAATAACGGGGAACCGTGGTTTTTGCAACCCTATTCAACGAAGGTGAACAAAGACACTTTCGTGTGTTTATTGCTAACTGTTGTTTGCAGGAACACCCGACGGTTGCAGCTGATGGCAAATGAGACGTCAATCCATAACCTCATGCTCACACTCGACACTCACCATTAAAGTCATCATGAAAAGTGAAAGATCAACAACAATGCTTCTGCAACTCTGATACAAAGTTTCGTGATCCAGAAAGGTGTGAGCATGACGGTCCGATGGTCACTACATCACATGGAGGCGATTCCACATTGGATGATTTGGAGATTTACGGTGGCTGATGATCTCAATGAAAGCTCAAAGATCATACAAGCCAAAGGAACTTATGCTCAAAGATCACTACTTGCCGCACAAAGACAACATTTGAAGAATCAACGGATACAAGCTAGAGCTAAAGATCAATTTACAGAATGCTAAGATTCAATTAATTTTTTCTGGGGTGACCTCCCTTAGGGGGAGATTGTTAGGAATAAGAAAAAGGTTCGGTCACCCCATGTATTTGCATGCTTAGCATAGCTCTTAGTTTTGTATATATTAGATTATATATAGTCACACCGTGGAGGACGGACGGGTCTTTGCCCACTGTACACCTGATCCACAGTCCGCAGGAGGGCGTATATTGTAATTGTATATATACCCCTTCCCACACAAGGGAAGGGTTGGTTGTTTCTAATAATACACACACCTCATTAGGTGTTTTCTCTCACTAGAAACATCCCCTCTCTATTCTCTCTCTCTCTAACTCTTACCATGTCATTCTTGTTCTTCCATCATACAAGACCACCCGAATCACCACAAAACCATATATGTTATGATTATAGATATCCTACAGTAGTTGTGTAAATAATCATGTTGTTTGTGATTTAAAATATCTTCAAAAAGGAAATTCACTTGAAAAGGCTCAATTGACTAAGACAAACAAACCCGTTGAACCAAAAGTCATAAGTCAGAAACCTAAGAAGTGGATCAAAATAGGACGTAGGTTTTCTCAACGAAGTGATGCTCCCACATTTCATTCCACTGCATCTAAACGGAAAACCTCTCCTAGATCTAACATTAGGTGGGTACCCACGGGTAGAATTTTCAAAACGATTGGTCTTAGGTGGATTCCTACAGGAACGAGTTTAGACATTTGCAACAAAACTAATGTGAACTCTACAACATCTACCCATGAGACATGAAGGAAAACCGTTGGAATTGTATGTTCGAGTGTCAAGAAGATAATTGACACTACATCTTTATGCTTCTAACATCTGGAACCCAGTTACACTTCGGGGTCCATGTTCTCTGTTTTGTCTCTTCTTTCTTTCTTTACAGATTCAACAAGAATGGCTTCGGAATAATTCAGTTTTGGACCCGCACTTTAGCAATGGCTTCTGAGCAGAACAGCATAGGACCCGCACTCAACCGTCTAAATTTTCCAGAATCCCGGCTGAACAATTGTCACTCTCCCGTAAAGAAGTGGAAACCTTGTTTGCTCCTTTGTTTGATGATACGATTGAAAACCGTCCTTCTAAGGTCTCACCAATTTCCGCTGCACACCTTGATCATAATCAAGTACCTGATTCACATCAACAAACAACAATAACTGTTGGGAGAGACGGCCTTCCAATTGCATCTCCAACAACTGCAGAACAAACCGGATCCAACTCATGCCAACCAGCAGAAGACTCCATACCTAAATCAGTTCTACAAACCGCAGAGCATGATCCATAGGAATTCTCTAACCTGTTTGCACCGGCTCAACTCATTCGTGACATAGCTGAGTCGTCTACACGCAATTTGGATCCTGCTAACATGCGAGATAATTATCAACTTCACCCTTCGACACACAAATGGACTAGAGATCACCCCTTAGTTCAGATTATGTCACAAATCAAAATTTCAGGTCATTTTCCTAACCTTGACAAATTTCTATTCATAATTTACTATTCATCGATCACTATTCATCATTTCACTATTCATCATTTTCGGAGTCAGTTTGAGATTCTGAGAAGTGTTCAAAATTTTTATTATTCACATGACACTATTCATTCCCAGAAGGAAAACACTATTCATGATCATCATTCATCTTTTCGTAAACCTAGTTTATGGGTATTCAAATTCGCGTAACTAGTGTGGTTTTGCGGCGAATTCATGTAACATCAGTAAGGACACATTATATAGACTAGAGTAGTCTACATATCATTAGTAACATCATCAGTATATTAGGTCATGCACGGGTTTGTGTGATTTTCAGTAACGTATGGTTAATTATTTAATTAACGTTACCACTCAGTTTTACTACTAACATAT
Source organism: Artemisia argyi (assembly GCA_030686995.1). Lineage (NCBI taxonomy): Eukaryota > Viridiplantae > Streptophyta > Magnoliopsida > Asterales > Asteraceae > Artemisia > Artemisia argyi. The sequence goes on along the minus strand of CM060681.1, from coordinate 109,608,071 downwards.
ACCTGACACTCCCGACTATGATCTTAACATATTTTCATACCCATTATAATGATATAAAAATTATATTATTAATTTACCCGGTGTTTTCAAATCAACTCCTCCATTTTCCGTTAGGAGCTTATAACTCCGCCAGTTTGCGATATTTCAACCCGATAATTATTCTAACACCCAATTCTTGCAAGGAATATGATTTTTCAACTTTTACAACCTCGTCATCTTTTATTTCATCTCGTCACGATTTATTTCTAGTTAACTCGGTACCCGGTAACACCTAATACACCTCAAAATCTAACTAAATCTTACAACCAAGAGACAAGTTCATTAATGAGCACACAAACTCCCTTCTACTCCCTTGTTTCATGCCTCATCTTCCTCCTAGTCACTTGATGACTTGCAAATTTGACCAAGGTATTACCATAATGCCATAAGACTAGATATTTGTAATACTTGAAGTATTATCCTAAACTTTAAAGATACATAATATCTTTTACAAGAAAACTAACCAAGCAAAACCTCTCCATGGTCCTTGTGGTTCGGCCAACATAAGAAGAAGAAGAAGAAGAAAACTTCATCAAAATTTCAAGACCAAGTATTTTACAAGATCTAGTAGTGTTATATTTTAGGTTTTGAAATAAAAAGTTATAGGTTAATTAAGTTTTATAGCACTAAAACTCTTTATAACCTCAAGTAAGTATCCTAAACAATTTTCCTACACTTACATATTCATACTTTCTCTATTTAAAGTTCTAGTAGCAAAACATGCAAGTATACTTATGTTACATACCACTTTTACTTGTTTTTATCCTTAGAATGAACTTAAAGTATCATATTAGTGTTGTTATTAAAACTACCATTTTTTGGTAAAGTTTAGGAACCCATGACACCCTAGGAAGGTGTAGGGTAGGTTTAGAATAGCTTTGGTGTTGATTGGAAGGGATTAGTACAAGATTTGCACTAGAAAAATCACTTTTGACAATATATAATTAAGGTCTGTCCATTTTTGCACAACCTGGTAAAATCAATAGACCATGAATAATTTTTGAACAAAGATTCGGAAAATACTTTCAAAACCGAAACCCTGGCCGCTTGAACGGGTAAAAACGGAATTACGACGAGAAAGTTATGATTTTTCTAAGATTAACGACGAAAAACTATTTTCTGAAATTACACGTGCTGTATGCAGAGATTCGATGGACAAAACGAGGCGTTAGACATGATCTAGAGGAGCCGACCTACTGAAAATATGTTACTACATGTTAATTCAAAACCGTGGATATAAAGAACGTAGAAAACGAGCTTTTAACAACCAAGATATACGCGTTTGAAACCCGACAAAATATATATATATTTCGACAACACTATAGGAAATTATATTCTAAGTGTTAAAAACTATATTTTTCAAGTAACAACAATGAAGAGCCGTATTTCTTACCCATCGAGGCGCGTATGATCAAAAGTTAAATAACACGACAATTAGATATTATTACAAGTTTATCAAAAACGCCGAGTTAAAACACTAACATTTAACGCACAATATTTCATGACTAGTTTTGCGAGGCTATTTAGACATACTTTTCCCAAGTTATGAAAATTATTAAACTACGATGAAAACACTATATTTAATGATATAACACCTAACAAGGAGCGTGGAGTACCATTTCAACATACTTACATAAAAAGTAGTTTATAACTTAACGAGACGTCAACAATGTATTTTCAACGATAAAACGTTAGTTTCAAAATTAATGAGTGGTATCGATAACGTACGTATTTGCATGTATAGCATTGTATCATTACTTATCATAGATCATATCATTCATAATAGGTCGCGGTTAGAGACCGAGCCTCATTTCATCATATCCACTATTGTCATTGTGCTATCATACCAGGTGAGTTTTCATAGCCCCGTTTTCAATTACTTATTTCATTTCAAAACTCTTGGGGGAGAATACATTGCACCATTTTTTTTTGGACATGCCAAAGTATCAAATTCCATACATTGCTTAAGTTACCTCATTACCATATCAAGTCCCCTTATTATCATGAACCGTTAATTATGCGTAAGCGAGAGTGAGTGGATATATCTATTGGGGGTGACTCCCCCGTCCGAGTTGGTAGCACCAACGTGTCATACAGACTCATTTCATTTGAATCATATTTGAGTGCCTGGTAAACACTCGGTTGGGGCCATTTCATATCATGTCTAGCTTCGGGGTCATGAGCTTAAGAGACAATGTAGCATTATTTTGACATTTTGTCACTTCTCTTTATACTTGTGGCTATTGTACATACAACTCATTATATAAATCTATGATTTCTCACCAACATTTTTGTTGACCGTTATAGCAATGTATTTTCAGGTAACTAAGACATATCCTTCATGGCATGCATGGAGTCATTTCATTGAGTAGCGAGGTTGACCCGTCTCATTTTGGACTTTCATGCACTTAAGTAGTAATATCGTTTGATTGTACCAAACTTATTTCCACAAACTTTTCAACTTTTTGGGACCTATGTTTTGTAACTCTGAATGTTTTAAATTAATCAAACTATGTATTTTCAAAACGACACTTTAGGTCGTTCAATATAAATGTTGATGTTGACTCTACAGCAGACTCTCCACTCATAGCATCTGATGCTAAGACTGAACCCTTTTAGGAAGGCGAAGTTGTACCTACACCACCACCAGTTGCATTTACACCACCATTATCACTATCGATTGGTCATAGGAGCAGGGGTGCTCCTCTCATTCAGCCCATACATAGAGTACCGTTTGGTAGGACATTTAGACTAAATCTTAGTGGGCCTAGTACGATGCTTATTGCAAGGAAGATAGTACATTTTATTTCCCTCACTAGTACGACACTCACTACTTATGTACTACCATAACCATCAGCTACTTATAACACTATTGGTCATCCCATAGTGCATACTTCAGTTTTACCTCTTAGATGTTGCGAGATAGTGCGAAAGAAGGTAGTATTTCATTCACTATTATCACCATCATCTCCTAACTCACCTCTAGGATTTCATCGTCATCAATTTCATTCTCATCATCTAGAGCACCACCAGCACCACCACATCTCAGAGACCCTACACCCATATATGACTTGCCGCTTAAGAAGCGCCCACTATTTGACATACCATTACCATCAACCACACATTACACCACCTTATAGGTTTGAGGTTGGTGAGAGTTCGAGAGCCTCTACTGCTTCACAATCTACTACTCTTCATCATCAGACGATGATCTCTAATTATTTGAGATTACATACGAGTGTTTGGACGATACACTCTAAATAATATCACATCCCCACAACCACAACAAGAGCAACAACAAATCGCCCAAGGGTTGCATTCATCGCAAGGACTCTATACTATCTCAGATATGAGCGAATCATACCTCCATGACACAATGAACCAACAAGATGCTTTGAACGGTATTACACCATCACAATAGAACTCATTACCACTCTCCCTTCATTATCAAGTTTGGCTTCACCACATTCTAAGCCGATGAGTTGGATCACATCATTAGTCGCTTTAGCAACATCCCACCGACCAATGTGGTCACATTAGTGGTTTTGACATATAATTACAACTTTGGGAAGATGCAAGTAAGACAATAGAAGTATTAAAGATGAAGATGACTTTACAATTAAGTGGTCGTGTTGACCAAGATAACAATGACTGCCCTAGTTTTCGTGTTTCGGAGATAATACCAATCCAAGTAAGTCAAAGTCTAATTGAAATTTTTGTACAAACAAAAAGATTTCTTGCAAACCTTATGGAAATACGACAAATTTGTGATTCTCAATGGTTGGATTAAAAATCGTTTTTGTTAAACATCAATCTACTTGAATTTCATTTTTCCAAAGACATATATGAGAAATTGTTTCTATCAAAGTACAAAATACTTCGTAGTCACATCTTTTACATGACCATAGTCACTAAAAACTTCAAATAAGGTCGCTCGAAAATACATTTATGATCAAATTTTCACAATGTTTCACTCAAATGAATGTTATTAACAAATTTTAGAAACCATATCTCCAAGAAGGAACATGCATAACTCATGAACGAATCTCGAAAGCAACCACTATACCTACTTACTATTTGACCTTAGAAGTGAAAGAAACACCTCTGCCAGAGATTGCCAGTATTGATACACCATACCTCAACACTACTGCTTCAAATTACAACTTTCCCACTCATTCCATATGATGAGACCCTCACGCTAGTATAAGCTTGTTGAATTAAAAGATCAAGGTACAATTCCACAAGAGAAATTATATTCCTTTCGAAGATCGATATAACTTAATCACATTGGAACGAGACCTCATTTTCATGAATGGATATCAAGAAGTTTCACCTGACCATAAGGCATTTTGCTTTCATTGATAGAAAATCAAACATCATTCGATGTGGTATCTACTTGACTCAGACCACCCGTACAACAATTTCCATTCTTTATACATCTTAGTCATGCCTAGAGGGATTAAGCACTTGAACCTACGAGCTTTATCTAGTATAAATTCTCGAATACTCCAAATCATTGGCACCAAATTCTGCCCCTATATCCTTTAACACATAGACTATCATCTTCAGTTAACTGTAGATGCCTTAACGACACGTTCATCCTTCATGCTCTCAATATCACTACCATATTCTCAACCACTTCATGATCATATACCACTACCCTATTATGAACTAAGTATTTATATTCTCTAGATGGTGGATTAGTAGACTTTTACCACCCTATAAAAATGTTCTTCCAAGTGTCATACAAGCTGTTCCACCATTTCATTGTAAGTTATTTTATTACCATCATACAGACTATTTCACAATTTCATACAAACTATTTTATTACCGCTCTACAAACTGTTCTACTATTTCTACTATTACCTTACAAACTACTTTTGCTACCAATTCATAAACTGTTTTACTACCAAGCAAATTGTTTTGACTAGTATTTTACAAAGAGTGAGATTAACACTACTTAACTTTGGGGAAACATAATACTATTTTATCAAAACCAATCATCACATTATTTGTCCTCAATTATACATAGTCTGATCACCTATGTATAATTCAGGAAGAATCATGTCATGAAGGAGACAATTGTCCTTTTCAAACTTCATAAAATAGTCTTCATTCAAAACATCATGAAGTCACAGCTTTGTAAACTAAATAAACCATTCATAAACGTTTCTTTTATAAACATCCTATAGACATTGACACCATTCATCCTTCACGCTATCAATCAATTGGATTCCTTTACCAACAACCCATCTAGGAAAGACTTTCCATATCATTTACAAGGAGGTTTCTTCCATAGAAGAAAAACAACGAAAGGATTACAGAACCACTAACCAGGACTAGAAATATATAGTAGGACAATTCATAACTCAACAATAATCTTAAGATACCACAAGACCATCCGAACCACCATCTCTAACCTAGTTGTCCAATTCTATTATTCAAAAGTACTAGCTAGATCAAGTTTCAAGATCGGGTTGAATGCGAATGCACACCAAGCAACACTATAGGAATGAACCAAGCCTCCTAACCGATACTGTAGAACATTTCATTTAAACATGGCCTCACCCATGCGCAAACGTCCCTGCAATGAGTTTTCACCAAGGATAATTGAGTTAAATTAAGGATATCGATATAGATTCCCCTAAGGCATTGTGTTCTCTAGAAATTCCAGATAACCTTACGTTCATATCAAGAGAGGCATCAGGCCCGAGCATATCTCCCCATCTACATGTGAAAATAGAACAGACATTCATCGACATATTATCAATTGATACCTTCATTTTCGCCAACATGATGACAATTTCAATGATAAAACATTTCAGGACTTAAGTTAGTTTGAATACCTATGCCTACAGCTTTTGCCTGATATCCACCAATAGGCATTATCCAACATCAGAAACTAAACTTTAGACATCTATACATTTATGTGAACATACCCATCCGACCATTTCATCCTTGTTAGTGCTTTCACTTTTAAATGGATTTTATTTAAAATACATTTATACAAATCACATATCTTGTAGAAAATAATTTCCGAAGTACCTATTTTGACAAGTATGATCCTTTTTGGTCAATCTTTAACAAAACCATCGTACAATGAGAAACGGATAAACATCAAATTTTGGTAAACAGTCCTATTCACAACATATTTGAAAACAGTTTCACATTTCATAAACTACTAAATTTTAAATCATCAAGAAAAAATTACTTAGTAAGCGATTTACTCAATTTTGTAAATTCGTTTATTCAAAAAAAAAAAAAAAAAGATTACGACCAAAACTCACAATCGCGAGACAAATTTTGAAAACCATCACCGTACTACATCGCTTATGGATTTAGGGTTTTGTGATTTCGACAACAAAGAACATGGGAGGATTTGTTGAAGGAAATTAGGAAGGACACCATCAATCAATTACAAACTTCAGTAATGGAGACCAAGCACCATAAGCAAAGAGAGACTCGTGTCGTAGCATCCATTAGAACCAAATACACGGAATCAAACTATTACCCATAATCTATCTTCTCCAAATAACGCCCTTTTCGAAAGCCTAACGTTGTGGAATTAGTCACAAGATTCATTGTACCCATTTAAATTATTCCTTATAGAGGTAATCGATTCACCTCAGACTTCTGGCAATCATTTAAAGATTTCCTTCGGAACCCAATTAGGTATAAACATCGCCTATCATCCTCAGACCCATAATCAGAGCAAGAGAACAATTCAAACATAGGAAGATATGCTTAGAGCCTGAGTAATGGACTCTAGAAATAGTTGGACTAACCATTTCCATAAATCCAATTCATTTACAACAATAGTTATCATACGAGCATAGAGACTACACCATTTGAAGCACTCTATTGTTGAAGTGTCAATCATCTAGTGACGCACCGAAGTCGGAAAAGCCCAACTCACTAGTCCAGTACACATTTATGAAATAACCAAGAATTTCTTACAAATCAAGAATCAGTTACAAGTTCAATAAGATGTGAACCATTAGAAATTCAAGTTGGTGACAGGGTTATGTTGAAAGTTCTGCCTAGGAAGGGCATGATACCATTTAGAAAAACGCGGTAAGTTAAACCCAATATACACAGGACCATTCCATATTTCAGACCGAGTAGACCCAGTGGCCTACATACTTGAACCTCTGTCAGAGCACAGTAGCTAACACAAACATGTTTCACGTTTTCAAATTTCAAGAAATGTCTTTTATATGAGTCACTCATAATTCCATTGGAAGGGATCCAACCCAATGACAAACTTAAACCTTGTAGGAGAACCAATAGAAATCATGGACCGTGAGGTCAAACAATGAAACAGAGTCAAAGTCCTATCGTGAAAGTTTGCTGGAATTCTCTAAGAGGTCCTGAGTTTACTTGGCAACGGGAAGACCATATACGACTCAAATACCCACATCTTTTCACCAAGTCCACTCCAGAGACCAACACCAGCTGAATTTAGGGACTGAATTACTTTTTGGGTGGGCGACTGTCACAAATCAGAATTTCAGGTCATTTTCCAAACCTCGACAAATTTCTATTAACAAGTTACTATTCATCATTTACTATTCATCGATGACTATTAATCATTTCACTATTCATCGTTTTCAGAGTCAGTTTGAGGTTTTGAGAAGTGTTCAAGAATTTTACTATTCACATGACACTATTCATTCCTGGAAGGAAAACACTGTTCATGATCATCATTCATCTTTTCGTAAAACTAGTTTACGGGTATTCAAATTCGGGTAACCAGTGTGGTTTAGCGGCGAATTCATGCAACATCAGTAAGGCCACATCATATAGACTAGAGTAGTCTACATATCATCAGTAACATCATCAGTATATTAGGTCATGCACGGGTTTGTGTGATTTTCATTAACGTATGGTTAATTTAATTAACGTTACCACTCAGTTTTACTACTAACATATACCTGACACTCCCGACTATGATCTTAACATATTTTCATACCCATTATAATGATATAAAAATTATACTATTAATTTACCCGGTGTTTTCAAATCAACTGCTACATTTTCCGTTAGGAGCTTATAACTCCGCCAGTTTGCGATATTTCAACCCGATAATTATTCTAACACTCAATTCTTGCAAGGAATATGATTTTTCAACTTTTACAACCTCGTCATATTTTATTTCATCTCGTCACGATTTATTTCTAGTTAACTCGGTACCCGATAACACCTAATACACCTCAAAATCTAACTAAATCTTACAACCAATAGACAAGCTCATTAATGAGCACACAAACTCCCTTCTAATCCCTTGTTTGACGCCTCATCTTCCTCCTAGTCACTTGATGACTTGCAAATTTGACCAAGATATTACCATAATGCCATAAGACTAGATATTTTTAATACTTGAAGTATTATCCTAAACATTAAACATACATAATATCTTTTAAAAGAAAACTAACCAAGCAAAACCTCTCCATGGTCCTTGTGGTTCGGCCAACATAAGAAGAAGAAGCAGAAAACTTCATCAAAATTTCAAGACCAAGTACTTTACAAGATCTAGTAGTGTTATATTTTAGGTTTTGAAATAAAAACCTATAGGTTAATTAAGTTTTCTAGCACTAAAACTCTTCATCACCTCAAGTAAGTATCCTAAACAATTTTCCTACTCTTACATATTCATACTTTCTCTATTTAAAGTCCAAGTAGCAAAACATGCAAGTATACTTACGTTACATACCACTTTTACTTGTTTTTATCCTTAAAATGAACTTAAAGTATCCTATTAGTGTTGTTATTAAAACTACCATTTTTGGTAAAGTTTAGTAACCTATGACACCCTAGGAAGGTGTAGTGTAGGTTAAGAATAGCTTTGGTGTTGATTGAAAGGGATTAGTACAAGATTTGAACTAGAAAAATCACTTTTGACAATATATAATTTAGGTCTGTCCATTTTTGCACAACCTGGTAATATCAATAGACCATGACTAATTTTCGACCAAAGATTCAGAAAATACTTTCAAAACAGAAACGGTGGCCGCTTGAACGGGTAAAAACGGAGTTACGACGAGAAAGTTATGATTTTTCTAAGATTAACGACGAAAAACTATTTTCTGAAAATTACACGTGCTGTATGCCGAGATTCGATGGACAAAACGAGGCGTTATACGTGATCTAGAGGAGCCGACCTACTGAAAATATGTTACTACATGTTAATACGAAACCGTGGATATAAAGAACGTAGAAAACGAGCTTTTACCGACCAAGATATACACGTTTGAAACCCGACAATATATATATATATATATATATATATATATATATATATATATATATATATATATATATATATATATATATATATATATATATACTGACAGCACTATAGAAAATTATATTCTAAGTGTTAAAAACTATATTTTTCAAGTAACAACAACGAAGAGCCGTATTTCTTTCCCATCGAGGCGCGTATGATCAAAAGTTAAATAACACGACAATTAGATATTATTACAAGGTTTTCAAAAACACTGAGTTGAAACACAAACACTTAACGCACAATATTTCAATACTAGTTTTGCGAGGCTATTTAGACATACTTTTCCCAAGTTATGAAAAATATTAAACTACGACGAAAACACTATATTTAACGATAGAACACCTAACAAGGAGCGTGGAGTACCATTTCAACATACTTACATAAAAAGTAGTTTATAACTTAACGAGACGTCAAAAATGTATTTTCGATGATAAAACGTTAGTTTCAAAATTAATGAGTGGTATCGATAACGTACGTATTTGCATGTATAGTATTGTATTATTACTTATCATAGATCATATCATTCATAATAGGTCGCGGTTAGAGACCGAGCCTCATTTCATCATATCCACTATTATCATTGTGCTATCATACCAGGTGAGTTTTCATAGCCCCGTTTTAATTACTTATTTCATTTCAAAACTCTCGGGGGAGAATACATTGCACCATTTATTTTTGTACATGCCAAAGTATCAAATTCCATACATTGCTTAAGTTACCTCATTACCATATCAAGTCCCCTTATTATCATGAACCGTTAATTATGCGTAAGCGAGAGTGAGTGGATAGATCTATTGGGGGTGACTCCCCCGTCCGAGTTGGTAGCACCAACGTGTCATACGGACGCATTTCATTTGAATCATATTTGAGTGCCTGGTAAACACTCGGTTGGGGCCATTTCATATCATGTCTAGCTTCGGAGTCATGAGCTTAAGAGACAATGTAGCATTATTTTGACATTTTGTCACTTCGCTTTATACTTGTGGCTATTGTACATACAACTCATTATATAAAACTATGATTTCTCACCAACATTTTTGTTGACCGTTTTAGCAATGTATTTTCAGGTAACTAAGACATATCCTTCATTGCATGCATGGAGTCATTTCATTGAGTAGCGAAGTTGACGCGTCTCATTTTGGACTTTCATGCACTTAAGTAATATCGTTTGATTGTACCAAACTTATTTCCACAAACTTATCAAATTTTTGGGACCTATGTTTTGTAAATCTGAGTGTTTTAAATTAATCAAATGATGTATTTTCAAAACGACACTTTAGGTCGTTCAATATAACTGTTGATGTGATGCTAGGACAGTCACGCCCCAGGTATTCCATTCCGCTCCAAATCATGAATTTGGGGGTGTGACAGATTATTGGCCATCTAGATGCTCCAATCATGACAAGACAATGACTCCACATAGATGGTGAAACTTGCATCTATGCGCTCACCGTTTGTCAAGATGAACCTAAGAACATTAAACAAGCAATGACTTACGACAACTGGATTAAATCTATGCAAGAGGAACTTCAGCAATTCAAACGATTAGAAGTCTAGAAATTAGTTGAAAAACCTGATGGAATCTTTGTCATTGGGTTAAAATGGATTTGGAAAAATAAGCTGGATGCAGAAGGCACTATCATACGTAACAAATCATGCTTGGTAGCTAAAGGATACTTCCAAGAAAAAGGAATTGATTTTGAAGAATCTTTTGCTCCAGTGGCTAGACTTGATGCTGTTCGAATTTTTCTGGCATATGTTGCTCATCGGAATATGGTTGTTTATCAATTGGATGTGAAAACAGCATTTCTGAATGGTCAACTTCGTGAAGTAGTTTATGTTAGTCAACCGGAAGGCTTTGTTGATCCTGAACGTCCCAATCACGTATACCGACTCAACAAGGCTCTCTACGGACTCAAGCAAGCCCAAGGGCGTGGTATGACAAACTATCTGCTTTCTTGTTCAAATATGGGGTGGACTTACTAACTGTTCAAATATATGTCGATGACATCATTTTTGCTTCAACAAACAAAAGATACTCAAATGATTTTGCAAATTTAATGAAAGATAATTTTGAAATGTCCATGATGGGTGAACTTTCGTTCTTTTCAGGAATACAAGTTCATCAATCACCCCGTGGAATTTTTCTAAATCTGTCAAAATATGCTTTGGAAAGTTTAAAGAAACATGGAATGATGAGCTGTGATACTTATAATAAACCAATGGGTTTTAGCACTAAACTAGATGCTGACATACATGAGACTCCTGTTGACCCTACCAAATACCGCAGTATTATTGGGTCACTCATGTATCTCACAGCTAGTAGACCTGATATTGTCTTTGCTGTCTACATGTGTTCTCGTTATCAATCTAAACCAACTTAAAGGCACCTCAATGAGGCTAAAAGAATCCTTCGATACATAAAAGGGAACCATTAACTTAGGAATCTGGTATCCGAAGGATTCTGGTTTTGAACTAATTGCTTTTTCAGACACTGACCATGCAGGATGCTTAGACACGCGTAAAAGTACATCAGGTGGATTACAGTTTCTTGGAGATAAGCTTGTGTCTTGGCAATCTAAGAAGCAGGACTGCACATCACTGTCATCAACCGAATCTGAGTACGTAGCTATGTTTGCTTGTTGTGCTCAAGTCACTTGGATGAGATCACAGCTTAAGGACTATGGCTACCTATTCAATAAGATTCCGATCTACTGTGACTCCAAAAGTGCCATTCCAATTTCCTACAACACCGTTCATCACTGCAAGTCCAAACACATTGATCTCCGCTATCATTTCATCAAGGAGCATGTCGAAATGGGTACAGTCGAATTATACATTTTCGGAACTGAATACCAATTGGCGGACTTACTCACTAAAGCTATCCAACAAGGTTTGCTAATCTAGTTCACCAAATTGGTATGCGATGTTTGACTCTAGAAGATCTGGAAAAGTTTTTAAAACACAATTGATAGTCAAACATCAAAACTATCTTTGTATATATTTTTACAAAACAAAATACAAAAATATAAAACCAACAAAAACACAAAAAGATTTTCCATTTATTTATTTTCTGATTAAAAAAAAAAAAAAAAAAAAAAAAAAAAAAAGAAAAAACTTTTCAATCCTTCAAGATATGTTGTTCAAACACGTTTTTCATTTTTTATAACAAAACATATCTTGAGGGGAAGACAAAATGTTTTCACTACTTCTTCACTTAAAGTTGTTGTTGCTACCTTTGCTGCCTTCGCTGTTGTTGCTGGTTTAGTTTTTCCTATTCCAATAGTTTGATTCTTTAATGCTTCTTCATATACTTGAAAGGCATGAGACTTACGAATTTTGTCTGTTATCAACCACTCTGGAATTCTCATCCCTTGCATTTGAGTGTTTGTACCCTGAATTCTAACCCTTGTATATGGCTTATCCATGGCTGGTGAGTGAAGCTTGTCTTCAAGTCTGCGATCGATCTCTGAATCTTTTTCCATGAAATGAGCAATGAGGAGTTTAGTGAAGCGGGCGAAGGCAATTTTAGCCTTTTAATCTTTAGAGAACCGATTCTGTTGATTGACCATGTCATACCATATCAACTGAGCGTAGTCAATGTGAGCCAAACTGATGACTCCCCAGAAAAGTTGCAAAAATTCAAGTGTGGGATGTTCATGACCAGTCTCTTTACCCGTAACACAATTTGTAAGGATAGAATACAAATTAAGCCATGGTTAAGGGATGTATCTTCGGTCAAGTGTTGAGTAAGTGGTGATGGGTGAGACGGTTTCATCATACCTAAGATCGCGTAGAAAACTGGCAAGCTTTTCAAACGTTGGAAGTGAATGGAATGTTTTATTACTTTTCGTAGTTTCTGAAGGTAATCCAAGAACAAAGCGAAGTAACTTAACATCGAACTTAATGATTTTCTTATTAAATATAGTTGTCATGAACTTGCTACCTCGGCTGACTTTAAGTGATTCCCAGAACTGAGTTAAGTACACTTCAGGTACTTTGGCGGTGTTGATGAGAATGTGCTTTATGAAGTGATTCTGAAGTATGTCAAGGATAATCTGATAGGAAGGTGGACATGGAAGCTTATTCAAATCAACACTCACGTTTGACTTGCTAATGGTTCTCTCTTCACCTCGTATCAATTCATTTCGAGCAACTGAACTTTGAGACATTATTTCCCTGAAATACACAAACACAAACAACAAACACAATACAATATGTATATATGTTAGTGTAAGTAGAAATCCTAACTCACTGAGACAGAAAACATCACATCTGATTAGCAATTAGAGTTACACAATTCGTTGTCAACAATACAATTCATAACTCACATGATAATTTCATAACACATTGACAAAGACTACTTCACAACACGTAAGAATTTTTGAAATTTTTTGGTATAGTTTCTTTTCATACAATTGATAAAAAAACAAAACCCATCCATGATGGTTCTGGAAAAAAGGCTCCTAACTCGGAGAAAAGATAATGTAACTCGCCAAAAAATCGAAGCATGCTGATTACAAAAGATAATGTAACTCACAAATTAGTGTAACTTGCGAATAGAACCAGCATAATCCGTAACTCGCTAAGTAGCATGTATAACTCGCTAAGATGTAATGTAGTTCGCTAAGCATGAAAGAACCTTCCCAATTTAACTCGCTAGGATGTTCTGTAACTCGCTAAGCATGAAAGAAGCTTGTAATATTAACTTGCCAATTTAATTCGCTAAGCTCATGTTTTTTAACTCACTATGTACAAGTTGTTATAACTCGCTAAGAACATGTCATGTCTTGCTAAGTATAACTTAACTTACAAAGAATATGTAAGTCGCTAGACCATTTGTGACTTGCTAAGACAAACTTTAACTCGCTAAATTCATGCTGGACACTTTTAACTCGCCATGGCAAATAACTATCCTTGTGAGTTCACTTGTTCAAATCAACTTAACTCGCTAAGCAAATGTATTACTAGCCAAAGATTTAATTCGCTATATACACTACTTCTTCACTTAAAGTTTTTTTTCTTCTCATCACATAAAATTCCTTTCTCGACGCCTCTTGAACCATTTGTTATATCAATTTTTCAAATAAACTTCTCGTGGTTGGTTCAAGAGGGAGTAACATCCAAAATACTCGAAGTGTTTATTCCTCGGACTCAAATTTTAAGTTCTAAAAATTTAAGGGGCTTAAAGTGCTCAATTGGTCAAAACTTTGAGTTGGCAACAAGTACAAGGACCAAAAGTGCCAATATTCAAAAGTTTCAATATATAAACTAAACAAAAAATCTGTCTCTCCTTTTCACGCAAACAAACCCACCCCTACGCTGCCATTTTTTTTCACAAATTCAAGTTTTAAAGATTAACGAGTTTCTGTGATTGTAAGTGTTAATGTTTATCATTTTCTTGTGTTAATCACTCACCCATATTACCTGTGCATTTTCTATAACTCAACTTGGTCACATTGATAATTAGGGTTTATGTACTAAAATTGGGTGTTTCTTAGATGTGATGTATTAGGGTAATTAAGTTAGATGGTTAGCTTTGGTAGGTCAATACTTATTAGATTCCATCCTTACTTTATCCTCTAATTCATCAGTCTTGAGAAATTTATGTGTTTAGGGTTTTAGGGCTCGTTATCTTGGCTGACACATTCTGGGTGTATGTTTGTTTGTTATGAAAATTGTTTGTGGCTTATTTGTGAACACTAAACATGTACCTTATGTCTCAGAGCATCACAATAATAGTTGCTTGTGTTTCGTTAAAATTGGTCAACTGTTTGATCTTTCGCGAGAAATGTGTTGGGCGTATGAAATGTTTAGAATTGGATTGTGCAATTAGATGCCTATTGTCACCAAACTGTAGCAGACCCTTGGCCTTAAGCTTTCATAAATTTTTTTCTTTATGAATGGTGCCGGGTTTGCATATGAACTTATCAAGTTAGTATGAATTTTTTCGAGTTATGTGATGAAATTGTCGAGTTAGGAATTAGTTTTTCCAGGTTTGCTAGTTGTTATCGAGTTAGTAATACTTATCGAGTTTAGTGAGAAATGTTATCGAGTTAACATGTTTTATCAAGTATTGATGCTTATCGAGTTAGCTAATATTTTTCTCTTTTTATCGAGTTAAGGATAATGTTATCGAGTTTGCAAAAGTTTTTCAAATCATTTCGAGTTATAAAATTTTTGTGGACTGATCTTGTATCATGATTTTTCACTCCGAGTTAGGAGTTTCATTATGGAACCATCGAGTATGGGTTCCAAGTTTACAACTTTTATGAAAAGAAAAGCTGCCCAATTTTTTTGAAACTTATCGAGTTGGGGGGCTGTTTGGTTATTATCAAGTTAGCAATAATAGTGGTTGTTTTGTCGAGTTAGGTTCATAGTGTTATTTCTGTCGAGTTATGAGATACTAATTGGGTTTATCAAGTTATGAGTTACTTATTTATGTCGAGTTATGTGGTTTTATCAAGTTATGAAGCATTGATTTCTGTCGAGTTATGAGTTATGAGTTTGTACTGTTGTCTTTGGTGTTTGTTCTTAACATGTCTACAATGGATGACATCTTAGACTATTGAAATGTAAACTAACATGAATATCACCACATTGCTTTTGTTGATTGTATGACACATTTCTGGTACAAACATGTCAGTTGCTTCCATACCTAGACACGAGTTGATTCAAGGAGAAGAAAGAACAATCGGAAAGTCTAACCTGAAAGTTGATCTTGAGACAATCACGTGCCATCCAACATGTGAAATCATCATAGAGATACTCAAAGGACACTTCATTCACAATCTCCTCACAACCACATGCTTGGTACCAGAAGTTTACTGAACACAGTTCTGGGAATCTCTTGAAGTTAGCAGAAACAACAAAACCATGGGTATTCGTCTTGATCACAAAGATATTGTGTCTGATGCGAATACCCTCCGCTCTGTTCTTGGTTTACCTGCAGAAGGAACAAGAAACCTCAAGAAATTCACTCCTCTGCCTTCATTGTCAGAAATTGTCAAACTTCTTCGTGAAATTGAGTATGATGAATCAGTGATCAAACTCAACAAAAAACTAGTGTCGACAGAAAGTTCATTCCACAACCATGGCTTACACTATACTCAATCCTCACCAATAGCTTAACTGGCAAAGAAACCGGGCATGAACACCCTTCTCTTGAACTCATGCAGATCTTCTGGGGGGTTGTCAAAGTTGCAACTATTGACTATACTCAAATGATTTGGGAGGATATGGTTCTTTAAGCAAGACAATTTAAGAAAGCTTCAAATTCAAGAATTCCATTTTACCAATATACCAATTGTCTCATTGCTCACTTCATGCATATATACCCAGATATTGATCGCAGATCGGAAGATAAAGAACATACAACTGCCATGGATCATATGTATACACGAACCAGAATTAAGAAGACAAACACCCAGAAACAAGGAATAAGAATTCCTTTAAGGTTGTTGACTGAAGCTGTTCTTACTACTAAAGCATATGAGGTATATGATGAACCTCAAAGAAACAACTCAGTTGGTTTGACTCTGATGAAGAAAGGGAAAACTTCTAAAACTGCAACAACAATCAAAATAATTCCCAAGTCAAGAACAAAGAAAGTCACTCTACAACCTAAGAAGAAAGTGACAGCTCTTCGTGATGAACCAACTGATGATGAAGGAAATGTTCAAGAAGAGACTGAGACTGAGAAGCTTAGATTGATTAAAAAGAAGAAGGCAGAAAAGGGAAAGGCAAAAGAAACTCAGGAAGAATCCGTCACCTCACCAATGTCCGAATCCGAAAAAGATGAACAACTACAAATAACGATAAGAGAAAGCAAACAAACGGAAGAGGAAAAAATTGCAAGACTAACAAAGAAAGTTGAAGGTTCTGGTACTCAAGATGTAGAAATGACAACCTCAGCTTCAGAAGGAGATGATCAATCATCTGAAGAAACACGTTCATAAACATTGTCATCCTCTGATCAAGATGGTGATGATTCCGATAATGAAGCTGAGTCATCTAGTTCTGAACAAAGAATTTCTCCCGATAAGCCAGCTGAAAGATGAAGAAGAGGAAGCCTCCAAAAGTAAAGATGATATAGCTTCCGAAAGTGATGAAAGTAGTGATGAGGAAAAGTAGTCTGAAAGTGATGAAGCTATGAAAATAGATGAAGATGAAGAAGATGTGAATGATGAAAGTGATGATGAATCTGATGGAGATGGTGATGATGTGCAGATTGATAGTAGTAAAGACACCACTATCGACATAGTTGGTGCTGATGATGAACCGTCGACAGTCCAAACACAACCTGAACCCTCATCACCAAAACAAGTTCATCCTCAGCAAACCCTTGCTTCACCAACAACAGTTCACCCAAGCTTGCTGAAATCATTACAAGAACAACTTCAGAAGCTCCAGAAACAAATTGATGAACAAAAGAATGATGTTGAGACGTTCAAAGTATACAATATTGATGTAGCAGTTAAGCACCAGGTGAAAGAGAGATTACCAGGAGAGGTTCGTAAGTATATTCATGAGAAACTCCCTACTATCGTGGAACACTACGTTAGAGATAATCTTGAAGGGATTGTTTCTCAGAAATTTCAAACTACACCTATTACCATTCAAACTCTACCACCAAACCCTTCTGTGAGTGATCTCAAAGGTAAGTTGTTGGAAGCAATCGTGAATGATCCAGATGAGAATGAACTACGCAAGGCACTAATCAAGTCAATTAAAAAGGCTGAAAAGAAAGACAAAGCTTGCATGAAGACAAAGGCTACCAAGCGTCGTCATGATGATTCAGATCCGGATGATCAGCCACAACAACAAGAAAAAAGGAAGAGAATATCCGGTTCCACCTCCAGACCTCCAACTACAACTGTCAACGTTCCAGATGATCAAATCCCTACACAATCAACCGAGGAAGCAGGAGTAAATATAGATGACATCCCTCCACAAATCACTGAAAACATCGAAGAACCACCAAAGGAAGCTCAATTAATTCCAGCTCCTGAATGGATTAATCCTAATGCACCTTCATATAACTGGTTTGATGACATGGTCGATGCTCACCCTGATATTCCTGAAGCAGAAGAAATGATTGAAGGTTCGATTGTGAACTTCACTAAACAAATCAAGAAAGTGATGCAGACTCAAAAGTTTCAGCTCTCAGACTTATTTAAGATTCGTGTAGCAGGGTTCACAGAATTCAAAACGTGCACTACAACCGAACTTAAGTTTGAATACAATGTTGATGAAGTCGAAAGAGCTCTATCGGAGAATATTACTTGGGAAAAGAGGCCTTCATGGGATAGAATCTACACCGTAACAGATTCTGATGACTTTAAGTTTCAAGATTTCTCACAACCCTTACCCCTCATTGGTCCTCCTAACCGACCAAAGATTCCTAAGCAATACTCCTTCAACAATGATCTGCAATATCTTATCCATGGGAACACAGATCCTGAACACCGTTATGCATCATCTCTCACCAAATTCAAAGCCGCTTCATATCCTCTAGACAATCTTGAAGATCAAATGAGAAGATTGTATTCAACATATGTCTGCAAGTATAATGTTGAAGCAGCTTTGTGAACACTTCACTGGCCAGAGATGAGCAAATGGTTCTATAAGTACAAGTTGACATTCCGATCTAAGCAAAAGGTCTTCTCACAACAACAAATTCTTTCCATCAAAGATGTTCCAGTAACTGAAAAAAGATTTGGTCACAATTTTCTTGACGAAATTATGGTCCGTCGAATCGATGACAAGTTGTATAAATTCAGTGAAGCTGACTATCATCAATTGAATCTCAATGATATCGAAGATATGTACTTACTTAAGGTTCAAGGCAAACTTCAGCATCTACCTGGCAGCCTTCAGTATGACATCATCAACTCTATTATGCTCTTCATGCGCGAAACCATCATCAAAGCAAGAGTTGAGGATGCAAAATTAGGAGTTGAAAGCTATCAAACGTCACTCAACTTTACTGCTCCACAAACACAAATTCTAGGCATTCCTTATTTGAGACCTTTCATCTTCAACAACAAACCATTTGGAGTCATATACCCTTATAAGGATGCCTACAGATTCATGAGATACGATGAGCTTCACAAGTTCAAGGATCAGACTCTAAAATTTGTCAAAATTAAGCTGAATGATAAGCTCAAGGAACATGACAGTGGGATAAACGTGGGATGGAAAAGTAGAGATGTGAAGGAAGCACTTAAGTTCATGGATAGGATTGATCACATATTAAGTTCAGGGAGCACATACGCAGATTGGAGAGCTTAATTAGAGGAAGGGCACCTATTCAAAATATTCTCACTTATCGATGTCCGGATACTCCACCAGTTTGATTATCTTGGTATAACATCATCATTATTTTATCATAATTTTCTTCATTTATAATGTTGGTTTGTGCACATATAACAGTGTACAACCTGTGCTTGTAATGAAAGGACCCTGAGGTACGTTTCAGTGCCTCAATCCTATTATAAGGAGCGGAGGCTTCTTACTTTTGAGTAGAATTAATCAAACATTTTCTGATTTTCATAATTCTGCTCAAAAGACAAGTATTTCACCTCAATAAGTATTCACTTGTTGAGGGGGAGCACTTGAAAACTCATCGTTTTGCAAACACAAGTTCTTGTTAATATCTCCCCATAAGACTCAAAAATCATATTTTAATCAAAAGTATAACAAAAACAACATTTCATATGCTATTTTTGAGGGGGAGAAAATTGAAAGTGATTAAAATATGAAAGTTCAAAGTTGCTAAAATTCAAATCTCATGCGAGCTTGACTCAGGATTGACCCAAGAATTGACGAAACATTAAAGTTAATAATCGAAAAGACTTATCCTCGACGAGTAATAAAATCAAGTTAGTTACTAGAGCTAGTTGTCACCTAATAGCTGACAATGGAACTCTTTAACTAGCCACGTAAGAGTGTCTCGAAAAGGATTTGTATTAGTAGAAATGTATTATCTCTAGAAACTTTCTGTGGACTTGACCAGGCCGGGTAATAACTTCAAGCTAGTCTAACCAGTGATGTAAGCGTGTCTCGAATCGGTATTTTTCACTAAAAGTGGATCAATTCAAAAAGTGCTTGCTCCTCCCGCATGTGCAAATTTATTAAATACTCATGAGCACATGTGAAGGGGGAGCCCTTCAAAAGTAAACACAAAACTCTCAAAGTGTGAAACAAAATGTTTGATAATCACAAACACTTTGAGAGATTTTCAATCAAAGGTTTCATGGAAATTATAGGATAGTCATGGAGTTATAAGGTGACTAAGGTTAGGGAAAACCGTCCTATGATCCGCCAGAGCCAGAGGGGTCTACCCAAGGACATCTCCAATAGTTAGAATTAGAAGTCCTTAGGTATGATACGAAAAAAGGAGAAAAGAATGAAAGGGGAAAGAAGGAGTTGAAGAATTAAAAAGAAAAGGAAAGAAAAAGGTGAAAAGAAATAGCCCTCCATATGTTCAACATAGGGCAGACATCGGGTACAACTCGTATGCTACTGGTTGTTGCTAAGGCGACACCGGTATTGAAGATAAAGACGTCATGGACCCAATGACGCACTCACTTAACCTTCTAAGCCACTCAAGTTCTCTTAAAAGAGCTTGTTTCATTCTCACGGGGAACCGGTGTAATCTATGGACTTATCTCTTAGAAATGGTTGATATTGAAGCATGAGACCCCTCCCTAGTCTCTGCATAGGAAACCTAAGTGTGAACTTATCGAGTCTAGAGCCATGAGATACATCAAAGATCTTTTAGGAACACTTAGTATTTCTACAACTGGTGTTCTACATCAATGGAAACCAGCTATAAATTATCGAGTCCTTCGCAGATCTTAGCAATCTGCCGAGAACGTTTATGAGAGAATTTACAAATGTATTTCTTAATGATTGAATGGAAATTCCTGCCATGGTCAACATCAAACAGCCTTGACAGCAGGTCACTTTGGTAACCCCTCACGGGTTACGCTTAGTGTTCGTGGTGGTTCCATAACGGTCTACAGTCGTGGAGTGATCCCCAGTGACTCACCCAGTCATTGAGCTACTTAGTAGGTCTCGTAAGCTCCCTCGGGAGTATCTGATATGGGAACGGCCTTGATAAGGATTAGAAGGAGTCTTCACAATATGCTGTTGACAATCTCTAATTCTTTATCTGTAAGTACCGGTTGATTATTGCTAACTGTTTACCTGCAGGTACATATCACCTCCATGATGGTAGATTCCAGCATGCTCATGCATACATCTTGAAGTCAATGTAAGCTCCCCCAAAGATCTAAGCACCACAAAGTTCAAAGAAAGATTCTACGCCAAAAAGAAGAATCTACAAAGTATAAATACTAAAGATCAAAGTGAATGTAAAGGAACTTCATGCATTTGAAAGTCAAAGTCCAAAGATGTATGAGCATGTTATGGCGGACAACAACTACAGATACAAAATTGACGAAAGGTAGACAACTTCATAACATGATCACCACCGCATCAACTAAGAACAAAGAACAAAGAACGATGAAAGATTTTGCTAACGATTTTTGAAGACATCAATAACAAAGTCAAAGTTTAGAAGATGACGACGTCGGGCAACCTTTGATGACCAAAACGTAGGGGGAGATTGTTGGTAATAGACTTTATTAAATCAAGTGTAGGTCATTAAGTTTTGTATTAGGTTGCATTATATTACATTTATTTTATGTTTTATAAGTGTTTAAGCTAAGTTTACGTGATTTGTACAGGTCTAAGGGCTTAATATGTAATATTGTCAAAGTTAAGAGATGCCCTAATCCTCACCTATAAATACTCATGTATCCCCTCATTAGAGGGTGTTGGTTCTCTTGGAAATACTAAGTTCATTTCATTTTCATAATAAGGGTTCCTTCCTCTCTCTCTCTCTACTTACTTTCTTTCTCTAAAATTTAGTGATTTTTTGTTAAGAAATCATGACCTAACACAGAAATAGGGATGAAAGTTCATCATGTAGTGATAGAGACGAGTAAGGAACATCCCGTAGGGTATCAATTTAGTTTGATTCCCCTTGAGATGTACAATTCACTTAGCGAAGTGATAGGCAAGATTATATGGTTGTTGGGTGTGGAGACAATACATCATGTGAGCACAACAAGCCGGAAGTTGCTCACGAATCCCTTTGAGACCAAGAGTGTTCTCTTTTAGGATGACAGCCCAAGGAATCAGCTCATCACGAACCTCTATCATATGAATTTTTGTTTGATCAAGGTAAGGGAAGTTTCAATTAGTGCGAAGAATTTTGGTAATTTCACAAGGGCGAGGTATGTAGGAGCAATAGGGACTATTTTCTTCTCTATAGTTAAAAAGTGATTCGAGACACCAATCTTGAGTGTAGGCACATTGCCCATGATTGGGAATATGAAGGATTTGAGCAAATTGGTCAAGAGTAAGGAAAAATTTGAAGTTCCTAATCCAAAACCAAAGTGACAAAGATTGATCCTTGTTACATACGAGTTCAACTTGTCGAAAGAATTCTAACACAAAGTGAGGAAAATTTTCTCATTGATGTGAAGCAAGCAATCGAATCGTATAGCACGAAAGGTGGTATTAATGTCTCTGTGATAGGCTAAGGAGGGATCAACTATTCGTCCCTCATGAATGCGACAAGTCTCAACATTCACATAGGGACGAATATGACTTCCCAGAGTGGTTGGTTCAAGAGAAATTCTAGGAGTATAAGAGTCGGTGTTGAGATGATCAAAATCATATATGTGTGACATTTTGTTTCCTATGAAAGAAAGAATCACAAAGTTATTGTTAGAGTTTTACCTTTCTTAGAATTTGTTTTGATTATCACATAGAACGAATGTTTTTGACATGTATTAACCAATGTGAAGTACAAGCATATATATTTTAGAACTTCATGTTAATGATATCTTCCTACCTTGTAAATTATCATGTTTATACCTTGTATACAAGAAAGCATTTCAATTAATTTATGATTGTAGTAAATAATACTACTATTGATCTATTATTGAGTTTAGATCTTAATTGTACTTAATTTAGAAAATTATTTAAGATCCCCAATTTCAATTTTATAATAAATTCTAATTGTTTATCTTAAATAAAGAATTGGATGAGTTTAACTTACAATTGATGACAAATATGTAGGAGTAGTTGGAGATTATGCGCTTGAAACCTTGGATTAAAATCTTAATGTAATGGGTGAAGACTTAATCATGTTTCTCAGCAACACAGCAGTCAAACTAAGTGTTGATATGTTTTACTTGTATTTATAGAATGAGAAACGTGTTTTGCTTAAAAAGTCACAGACGGTCCCTTATCAATTAAGGACCGCCGATCATTTGGGGACCATCGCCAGTATCTTGTGGGTTTTGGACGGTTTTTGGTGTTTTGGTCTTAATGAAAAGTCTTTGGTTTTAGATGGTTTTAGAACATAACACTTCGAATTTTAAGACACGAAAATAACTCAATACGTACGAGTAGGCTAAGGAACAGGTATGGAGTGATCAGTTAGTATTTTAGTCCTCAAAATACTTAGTGTATCGGGAGCTGTTGTACCCTTGTAAAAGAACTATCGGGAGTGGTTGAACCCTTGTGAAAGAACTCGACATCTAGGTTAGTGTCAGAAATAGTGTGTAAGCGATGTGTAAGGTTTTCTCCGCCGGTTAAAGGAGCTTGTTGACTAGTGCAAGAAACTCTCGGGTTGGATACTCAGAGCGTGGAGTAGGGCATGGAAAAAGTGTCCTTGTATCCGAACCACGATAAACATCCTTGTTATGGTTTGATCATTTCTAACTTTTATACTTGCATATTATTTGTTGTTTGGTAAGCTTTACTTGTCGATTACACTTAAAAGTTTTCTAAGAAAATCAAATTAAAACACGTAAACTATTCAACCCCCCTTCTAGTTTTCCACACGATCCATACAATCTAACTAAATATGATGAGAAACAACTTGATGTATAACAATATACAAGTACGTAACAATTGTTATTCTCTTACACTAGTAAAGAAATGAAGGTGATCATTTGAATGGATGATTGGATCACTCTTAAACAAAATAAACCTGACTAAATAATCAAAGAAATAGATTGGATGAGGTAGATTTTGATTTGAATGATCTGTGAGAAAAATTATTGTTTGGAGTGTAAAATGGTCCACTATTTATAGGGTCTAGAAATTTTGCCTATCACAAGGGATTGTACCGTGCCGTCGGGTTTAATGGTACCGTCGGGTTTAATGGTACCGTGCCAGATACGAACTCCAATTTTCGTCCTTTTGTGGTGAAGGTTTATTTGGGGATGTTGATGCTTGATTTTGGAGGGAAAACTTGCTCTTATAATTTTGAATTAAATTTCCCAAATAAAATATTTCTTAATAATTCAAAAATAATCCGTAAAAACAATTTTGTAAAAATGTCTTGTCACATTTATAAAAATGTAAAATTTATTTTCTTTGTAATCTTTTTACATAAAGCTTTCAACTTTCAGAATCCTTGATATGTAAACATTTCAAAAGTACAATTCGTTATGTAAAAGGTTAATTAAATAAGGACTTTCCAGCTTATTGTTTTTTGACATACACATACACATTTAAGAAAAGTTGTGTTATTTAGTATGTGTGGTTTAACTATCTTATAAACGGACTAAAGATAAAGTTTTGAATAAACCTATAGCTTATTTGGTTCTGTTTTGAGCTTGTTGATACTAAAGTTGGGCGTTCCTTGATTGGGTTCCTGTTCTCATATCAATTAGAACTTAATGCTTGAGACCTACGCACTAAGAAAGCAAACAACACCGTTAGGCTTATCGTGGGATTGTCTCCCGCGATTATCCTCCGGCGTGAGAGTAAGTAATCCGTTTTAGGGTTATAATGAAGAGTTAGGGTTTTTGATCGTACCTCAATGAGATCCGTGATATTCTTTATATAGGCACGAAATCCTTGTAGGTTTCGTGCTCCTTACTCTTTGGCGTATCTCACCTTATCCGGTCTATTGATCTTTATCCCATAAATAGAAGACCATTTTCAAGACTATAAATAAAATATTTGGGTTTTGGTTTTCGTGAGCCCAAACCGTTAGTATGGTAGCCCAAATCATTATTATGATAGCCCACGCATGATGGGCATGAGCTTTAGTAGTTTCCATTGGTCGGGTTCGTGACCCGAGTGCGGACTATACGTCTTCATATGTTGGGAATAGACTTTATTATTTCAAGTGTCAGTCATTGAATTTTGTAATAGGTTGCGTTATTAAGTTAATACGTTAGTAATTTTATATGTTTTATAAAGTTTATGCTATGTTTATAGGTTTAGTAAAAGTCTAAGGGCCTAGTTTGTAATATTTTCATAGTTTGGTGAAGCCTTAGACTACACCTTTAAATAGCCTTGTAACCCCTCATTAGAGGTTGTTGGTTCTCTTAATATTATCATTTGTCTTTCATTTCATTTATAAGGGTTCCTTCCACTCTCTCTCTACTTACTTTCTCTCTCTAGATATCTTAGTGGTTATGTTGTAAAATGGTGACCTAACAAGTGGTATCATTCGCCAAGGGATAATATAGGTTGATTTAGGTTTGATTTGGTAGAAAAACTAGTTTTAAAAGTGATTTTTGGGCTTATCGGTTACTGTTCATCGCCAAACTAGCGAGTTAGAAATTTCTATCAAGTTAGGATTTTGGTTTTACCGAGTTTGGGATAAATCTTAGCGAGTTAGGTTTCATCTTAGCGAGTTAAGTTTTATTTTTAGCGAGTTAAGCCTCAATTTCTACGAGTTAAGAAAAAGTTGGCGAGTTAGCCTTCACCTTATGGTATATCGAGTAAGGTTCTTTGTGTCTTATAACTAGGGGAACCTCTGCCCAAGTTAATTCTCTTTACCGAGTTACACAATATCAAGTCTTACCGAGTTACGATTTTTTATCTTATCGAGTTAAGTCTGCAAATTAACCTTACCGAGGTAGAAAAATTCAAGACTTTACCGAGTTTAGTTGTAACTTTGATTACCGAGTTAAGTCCTCAAGTATTTCTTACCGAGTTATACATTTTTACCAAGTTATACATTATTACCGAGTTACAAATCCATTCAAAGTTGTACCGAGTTAGAAGCCAATTTTATCAAGTTAGCAAGTCTAAAACCTATAACATCTACCTTTATTTATCCTTAAAAGATCCAAGTTTAACATAATCACTTTTCATCTCATATTAACAAAGTTTATCTTTCTATCTTTCTCTTGGCAGGAAAATTTGAGTAAATTTTTTTTTTTACCAGAGACTAAACGTTCAATTTTTACGCGAGATTCAAATTTTGGTATATCGTTGAAAATTTTGGCCCAAAATTAAAATATTTAGGCCAAAATTAAAAAAATTTCGGTGAAATTTGGCGGCAAAATTTTTGAAACTCAAATTTTTCTTGCAACCTTAAAATTGCATTTCAGAGTGATTTTCAACTTTTGGGAGTGACTATTTTTCTAATTATTTTTTGGAGGGAAAATTTGAAATCACTATAATGACCTTGAGTGTGACATTTTGTTTGATTATTTCGATTACGTCGCAACAATCAAGGGGGAGAGCAATGTCATCTACAACGTCTCAATCACCTTCTTCCAACTACCTTCCTCACCAATATTCTCATCAGCAACAGTATCATCAACAACAAAGCCACAACTCCTTCATTCATCATGTTCTGCTCTTTGGCAATGAATCAAGGCCTCCAATGTTGCTACCAGGAACATATACTGAGTGGAAACGGAGATTTCTAGAATGGATCACAGATCGTCCTACTGCAGATCTCATACTTAAATCCATTCGAGATGGTCCATACAAAATGATATTTCTTGCTGACTCAACAGGGATTATCAGACTACAAACTGATGAAGATTTGAATGCTCCTTGTAGAATACTAATCAAGTTGGAAACATGTCACACCCCCAAAATACCTGATTGGCAGCAGAATGGAATACCTGGGGGTAACTATAATAGCACCACAGTTACAGTTACTTTGAATGACCTAAAGTGTCATTTGGAAAAATACATCGTTTGATCATTAAAACATTCAGAGTTTACAAAACATAGGTCCCAAAAAGGTGTTGCAAGTTTATGAAAAACAAGTTCAATCCAGATCAAACGTTTCATAAGTGCAGCAAATATATATATGTGAGACGCGTCGACCCCACGACTCCATGAAGGTCCAAATGCATGCCATGAGGAATATGTCTTAGTTACATGAAATACATTGCGAAAATGGTCAACAATAATGTTGGTGAATAATCATAGGTTTGTAAGTTAAATCGTATGTACATAAGCCACAAGTATAAAGTAAACCGACAAAAATGTCAAAATGCTACATTGTCTCTTAAGCTCATGACCCCGAAGCTAGACATAATATTGTATTGGCCCCAAAAGAGTGTTTACCAGGCACTCATATAGTTTAGACATGAAATGCATCCGTAATTCCGTTGGAGCAACCCAAACACGGATGGAGGCGTCACCCTCAATAGATCTATTCACTCACTCTCGCTTGGCATTATAATTAAAGGTCCATGATAATAAAGGGGACTTAACTTGGTAGGAAGGCAACTTAAGCAATGTATGGAATTTAATACTTGGGCATGTACAAAAATAATTGATGCAATGTATTCTCCCCCGTGGGATTTCAAATCAAAATATTGAATTAAAACGGGGCTATGAAAACTCACCTGAAGTGATAGTACAATGTGATGAAATGATCGGGACAACAAGGCACGAACACTAGCCGCAACCTAAATGAATGAATATGATCTAATTTAGATCATGAAATGATGTAATGAATATTCATGCACATGATACCTATACCACTCGTAACTTGAAAATACTTGTTATCGTCATAGTAGGTAATTTGCATACTTAGGAAAAACAAGTACAATTAGAAGTATAGAAACTTGTTGTAATATATCGTATATAAAATGTTAGTGTTATATTCCTCATTTTGAAAACCTTAAAATAACGTCTAGTAGTCGCATAAATAAACCTTGGGTCGTACGTACTTCGTTAGTTACAAATAAAACTCTTGAATAAGAAATCTAGAAAGTATAGCATTTAGTACGTAGTTATATTATTTCTAGTAGTGACTGAATATATATATATAGTTTTGACGATTTTAAAACGTGTATAACTTTGTCGTTTTAAGTCCATTTTCATCGTTCTTTATATCCACGGATTCGTCTTAGTATGTATTAATATATTTTTGATAGTTTGGCTTCTCTAGGTTACATCTAACGCCTCTATTTGTCCGTCGAAAATCGTCCAACAGCATGTAATTTTCAGAAAAATAGTTTTCGTCAATAAACTTGCAAAAATCATAACTCCTTCGTTGTAAGCTCGTTTTAATCCGTTCTTTCGCCCACGGCTTCGTTTTTGAAAGTATTTTCTAAATCTTTGGTCAAAAATTTCTCATCACCTACTGAGTTTCCCACATTTTAAAAATATGGACAGTAGGTATATATAATGTTTCAAAAACCATTTCTAGGGTTCCAATCTAGTTCCAACTTCAACCAAATCACTTTCAATCACCATAAATCTAGTCTAATCTTACCATACACCTTCTTAGGGTGTCATGGGTTCCTAAACATCATAAATCAAGTGGGTCTAACAAGGATCTAACTATAATCTAGTTCTTGGGCTCAAAAGTTAGATATGTATAAAATGGAGTGGTATAAATATCATATGCATGTAGATCTTATATATATATAATATGAATCTAGTAAAAACTTGGTAAAATTAGAAAGATGAGTTTCATACACTTACTTGAAAGATTAATGAGATTTTGATGATGAAAACCTATGTAAACCTTGAGTTTGTATTTCAAACCCCTAAAAGGAGTACAAAATACACTATATAATCTACTAGATTTTGAAAAATTATGGTTCTTGCTTGTTTTTCTTGTTTAGGCCGAGCACCCCCAAGGAAAGAAAAGTGAGAAAGTCTTCTAGTTTTGATCTTGTGAAATGAATGAAAAAGTGTAGGTTTATGTTTTATATTTTCTATCTAGACAAACTATGACAAATCTTTAATGAGTTGGGATGATTTTTCAATATTGTAAGATGATTAGTTTGAAGGGGGGGGGGGGGGGGGGGAAGGCAACATGGAAGGTGGAAGAAAAGAGTGCATTGTGTTAGAAGTTAGTAGGTATTTGGTAGTATATTAGTGTTTTTAGGTAATACCGGGTACCGAGTTAACTAAAAATAAATTTTTACGGAGTTAACCGGGACATAATAAAGTCATAAAAATTGTAAAAATATGTCGTGTATCAATATTGAGTGTTTGGATAATTATTATTTAATTTCTACGAAAACCGTCGTAATTTTAGTAAACTTACGATAATAATTGAATAAATTTCCAAAATACCGGGTAAATTAATATTATAATTTTTATATTATTAAAATGAATATAAAAATATATTGGGATCATAGTCGGGAGTGTCGGACGTGTTAGTCGTATTATTGATCGCTTGTTAACGTTTATTTATAAATAATTATACGTAAAAAGTCAATTATACCAAAAGTATAAATTTAAATATCCTACGAGTGGAATAGTATGTAAGTGCCATAATGATGATATGCAGACTATTTCTAGTCCGTATGAAATGTCCCAATTATAATGCATGAATTCGCTCCTGAACCAATTTGGTTACGCGAATTTGAATACCCGTAAACTAAATTTACGATGAAATGAGTAATGCACATGAATAGTGGTTTTCTCTCGGAAATGAATAGTGTCATGTGAATAGTGAAATTTTTGAATGTTTCTCGGAATGTCAAACTGACCTAAAAACTGATGAATAGTAAAATGATGAATAGTGATCGATGAATAGTAATTGGTGAATAGTAATATGTTGAGGTTAGGAAAAATGACCTGAAATTGTGGGGTGTGCTAGTCGCCCAGCCAAGAAGGAATTCAGTCCCTGAATTCAGCTAGTGTTGGTCTCCGAAATTGGCTTGGTGTAAAGATGTGGATACTTTAGTCGCATGTGGTCTTCTCGTTCCCAAGTAAACTCGGGTCCTCTTCGAGAATTCCAGCAAACTTTCGTGATAGGAATTCGACTTTGCTTCAACCGTTCGACCTCACGGTCCATGATTTCTACTGGTTCTCCTACCAGGTTTAGGTTTTTCATTGGGTTGGATTCCTTCCAATTGGAATTATGAGTCACTAATCTGAAAGTCATTTTTCGGGATTTGAAATTGTGAAACATGTTTGTGTAATCCTGCTACTTTCCAACAAGGCTCAAGTCTGAGGGTTACTGGCCTACTCTGTCTGAAATATTAAATGGTCCAGTGTACATCGAGTTTAACTTCCCGGATTTTTCTGAATGGTATCATGCCTTTCCGAGGCAGAACTTTTAACATGACCCTACCACCAACTTGAAATTCTAAGGGTTTACAACTTATCGACTTGTAACTGATTCTTGATTTGCAGGAATTTCCTGGTTATTTCATGAGTACTTACAGGAATAGTGAGTTTGGCTTTTTCCGCGTTCGATCCGTCAATAGATGATCAGCGCTTCTTGTGGTTTACAATGTGATATGGGTAATATATGTTGTTGAACTCTGCCAGAACTCAAATTTGTATGTCAGCTGTTCGATTCAAAAATGAATCTTAAATGGTCCAATATACTAGAGGTTCAATCTCTCGTGTTACCAAAATTGTATCATGCCTCTCCAAGGCAAAGCTTTCAACTTAGTTCGTTCTCCCACTTGAATCTAGTTGGTTTGTTGTTCAGGGATACCCAATCCGCATGATGTGCATCATGCACCAACCTAACTTCTACCATTTTCTCGTTGCTTGTAACTGGTTCTTGACTTGTGAAATTTCCTTTGTTGTTCCATAGTTTAGTTCTAGACCAGTGAATTTAACTTTCCGATTTCGGTTTGTAAATGGGTAATTGGTACTTCGACCATAAAGTGCCTCAAATGGTGTAGTCTCTTTGCTCGTGCGATAACTATCATTGCAAACGGATCTGATTTATGATAAATGGTTAGTCCAACCATTTCTAGAGTCAATCGCTCACTTTCTGAGCATATCTTTCCTATGTTTGAATTTGTCCTCTCGATCTGACCATTGATCTGAGGATGATAGGCGGTGTTTACATCTAAATTGGGTTCTGAAGGAAATCTTAAAATGATTGCTAGAAGTCTGAGGTGATTCGATCACTTTGATCAGGAATAATTGAAACGGTTACAATGAATTTGGTGACTAATTATACAACGTTATACTTTTCGAAAAGGGCGTTATACGAAGAAGATAGAATAGGGATAACAATTTTGATTCCTTGTATTTTTGTCTAATAGATGCTACGACCTATGTCTTTCTTCGCCCATTGTGTTTGGTCTCCGTCACCGATGTGTGTAATTATTGTATGGTGTCCCTCCTAATTTTCTTCATCACGTATTCCAATATTCTTTATTGTCAAATCGCAAAACCCTAAACGCATAATCGATCTTGTAAGGTCGTGATTGTGAGTTTTGGTAGAAATATTTTTCCTGAATAAACGATTTAGAAAATGGAGCAAATGGGTTACTAAGTAATCTCTTTCTTGATGATTCAAAATTCAGTAGTT
Organism: Artemisia argyi; assembly: GCA_030686995.1. NCBI lineage: Eukaryota > Viridiplantae > Streptophyta > Magnoliopsida > Asterales > Asteraceae > Artemisia > Artemisia argyi. Next base: position 109,576,146 of record CM060681.1, on the reverse strand, counting down.
ATAAAAATGTGAAACTGTCTTCAAAAACATTGTGAATAGAACTGTTTACCAAAGTTTGATGTTTATATATTTCTCATTGTACAATGGTTTTGCTAAATATTGACCAAAAAGGATCGTATTTGTTCAAAATAGGCAATTCAAAAATTATTTTCTACGAGATATGTGATTTGTATAAACGCAATTTTTAAATCAACTTTATTTAAAAGTGAAAATACTAACAAGGATAGAATAGTAGGATAGGTAATGTTCGCATAAATGCATAGATGTCTAACGTTCGATTCCTGATATTGGAAGATGCCTATTGGCGATTATCTGGCAAAACTACAAGCCTAGGTATTCAACCAGCTTAAGTCCTGAAATGGTTTATCGTTGAAATTGTCATTATGTTGGCAAAATGGAAGTGTCAATTGATACTATGTCGATGAATGTCTATTTCATTTCCACATGAAGCTGGGGAGATATGCTTGGGCCTGATGCCTCTCTTGATGTATAGGTGAGGTTATCTAGAATTTCTTGAGGACACAACGCTTTAGGGGAATCTATATCGATATCCATAATTCGAATCAATCATTCTTGGCGTAAACTCACTGCAGGGAAGTTTGCGTATGGATGAGGCCATGTTTAATTGGAATGCTTTACAGTATCGGTTAAGAGGCTTGGTTTATTTCTATAGTGTTGCTTAGCGTACCTTCACAGTGTGTTCGATCCTACAACTCAATCTAGCAAGTGCTTTTGAATGAAAGAATTGGACAACTAGGTCATAGATGGTGGTTCGGATGGTCTCGTGGCATCTTAGAATTTTTGTTGAGTTATAAATTGTCTTGGTGTATACATCTAGTCTAGGTTAGTAGTTTTGTAAGCCTTTCATTGTTCTTTTTGTATCGAGGAATCCTCCTAGTAATTGATATGGGAAGTCTCTCCTAGGGAAATCAATGGAAAAATCTAACTTAATGGTTGAGTAAGTGACAGGTGGGGTAAGTATCCAGGGAGGGTTTGTCAAAAAGATATGTTTATGAAAAAGTTTATTTGTTTACAACGCTTTGGAATGAAGATTGTTATTAACAATCCCTAAAAAGTAATTATTATCTTCATAGCATAATCCTTCCTGAATTATACATAGGTGATCTGGCTATGTATAATTGAGGACTAATGATGCAATGCTTAAGTTAGTCAAAATAGCATTATTCTTCTCAAAAGTTTTAGATGGTGTTCAACGTTTTGTTTTGAAAAATGGTATTCTAGTCATTTCCTTTCAAGTAATTTGAAAATTGTTTCGTATACTAATAGTAAATACCTGACGTAATGACGGAGACTCAATTTATAGGGTGGTAATAAAATAACTTATTTTTTTTAAAAAAAATTCTGTAAAGCAATTTCCCCATATGGAAATAGAATAGCTTGAAATAAATTTCGTTGAATGGTTTATTGGATACATGGGTAAATCTTTGGAATGGTAATGGTCTATTAATTCATCAAAAACGAAATTGGCCTAATCTCTAATAAGTCAGTGACATAATGTTGCGAAACGGTTGAAAATTGAACAATCGGAATAGAAAATGGAATAAACGAAGGTTACGATTATCACAGAGATAACAAAAGATAGTCATTACATTAGATAGGAAAGTGCTTAATATAACTAGGTTACACCAACGTACTTATGGAAAGTACCAAAAGAAAAGTACAACCCTAGAGGGCTCAAACTACGGTTTATATAATTAAAACATAAACTTCTTCTTCTAATTTTGGTTTCCCAACTCCGGGCATTCACTCCTGATGTGTCCCACTACTCCACACTCGCGGCAGATTACCGTGAGTTTCTGATGCTTTGCGAGGGTGGGAGCCTTGCAGTCCTTGGCTTCGTGTCCGACCTTTTGGCAGTTCTTACATTGAGAGGGGCAAGATCCTTTGTGATGAAACTAACACTTGTTGCACTCGGGTAATTTACCAACATACCTTTTCTTTTGGCTTGACCCAGCAGCACAGGTCTCCACCACTTGTTGTATCTTAAATGGTTGTTGAGAAGCATTAGCATCCAGATTACCAACCCACTTTCTCTTGTTGCTACCATTGCCTCCTAAGATCTTGGTGTGAGCTATGCGTTCCTTTGCTTCGATCGCCATTCTGATAGCTTTAGGCATGGTATCGGGTTCCAATGAGATGACCAACATACGAATTTCAGGAGAAAGTCCTCCGATGTACCTTTCAAGTTTCTTGCTTTCCGGTTCATCCATTGTAGAGCCTAGTCGAGCTAAATCATAAAAATAAGCAGTATACTTGACAACATCATCTCCTACCATGGTAAGGTTTAGTGTTTCATGTTCAATTGCTTGTAATTCGCTTTTCACACAAAATTTTAAACTCATCATCCTTTTTAGTTTTTCCCAAGAGTGTGAGTAAGAAGCATCCACTCCTACTACCTGAACATATTTAGTCCACCATTTCTGGGCATGATCCTGAAAAGTGCAAGTGGCGAACTTAACCTTGTCTTCCTTACGGCAGTCGCCACATTGAAATATTGTTTCTATTTCTTCAAACCATTTGAGAAATTCTTTCGTGTCTATAGTTCCGCTAAAGGAGGGGGGGATTACAACCCATAAATTCCACGTGAGTAAGTTCCTTGGTGAGGGCGGTGGCTATGTTCCTGGAAATGAATTGTCCAACAGCGGCTTGCGTCATGCTTGGAGTGGTTTGCTTAAACCTATTTTCATCAAATTATAAGAGACCATGAGAATCTATAAGTAATAAAAACCATCATATTCACAACTCATGAATATAACACATGAAATTTTTGGTCTACATGGACTGATATCATAGATAGCACAACCATATCCATACGGTAGAGTCAACACTTGGTGATTCCATTGTACAACAATCAAAATACCCCAAGTTTCTTTGAACTATGCCACACCTCTCGTGGCTAGGATAATAGTAAAAACTAGTAAAGATATAAGTCTAGTCTCCAAACTTCCTGGTGTCCCTCTGAGTGAAACCAGGTTTGTGGCATTATAAGGTCGAGATAGTCCTGAAGTGGGGTCTGGAGTTGTGCACCGATCAAGTCCTAGTTAGTGTAGATTTTAAACCATTCCTAAGGAATCTGCGGATGTTCCTGTTGAGTCCGTGGTCTTGGTATTATCCACAAGGTGTTATCTAATTCATAGCAAGTCGAAATGTAAAAGGGAAATGACAATGGTGGTATTCTAAAGGATGAGAATAACATTGATGACGATGAGATCCTAGTGATGGGTTAGGAGACGATGGTGATAATAGTGAATGGAATACTACCCTCTTTCGCGCTATCCCGCGACATCTATGAGGTAAAACTGAAGTACACACTACGGGACGACCAATAGTGTAATAAGTAGTTGATGGTGGTGGTAGTACCTGAGTAGTAAGCGCCCTACTAGTGAAGGAAAGAAAACATACTACCTTCCATGCAAAAAGCATCCTAATAGGTCCATTAGGATTAAGTCTGAATACTCTACCAAACAGCATTCTATGTATGGGCTGAATAATAGGAAAAATCTTGTTCCTATAACAAATCAATGGTGCTAATGGTGGTGTAAGTGTAACTGGTGGTACAATGATAGTGGAAGATGACAAGGCATCTTCAATGTCGGAATCCGACAAAAGGATAACAGGGTGGGTATCTGAAGACATGTCACTTGTGAACCAGGTCAACATAATCATATATATATATATATATATATATATATATATATATATATATATATATATATATATATATATATATATATATATATATATATATATATATATATATATATATATATATATATATATATATATATATATATATATATATATATATATATATGAGTATGGGTATAAATAACTCGCACAATGTGTGCATGAAACAACATGTATAATGAATATGTACCTATGATGAAATGATGAGATTCTATGATGACGTGGTTATAGTCTAGGGTCCATGATACATCCTAGTTCGCTATAACCTTAGCTCAGATGCCAATCTGTCACACCCCCAAAATACTTGAATGGCAGCGGAATGGAATACCTGGGGGTGACTATAATAGCACCACAGTTACAGTTACTTTGAACGACCTAAAGTGTCGTTTGGAAAAATACATCATTTGATCAATAAAATATTAAGAGTTTACAAAACATAGGTCCCAAAAAGGTGTTGCAAGTTTATGAAAAACAAGTTCAATCCAGATCAAACGTTTCATAAGTGCAGGAAATATATATATATATGTGAGACGCGTCGACTCCGCGACTCCATGAAGGTCCAAATGCATGCCATGAGGAATATGTCTTAGTTACCTGAAAATACATTGCGAAAACGGTCAACAATAATGTTGGTGAATAATCATAGGTTTGTATGTTAAATCGTATGTACATAAGCCACAAGTATAAAGTAAACCGACAAAAATGTCAAAATGCTATATTGTCTCTTAAGCTCATGACCCCGAAGCTAGACATAATATTGTATTGGCCCCAAAAGAGTGTTTACCAGGCACTCATATAGTTTAGACATGAAATACATCCGTAATTCCGTTGGAGCAACCCAAACACGGATGGAGGCGTCACCCTCAATAGATCTATTCACTCACTCTCGCTTGGCATTATAATTAACGGTCCATGATAATAAAGGGGACTTAACTTGGTAGGAAGGCAACCTAAGCAATGTATGGAATTTAATACTTGGGCAAGTACAAAAATAATTGATGCAATGTATTCTCCCCCGTAGGATTTGAAATCAAAATATTGAATTAAGACGGGGCTATGAAAACGCACCTGAAGTGATAGTACAATGTGATGAAATGATCGGGACAACAAGGCACGAACACTAGCCGCAACATAAATGAATGAATATGATCTAATTTAGATCATGAAATGATGTAATGAATATTCATGCACATGATACCTATACGACTCGTAACTTGAAAATACTTGTTATCGTCATAGTAGGTAATTTCCATACTTAGGAAAAATAAGTACAATTAGAAGTATAGAAACTTGTCGTAATATATCGTATATAAAATGTTAGTGTTATATTCCTCGTTTTGAAAACCTTAAAATAACGTCTAGTAGTCGCATAAATAAACCTTGGATCGTACGTACTTCGTTAGTTACGAATATAACTCTTGAATAAGAAATCTAGAAAATATAGCATTTAGTACGTAGTTATATTATTTCTAGTAGTGACTAAATATATATATAGTTTTGACGATTTTAAAACGTGTATAACTTTGTCGTTTTAAGTCCATTTTCCCCGTTCTTTATATCCACGGATTCGTCTTAGTATGTATTAATATATTTTTGATAGTTTGGCTTCTCTAGGTTACATCTAACGCCTCTATTTGTCCGTTGAAAATCGTCCAACAGCATGTAATTTTCAGAAAAATAGTTTTCGTCAATAAACTTGCAAAAATCATAACTCCTTCGTTATAAGCTCGTTTTAATCCGTTCTTTCGCCCACGGCTTCGTTTTTGAAAATATTTTCTAAATCTTTGGTCAAAAATTTCCCATCACCTACTGAGTTTCCCACGTTTTAAAAATACGGACAGTAGGTATATATATTGTTTCAAAAACCATTTCTAGGGTTCCAATCTAGTTCCAACTTCAACCAAATCACTTTCAATCACCACAAATCTAGTCTAATCTTACCATACACCTTCTTAGGGTGTCATGGGTTCCTAACATCATAAATCAAGTGGGTCTAACAAGGATCTAACTATAATCTAGTTCTAGGGCTCAAAAGTTAGATATGTATAAAATGGAGTGGTATAAATAACATATGCATGTAGATCTTATATATATATCATATGAATCTAGTAAAAACTTGGTAAAATTAGAAAGATGAGTTTCATACACTTACTTGAAAGATTAATGAGATTTTGATGATGAAAACCTATGTAAACCTTGAGTTTGTATTTCAAAACCCTAAAAGGAGTACAAAATACACTATATAATCTACTAGATCTTGAAAAATTATGGTTCTTGCTTGTTTTTCTTGTTTAGGCCGAGCACCCCCAAGGAATGAAAAGAGAGAAAGTCTTCTAGTTTTGATCTTGTGAAATGAATGAAAAAGTGTTGGTTTATGTTTTATATTTTCTATCTAAACAAACTATGACAAATCTTTAATGAGTTGGGATGATTTTTCAATATTGTAAGATGATTAGTATGGAGGGGGGGGGGGGGGGGGGGGGCGGCAACATGGAGGGTGGAAGAAAAGAGTGCATTGTGTAAGAAGTTAGTAGGTATTTGGTAGTATATTAGTGTTTTTAGGTAATACCGGGTACCAAGTTAACTAAAAATAAATTTTTACGGAGTTAACCGGGACATAATAAAGTCATAAAAATTGTAAAAATATGTCGGGTATCAATATTGAGTGTTTGGATAATTATTATTTAATTTCTACGAAAACCGTCGTAATTTTAGTAAACTTACGATAATAATTGAATAAATTTCCAAAATACCGGGTAAATTAATATTATAATTTTTATATTATTAAAATGAATATAAAAATATATTGGGATCATAGTCGGGAGTGTTGGACATGTTAGTCATATAATTGTTCGCTTGTTAACGTTTATTTAGAAATAATTATACGTAAAAAGTCAATTATACCAAAAGTATAAATTTAAATATCCTACGAGTGGAATAATATGCAAGTGCCATAATGATGATATGCAGACTATTTCTAGTTCGTATGAAATGTCCCAATGATAATGCATGAATTCGCTCCTGAACCAATTTGGTTACGCGAATTTGAATACCCGTAAACTAAATTTACGATGAAATGAGTAATGCACATGAATAGTGGTTTTATCTCGGAAATGAATAGCGTCATGTGAAGAGTGAAATTTTTGAATGTTTCTCGGAATATCAAACTGACCTAAAAAATGATGAATAGTGATCGATGAATAGTAATTGGTGAATAGTAATATGTTGAGGTTAGGAAAAATGACCTGAAATTGTGGGGTGTGATAAAACATGATTTCCTTGTGGTATGTGTGGCGTTGGAAGTCATTGAGAAGAAGAAAGAGTGGAACCTTGAGAGAGAAATAGAATGATTAGATTATAGTGAATGAAGGTCCAACCCTCTCCACATGTGGAGAGGGGTATTTATACTACACTACAAACGCCCACACCCGGGCTGTGGATCAGGCATACAGTGGGTAAAGACCCGTCCTTCTTCCACGGTGTTACTTAATCTAATACTAACTAACTAATGGATAAACTAACTACGAGCTAACTTAATGCTATTACAATAATTCGGTGACCGAGACTTTTATAGGAATATTTGTATTCCTAACAATCTCCCCCTAAGCGAGGTCACCTTGGAGATTAAACTCTTTGATCTTTTAAGCATTCTTTAGTCTTTGTAGCTCATAGGTTCTGATTCTTCACTTTTCTACACACTTTGTACTTCAAGCAAGCAAACTTGTGATTTGAATTCCTTTGTGATATGTGATCTTTGAGGCTTCTTTGAGATCATCAGCCAAAGTAAATCTCCAAGCTCATCCATAGTCGTATTGTCTTCATGTAATGTAGTGACTTAAGGACCATCATGCTCACACCCTTCTAGATCAGGAGACTTGACTTTAGAGTTGTAGATCAGGGGACTTTTTCATCAGAGTTGCGGAAACGTTGTTGGTAGTCTCTCAACATTTGTTGTAGCAAGTCTCCCATCTTCATTGATATTGTGGAGGATGTGTGAGCATGAGGTATGGATTGACCCGATTCAGCTAGCAATAGGAGCCATCAACGCCATCTTTATATGTGTCCCTGAAATAAAACACTTAGCAATAAAGATAGAGAACGAATATGGCTTTGTCATTCGTTCTGCGAGGACAGACTACCCTCTTGTGAAAACCGACCTGTGATCAGGTAGAGTCTCTTTTAAAGAAGACTCTCCTTGACAGGAATTTCCAGCTTGTAGTAATGAATTCTCCAAAGAATCCACTTTGGAATCTTCATACTTATCATGTTCTCATACCGGAACGTCTCAAAGCAGACAGCACGATAGAGTGAATCGGTGAATTGACATTCATGGATTGATGAGAAATTGATTTATAGACATCACTCGCGTGTCATATGATAAACATTTTTGAGACACGACGAGAGGTTTTAGCTTTGAATCACATTTTCATCAAAAATACTTTTGTTTGAAAGATTACACACAATCAATGTGCTCGAAAAAATTAGTATGTGAGCACATTGAAAGGTTTTAGCAAAAGTATCCGTCAATCCATATCCTGGAAAAAGTTTGATTCAATTTTGAATCGCACCATTGCTGCTTTCCAGTTGTCACTTGATCATTGATCCAAGATGGATCTCACATGTCACCTACCAAGAGCTTGAAAGATGTTCGCTCTAGAAGGATTTCCATCGTCATTGTGAATATTTTCATATCACTCGGATGTTCTGGCAATACCACAAGGATAATGCGTAGAACTCTAAATGTTTTATCTTATTTTCCACATTATGTGAAACAATAAGCATATTTGGAATGTGTCCTATCAAGATTTATGGATGATCTCTTTGGCTCTAGACTCAATAGTGCGTTTTGATCCGCTCCTGGAGACAGGGGAGGCGTCTCCTATTTTAGGTATCAACATAGCTCGCAATGAGCGGTCGATACATTGCATAGGGTTCCCCGTGAGAATGAAACAAGCTCTTTTAAGAGAACTTGAGTGGTTGGGATGTTTAGTGCAGTGCGTCACTGGGTCCACGACGTCTTGTCTTCAATACTAGTGTTACCTTAGTAACCACTAGTAGCATATGAAGTTGAACCCGGTTTCTGCCCTAAGGTTGAATATTTGGAGGGCTATTTCTTTTCACCCTTTCTCATTTCAATTCCTTTTAATTCTTCAACCCCTTCAGTGCTTACCGAGACTTCACCACTAGAACCTTGTTAGGTTTGTTCCAGTCCTAGCTCTATCTCAGTCCGCACTCTTCCCTTTCTCACTTTACTCCTTTTTTCAATAATTCCTAAGGACTTCTAATCTATCTAGAGGATTGTCCCTGGGAAGATCCTTCCGATTCTGGTGGATCATGGGAATTCATACCTAACCTTAACCAACCTTATAACTCCATGCATAAAGATAAATGGTCGGTCTTTGGTATAACTTCCACAAACGCCTTTTGCTCCCCCTCAATATGTGCATCGATATTCGAAAGAGTTTAGCACATATATGGGAGCACATTTATTGAGTCCAAAAGATCACGTTTGATTATCAGATTTCATATTTAAATCACATTCTCTCCCCCGATCAAAAATTTCAAATCTTTCGAGATTTTTGATCTCAATTGATTTAAATAATTTAGAAACCGTTTTGGAGAGAAATGCGGTTAGTTTTAATATTTTCTGATAAGAGGAACCTTTTTCTTGCTCCCCCTCAATCTGTGAGGGAGGTTGTTATGTGTTAGATTTGATGAGTTTACAAACGATTTGAAGTTTTAACGAAAACTCTTTGAAAAGGTTCTCATTCTGATACATAACCATCACAAATCATTTTGTTGCAAGGTTTTTGTACAAAGTGGAGAGTTTTGATGATACATAAAATTTTGAGAAATCATTCTCCCCCTCAATCAATGACGGATGTTAAAGCTGAAATATTTTCATAAAATATGAAAGTCATTGATTGAGAGAAAATTTTATCAAACATTTGAGTTCAATTTGATTTTTTAATCAAAATCTCATGGTACCACCAAGTTTTGCACAAATACTTTCCGGAAAAATCATAGAAGGGAAAGTATTTGGCGATAAAAAGAAGATTTCTCTTCTTTATGAAAAAATAATGCACTGAAGCGTACATTAGATCGAGGGTGCACTGATGTAAAGTAATCCATGCCCGGGTGAACTTCACCCGGTAAAAGGAACAACTGTCTTTTTGGCGACGAGTTTTCCCCATTTTGAAAAACGGGTTGCTATCTGAGGTAATAGCAAACCATAATTTTGAAGTCCGGGTTACAGCCTGAAATGACTACAAGCCATAATTTTGAAGAATATTTTGAGATACGACATGTTTTTGAAACTTTATTTGACACCGAAAAACTCTTGCTCAAGCATATGTATGATTCCGTGTCATTATTGAATGACATTTCTAGAAACGTACATAATATTGATTACACAAGAGACATGTCGAGAGAAGAATA